>CAIGQZ010033059.1:2881100-2894410 GCA_903798205.1 Danio tinwini | reverse complement strand
CAGCTTGTTTTAAATAAGTAGTTTGAACAAACCGCAAACTCCATTTTTGGAGTGCTGCACTAGTCCGACTTCTTGAAGATTGCAGTGAACAGCGAGTTCTAAAAGTATACTGCTTGAAGAAACTTAAGGATCTCTTGGTCTTCTCTTTTGAGTTTATTGCACTCTCTATGGAGGTCTAAGGAGATGGCGTATGGCGTAAGGGTGAGTAATTGATAACACATTTTATTTTGGGGTGAACTAACCTTTTAACTGGCAGACTAATTTTCAGGTTTTCACTGACTTGTGATCTGTTTCAATGCAACTAAAACTCTTTGACGTCAGGTTGTCGGATGAAAGCTAAAGGGATGAGCAAAGCATGAGAAGAGTGTAATCCTGAGTGTGCATAACGACAGGTGAGTGGACTTGACAAATCCCCTGTAGTAAATTCACTCTTTTCTCTCCATGTGCACCAGACATTTTCTTGTAAACACACTAAAACAACAACAAAAACCTACTGAACCTTTTATGGCCTACAGTGCTCAGCATATATGAGTACTGTCCTCACAAATCTCTCATTTAGGCCTAATCCTAATTCTATTTTTGTACCCCTATCCCTTCGAAATTTACCGCTAAGAATTGGGACAGCACTACAGGACCTGCACACATCAGAATCAGTTTTAATGCCAAGTGTCCTACACACACAAGGAATTTGTTTTGGCAACAGAAGCTTCCAGTATACATGAAGTGACGAGTGACAACACAAAAATAAATACAAGAAAAGAAAAGGCAATAAACATTAAACAGAGATGCAGTTAGTCAAAAAGATCTGGATGTTGAGTTGTATGTACAGATATGCTGTAAATATACTGGTTATAAGGTGCTGTGTACAAGTGGTTATGAGAAAGTATTGCACGTTTATTGCACAGTAGGAGAATATTTAACTGTTCATGAGGTAGATGGCCTGAGGAAAGAAACTTTTCCTGTGTCTGGCTGTTTTTGTGCTTGGTGCTCTGTAGTGCTGACCAGACGGTAACAGTTTGAACAGGTAGTGTGCTGGGTGTGAGGCGTCCAGAGTGATTTTACGAGCCCTTTTACTCACTCTGGAAGAGTACAGTTCTTGAAGTGTAGGAAGGGTAGTGCCAGTAATTCGTTCAGCAGTCCGGACTATTCGCTGTAGTCTACGGAGGTCGGTTTTGGCAGCTGAGCTGAACCAGACGGTGATTGAAGTGCTGTCATCGCAATCTCTTGCTTCATATGAGATCAGAGCATCGCGACTGCTGCAGTTATTCCAGTTGTGTTATTTTTTGGTATTTATCTTCAGGAAATCATTGAAGGCATATATTGTGTTATCATAAGGATCTAATGTGGCAATAAGATCGTAACTGTACTGCGCATTTCGCCGTGGCCATATTCATCTATTTAAACACACATTACAAACAACATTAACATTATAACAGACACTGTAAAAGCTCATTCTCAGCCTCTAGACTTTTCTGTCAGGGTATTCGAGTGTCATCGAGTGTCAGAATGTTGTGGGACTGCTGTACAGGAGTTATGATTATGGATTATAGATAGCGAAATTCAGCGTTTTTTATTTGAGCTTTTTTATTAAAGAATGACGGTAAAACATGACTGCGGTTATGACTATAATAAAATGTGTTTGTTTGTTGTAAAATTTGTAATAATAACAAAAAATACTAATTTGTGGCTCTCCTTGCCTCCGGGTGAAGCGATCCTGCTGTTGTAGCTGGTGTATTTTGGGAAATTTTCTTACCCCTTGGTTTCAAGTGTGGTCCTGAAAAATCTTCATTCGAAGGGCTATCTACCCCTTCCCCTTAGCCCTACGCCTTCAAGCTAAAGAGAATTGGGACACCCCTACCTCTTCACGGGAACATGCAAAATGAGGGGGAAGGGCTAAGGGGTAGAATTGGCATTAGGCCTTAGATTTAATATTTTCTATAGCTTTACAATATTATATTTGTCCACATTGGATTAGTCAACACTGAAGCCAAAACTGAAGCTAATCTAACAAAATAACTCACGATAACCGTTCTAAATAAGTACACCCAAATTGGTATGTTAGGGAAAAATATTAAATAAAGAATTCAAAAAGAGCTAAATTCAAGAGAAACAAAACAATTGATCAAATTTGTAGTTTATATTTTTCTCCCTAATAGACAGTCAGACAGTAGCAGCTCAGCCAGGAGAGCGCTGCAGCCAGGATTCTGACCAGAAGCAGGAACTCAGAGCACATCACACCTATCCTCAGGTCTCTACACTGGCTACCGGTTACATTCAGAATAGATTTTAAAGTATTATTATTTGTCTATAAATCACTAAATGGTCTAGGACCTCAATACATTACAGATATGCTCACTGAATACAAACCTAATAGAACACTCAGATCTCTAGGATCATATAAACTAGAAATTCCAAGAGTTCAGTCAAAGCAGGCTGAATTGGCTTTCAGCTACTACGCCCCTCGCTGCTGGAATCAGCTTCTAGAAATGATCAGATGTGCTCCAACATTAGGCGCATTCAAATCAAGACTGAAAACACGTCTGTTAAGCTGTGCCTTTACTGAATGAGCACTGTGCTATGTCCGACAGATTGCACTATTGTCATTTTCCTTTTATTCTTTTATAACCTGTTTTAACACATTTGTATCTGTTTTTAGTCATTCCTATTATTTGCTTTTTTATTTTTCTTATACTTGTCTTTTTATTCCTGTTTATGTAAAGCACTTTGAATTGCCACTGTGTATGAAATGTGCTATATAAATAAACTTGCCTAATATTTCGTATGAATTTAAATGTATTTGCTTTCAATATCTAAAGGTGTTTGATGACTAAAATATTATTTTACTAAAAAAAACCTGTTTTGATCAAATGCACCAAAATTATTTACCTACATTCACTGAGAAATGGATACAAATATTCTTTTGTGTTTACTCATTTAAGTTGAGCACTGTACATAGACATAAATCAAGTGTTTCTAAATTGTTCTCTTATGTTCTCTCTTTTTTCTTTACATGTTAGTTTCTTTCAATCTAATTTTAGTTGCTGAAGACATTTGCTATCCATTTAGTTTAGTGTGATGCCGTAATAGATTATAAAAAAACACATGCTGTCCTCTTCTCCACCGATGTCCTGCTGGAAAGTGCTCGATTCTTGATCGTCTTTTCTCTATAAGCCTGTGAGATGATTGACTGCTAAATAGCCTTTAATCTCACACGCCACTGATGGAGATCTCCATGGTAACGCCACTTTAGACTCGCCTTCAGAACAGTAGATCACCACTTTAACCCAAAGACTGAGGAAAAACTGATGTTAACCCAACCATAATATAGTAATAGTGTTAGCTTAATAAATGCTGATTAAAGAACCCTGTGGTGAAAATCAAGTTTTTTTTCATGTTGTTAATGATGAAATTTTGGATGTCATTTGGATGTCATAAATCTGTCATTTACTCTCCCTTAGTTGTCACAAATCTGTTTGAATTTATTTTCAGTTAAACACAAAAGTATGGAACAGAAATAATGGCAAAAGTATTTGAAATAAAAAGCTTGTTGAATAGAAAATAATGCATTGAGTTTCGAAGCAGGACACGAACGGGCGATACCGGTCTGGTAGACAAAGGCTTTACCGAGGAGGCTAAAGCCCGCAGAATAACATGTCACTGGATCACCTCTTGATGAGGGAGTTTAACCCACACAGCACTCGATCACCAGCTGACCTCTGTTACATTAGGGCAAATATAAATGTCTAAGACAAGGACCTTCAGCATGCACTGGGGCGGTTTGCTGCCGAGTGTGACGCGGCTGGGATGAGAATCTGCACCTCAAAGTCCGAGGGCATGGTACTCCACAGGAAAAAGGTTTTCCATCTCCAGGTTGGAGGAAAGTCCTTACCCCAGGTGGAGTTCAAGTATCTTGGGGTTTTGTTTACGAGTGAGGGAAGGATGGAACGTGAGATTGACAGGCAGATTGGTGCAGCAGTATTGCAAGGAGGAGCTGAGCTGAGAGGCAAAGCTCTCGATTTACCGGTCAATCTAAGTTCGTACTCTCACCTATGGTCATGACTGAAAGGACAAGATCTCAGATACAAGTAGCTGAAATGAGTTTTCTTCGAAGAGTGGCAGGGTGCACCCTTATAGATAGGGTGAGGAGCTCTGTCACCCGGGAGGAGCTCGGAGTAGAGCCGCTGCTCCTCCACATCAAGAGAAGTCAGCTGTGGTGGCTCGGGCATCTGTTTTGGATGCCTCCTGGGCACCTACATAGGGAGGTGTTCCAGCCTCACTGGGAGGAGGCCTCTGGGAAGACCCAGGACACGCTGGAGGCGTGTGTCTCTCAGCTGGCCTGGGAACACCTCGGGATCCCCCTGGAGGAGCTGAAGGAAGTGTCTGGGGAGAGGGAAGTCTGGGATTCTCTAATAAGACCCGGTCCCGGAAAAACGGATAAAAATTGAATTAAATGAAAAATAAAAATCATAAATTGGTCTATCTCGGCCTGCTAGTGAAACAGCAGTTGGAGTTTGTTAATCTGCATGCTATTGCTTTTCCTGCTGTTTCCAGATGTGTCGAATTTTAACAGCTGAATTTGAACCACTGAATTTATGATAGCAAATGTTTTGAACTGAAATAAAATAGCCTGAAATACTTTTTAAATATTACACATCATATTTAAAACATAACTAAATATTTTAGACAGTGAATTCTGGAAGGTGAATATGAAGTATTGAATTTAAGTATGAAATATGTTTAGTTGAAATATTCACAGTTTAAATAAACAGTTATGTTAAATTCCAGAACCTAAAAAATACAAACTCTTGCAATTCAAATCATTAAATTGCTAAGGGCTTCTTAATTCAATGCATTATTTTTTTTCAGTTATTACTATTCAACAAGCTTTTTATTTCAAAATACTATTGGCATTATTTTTGTTTTGTACAAAAGTTGCTATTTTAAAAAATGCTGGAAACCTGTAACCATTGATTTCCATAGTATTTGTTTTTCCTAAGGCAGAAGTCAGTGGTTACAGGTTTCCAACATTTTTCAAAATAACTACTTGTGTATGGAACCAAAATAATGCCAAAGGTATTTGAAATTAAAAAAAGGCTTTTTGAATAGCAATAACAGAAATCAATGCATGCTATTGGTTATCCTGCAGCTCCCGGATGTAATTTATTTAAGCAAAGGTTTTGAACTGAAATAAAATGAACTAAAAATTCCCTTTGAATAAAATTGAATACATTTTAAACAGAACTAAATGTTTTGGAAGTGAATTCTGGAAGGAATATAAAGTATTAAATTTAAGTATGAAATATTCACAGTTTAAATAAACAGTTATGTTAAATTCCAGGACCTAAAATTACAAACCCTGGCAATTAAAATCATTAAATTACAAGCACTTCTAAAATGCATTATTTAGTTTTTTCTGTTATTGTTCTACACGCTCTTTATTTCAAATACTTTTAGCATTATTTAAGTTCCATATAAAAGTAGTTATTTTGAAAAATGTTGGAAACCTGTAGCCACTGACTTCTATGGTATTTGTTTTTTCTGCCACAGAAGTCAATGGTTACAGGTTTCCAACATTTTTCAAAATAACTTTTTACGTGTTCAGTAGAAAAACTAAACCCATAGGAAGGCATGGAACAACTTGAGGGTCAGTAAATAGTGAGTAAGATGTCCTTTTTGGGGGAACTATCCCTTTAATACATTAGTTGGGAAAGATTGAGAGCAAGTGGCATTTATTCTAATAAAAAAGAGCACGTCAACACTTCACAGAAATGTTTAGTTACCGTTTTCTTGGAACTTTTGTTTCTGCTAGTGCAATGACATTCAGATATTATTATTTTCCACTGTACATACAAAATACTTTTTCTGCAGTAACTTTTAAGATCCAAACTTGATTTAGTGAAGGTTTTGCATTAAATGCTTTAGCTTTGGTGGGCAGTAATGAGTATACTATTTACTGTATCTACTTATGGCTCATTTCCACTGAGTGGTACGGTACGGTACAACACGGGTCGGTACGGGTCACTTTTATCAGGCTTGCGTTTCCACTGCCAAAAGGATACCAATGGTATGGTGTATGACAAAGTTTCATTAGGCATCATTCTCGCTCAAGGAAATGTCAAAGTAAAGCTGGACGGGTCATTCACATATCTCACAAAACAAATGCTTTATACACATACATACTTGTGTATAAATGTTCATTACTAACCTTTCTATGAACATGATTTGATTTTAACTGCAGATCAGTGATCAAAATAACCTACTGTAACATCTGCAATTATATAAAATACATAAATAAATGCAACATATATGAACACATACAGACCCTTACAGTCTCCAATATGTTACCAATTACAAAATACTACACGGCATACATTTAGTCCTTATTTGGCTTCAAAAACAACACGCAACATATAGCCAACAGTCAGTGCAAACCTCTCATCTGTGTCTAATCTTCTCCAGCACATGTAACCCCTGTTAGAGAGTATTTCCTAGTTCATAATAGTCTGAAAGTTGATTATAATAGTTAAACATGGCAGTTGCTGAAAGAATCATTTGCTCCTTTGTTTTGTCGGGCTTCTGCTTTGTTTTTTCGCACTTCACTCTCGCGTTTGTCCATTTCTTAAAGGATCGGATGTCAGAAGCACTTCAATAATCATACGCACGTTATTATCATCAGCTCAAGAAGTTTGTTACTTCAAATATAGATGCGCCTGCGAGCTTTCTCAAAAAAGTGAAACTTGCGCTTTAGACGGCCTTGTAAAAAACTACGGGCACAGGGTAGTTTCTGCTCTTCTTCTTGGCTTTGTGGCTGTTCATCAAACCGACGACAAGGTTTCTTAAATCTTGGCTTGACCATGGGTATGTATATATTATAACATATTACATTATGTAATGTCTCGGCTGTGTATTTAAAAATGGCACTTTCTTTGTTTTCATTCTCCTGGCTTGTGTACAAGACGTATGTCTGTAAACCAATAGTGTTCAGCTGCGTGTCTTGCTCAGCCTTTTGGTACCCCTTTGTTGTGCTAGATTGTTGTGCCTTTCAAAAGGGCACCCAAAAAATGGTACGGTACAGTACGGTTTGCTTTTTGGTACCTTTTGAAAGTGGAAACGGCCAAAAAATTGTACCAAACCGCACCGTACCGTACCACTCAGTAAAAAAAGAGCCATTAAGGTCAAACTGACCTTTAAGGGGACCTATTATGCCCTTTTTTACAATATGCAAAATATGTCTTTGATGTGCCTAGAGTGTGTATGTAAAGTTTCAGCTTAAAATACGACACAAATAATGTTTTATAACTGTTTGAAACTGCCCCTTTTCGGCTTTAATCCTAATTGTGCCGTTTTGGTGACTGTCGCTTTATATTCAAATGAGATTGTGCTCTTTTCAAAAGAGGGTGGAGCTAAAAATGCCTATGTGTCAGCATAGTGGAAGATTCAAAAACAAGACTAACATCTTATGCTAACTTTACGTTCACATCGAAAGTGGCGAGAGCGTCAAAGTAGCCGGAAGTCGTTCATTTTCAATGGGAGCAGGCGGCGATAAGCATCGAGGAGCAGCGCGGTGCGTCTTCGCCGGTGTGGGCGTCGAGGAGAGTTGAAATCAAGTCAACTTTATGGTAATGAGCTATGACGCAGTTCGGCGGCAACCAATCAGAATGTAGAAGTCCTCCGTTTGAGAGAAGTCCAAAGACCACAGTCCTGTGGACTTTGGTTCCGACCACAGTTGTTCCCAAAGGGTTTCCTGTTTTTCTTATAGGAACATACATTAAAAAGTTACTGGTGATTTACTGATGTGTTTTAATGTTATAATTTTTTTCTTTAAAAAAGCTGAAATCTCATGCGACAATATAAAACAGTATTGCTGCTTCAGGATATTTCAGACATATGGACACATTTAATAATTAAGTGGAGCAAAGCCACACAACATGCAACTTGATCTTCCAATTGTTAAGTGAATTTGATAAAAAGTGTGCAACATTTTTCACGCTCGAAAGCATGTTTTATGCAGGAATGAAACTGATATGATTTGCTGCAACGGCCCCTTTAAATACAAGACCAATGTAGTGAATTTTGACGATCTAGCCGCCAGAGCTGAAGGCAGACAGCGTTGTCTCCAGGGCGGCCAGAGCGACCATTGACGCTCTTACCGCCTTTAGTGTGAACGTACAGTAATGAGCGAGAGATGGCCACTAATGGGTGGGGCTTTCCCCCTCTGATGACACAAACAAATGGAGAATGTCAACCAAAGTGTTTCTACAGACTGCTTTTATCAAGTGTAATTATTAAACAAAATATTAATACATTTTTACCATTAGAAGCTTGTAATATTCACAGACTGTTGCCACACAAATGTTTAATAAAAGAGATTTTTGCACAATAGGTCACCTTTACCATCATACGTATATATGTCTAGTTCACTTTTGTTTCTTTTGCATGATCTAAATCTCTCACAGAACACTATAAAAAGAAACACTGATGTAAACACTGATTTTCCTGTGTTAAATGAAGCTCATTAACGAGTCTGTCCGGCTTCCATATAGTGCTATTCAAAGATTTTTAAATGGTTTTGTGACTAAAAGAGTTAAATGTTTGATTAACAGCAATGGTTATGCTTGCACTAAAGCAGCTGCAGCATGTTCCGTTCCTCAAGAGAGTTTCTTTACACAAAAGGCGAAGGAACAAATGTTTTCATACTTTATTCATGCCAATCATTGACAACTTCCATTAATATTACACTTCAAGGACTCGTAGAGCAGAAAGATCTTTCAAACTTACTTGACAACACACTGTACAATAACCTTGAAGAATCTCTCAGGCCTTGAAGAATGTGAGTTTAAAAAAGAAACATTACAATGACGTTAACTCTCTACAAATATAGCGTTAATCAATGTTAATAGGAATTTTTACTTATCTAAAAGTTGCATTTGTTAACATTAATGTGAATTAACATAGACTATAAACTATTCTTTACCACTTACATAGATGCTTAAAATATATTGCTCAGTCATTGCTAACTAATGCATTTACTTTAAAGTGACCATGAAATCAAATTCCTTTCGAAGGTGCTTTCAGTACAAGTGGTTTATTTGTGCACACCTTTTTATTATTTGTAGTTTTTTTTCTAACATAATGTGCCTTCATAATCTTTAAAGGACACCTATTATGCAAAAATCACTTTTATAAGGGGTTTTAAAACAGTTGTTAGGCAACAGTTTGTGAATTTAACCACCTTTAAATGGTAAAAATTTATTTTTTTATGATCACACTTGATAAAAACTGAAATGTATTGATTGACATTCTCCCGTTGTTTGTCATCAGAGGGGGAAAGCCCCGCTCACTAGTAACGATCTCTCCCTCATTAGTATAGAACGTTAGTCTTGTTTTTGAATCTGCCACTATGCTGACACATGGGCATTTGTAGAAAAGAGCACAATCTCAATTGAATTTAAAGTGACAGCACAGCAAAAAAAATCTGTGTACATTTAACTCAATTTGAGTTTAACTTAACACTCTTTGGGTGTACATATGACTCCCTCCATTTTGGAGTTAAAATAAGACTTTCTAAAGTGTGAAATGTGTACATTACTCTCAGAGTTTATTTTAACACAGTAAGAGTTTATTCTTACATCGAACTGGAGTGTGTGTTAACCTTCAAAGTGTTAATATATTACCTTTTTTCCTATATTATTAATTGGTGTGTGTGTGACAGATAACAGTGATCAAATATGTTGAAAATAGTTATAATTTATTAAATGTTCATTAATAATTTCAGAAATTTCAATACATTTAACCCTTTGCATTTTAAAATGCAACAAGACATGTTTCAAGTTTAAGTAAAACACTGGTTTGATCGCTGTTTGTCTGAAAGAACCATTTTGAGTAATAAAAAAAACTGGACTTCCCATCACTAGTGGGAAATACACTGCATATTGGGTAAAAACAATAACAATAACAATAACACTGAAAAAAAAAACACTTTTAAATATAAGCTCTTTCACACTCATGGATTATAATGTTACTCCGGTTTAACACTAAACAACAACAAAAAAATCACACTGTATATTTAACACTGGAATTTTTAGAGCGTTATAAAACATTATTTGTGTGGTATTTTAAGCTGAAACTTCACATACACACTCTACAGACATCATATACTTCTTTTTCATCTTGTGTAAAGTGGCATATAGGTCACCTTTGAGTCCCACCTATATATACACTATCTGACAAAAGTCTAGTCGCCTATCCAAGTTTTAGAAACAACAAATAATAACTTGACTTCTAGTTGATCATTTGGTATCAGAAGTGGCTTATATGAAAAGCAAAGGCCTCTAGATTACGCTTATTTTACCAAAATAAAATGTGATCATGCCTTGATTTTTAATTATTTAATAAAGACAGTAAGGTCAAACTTTACTTAGACAAAAGTCTTGTCACTTAACAGAAATAATGTCCAGTATAGAATATAAAGTCATGGTGCTGTGGAAAAATAATTGTTTTTTGTGAGTGACTCCCATGAGTTCGGAGGACTGCATCCATACATCCATGCACTTATTAATAAAGTCATCTGTAATGGCAAAGAAAGCGTTCTTGCAGGACTCCCAGAGTTCATCAAGATTCCTTGGATTCATCTTTAATGCCTCCTTCTTCATCTTACCCCAGACATTTTCAATAAATGTTCATGTCTGGTGACTGGGCTGGCCAATCTTGGAGCACCTTGACCTTCTTTGCTTTCAGGAACTTTGATGTGAAAGCTGAAGTATGAGAAGGAGCGCTATCCTGCTGAAGAATTTGCCCTCTCCTGTGGTTTGTAATGTGATGGGCAGCACAAATGTCTTGATACCTCAGGCTATTGATGTTGCCATCCACTCTGCAGATATCTCGCATGCCCCCATACTGAATGGAACACCAAACCATGGTTTTTCCTTCACCAAGCTTGACTGATTTCTGTGAGAATCTTGGGTCCGTGCAGGTTCCTTTTGTCAGGTAGTATATATATATATATATATATATATATATATATATATTATATATATCAAATATTATGTACTGTCATCATGGCAAAAATAAAAGAAATGAGTGATTAAAACTATTATGTGTAGAAGTGTGTTGAAAAAAAAATGTGAAACAGAAATTGGGGAAAAAGTATACAGGGGACTAATAATTCTGACTTCAACTGTATATATTTTTTGATCGTGTACATTATGCAAACATGAACATGTGATATTAAAGTAAATAAATAAAGCTATATGGTGTTTGCGAGATGTATTATTGAATAAGCTGATTTTCGAGAGCACAAACAGTATACAGTAGGTTCTGCTGATTATCCGAGGCTTTAATCCATTGTATCTATGGGTAAAATGTCAGGGTCATGCAAGTATTCTCACTATCAGACGAGAGGCAGAGAAAAGCGACTGCTGGGTTACTAGGAAACCAGAAGAGCTTTGGCTAAAGGCGAGAAGCCACTTTCATTGTTCTTAATTAAATGAACTGAGATCAGCAGAGTTCTTGAAGAGCAACATGCTTTTGTGGGGGTGATGATAATCAGCTTATTGTTAATGCAAGACACTGCAGGTGAACAGAGTTTAAAAACATACAATGATCATACAGCGCTCAGCATAAATGAGTACACCTCATTTTGAAAATCAATATTTTGATCCATTTCTGTCAATGTAGGTCATATATCTTTAGAAACAGAAAAAAAAACATTTAAATTCATACGAAATATTTGGAAAAAAAATATAAACTACAAAATTTCAATAAAATTTGATAAATTATTTGTTTCTCTGGAATTTTTCTCTTTTTAAATTCTTTATTTAATATTTTTGCCTAACATATACATTTGGATGTGATAATTTTGGAGTGTTATCACAAGTTATTTTGTTGGATTAGCTCTAGATTTGGCTTCAGTACTGACTAAACTGTATCTGCACAAATATAATATAAGAATATAATACAGCACATATTAATCTAAATGAGATATTTGTCCTCATACAGTATATGTTGAGCATTGTACCACTTCGGATTACATTGCAAACATCTTTTGTATTAAGTTTTCTCTAATGTTGTTCAAATATGCAAATGAGGCACTGTTTAATTGAATATGCACAATTTGTTTTAAAATATCTCTGGTTATCACTCCGCTAACCAGATAACACTGCAAACAGACAGATTTTTGTTTGTTTATTTATTTATTTATTTGTTTATTTATTTATGTATTTATTTATTAGTTTTGGTTTGTTTATCTTTACATTAATTTATTGTTTGGTTGTTTATTTTGACATTTATTTGTTTATTGTTTGTTTATTTATTACCTGTTTTTGTTTGTTTGTTTGTTTATTCTGATATTAATTTTTGTTTGTTTGTTTTATTCTTTTATTTGTTTCTGTTTATTATTATTATTATTATTATTATTATTATTATTATTATTATTATTATTTGTTTTTATTACATTTATCTATTTTTTGTTTGTTTATTCTTACATTTATTTACTTATTCATTTATTAGTTTTTGTTTGCCTCTTTATTGTTACTCTTATTTATTTGTTCATTTATTTTGAATTTGCTTGTTTGTTCATTTGTTTATTCTTACGTTTATTTACTTTTTTGTTTGTTTACATTTGTTTAACTATTTATTATTAGTTAATTTATTTATTATTAGTTTTTTGTTTGTTTATTCTTACATTTATTTATGTATCTATTTATTATTTGTTTATTTATTTTTTGTTAGTTTTTTTGTTTGTTTATACTATTATTATTATTTTTTTGTTTGTATATCCTTACATTTATTTGTTTCTTTATTTTTACATTTACTTATTGTTTGTTTGTTTATTCGTACATTTCTTTAAAATTATTATTTGTTTGTTTATTATTATATTTGTTTGTTTGTTCATTTGTTTATTCTTACATTTGTTTATTTATTATTTGTTTATTTATTGTTTTTTTTTTTGTTTTGTTCAGACATTTATTTATTTTTTGTTTGTTGGTTTTTATTATTAGTTTTGTTTGTTTGTTTATTCTATTTATTTATTTTTGTTTGTTTATTATTAGTTTTGCTTGTTTGTTTACTACATTTATTTATTGTTTGCTTGTTTATTCTTAGATTTATTTATTGTTTGTTTGTTTATGTATTTATTGTTAGTTTATTGTTTGTTTATTCTGAAATGTGTTTGTTTATTTATTAGTTTTGTTTGTTTGTTTATTTGTACATTTAGTTATTGTTTGTTTATTATTAGTTTTGTTTGTTTATGACATTTATTAATAGCTTGTTTGTTTATTATTAGTTTTGTTTGTTTGTTTATTTCATTTATT
>CAIGQZ010033059.1:2865755-2881000 GCA_903798205.1 Danio tinwini | reverse complement strand
TTTGTTTGTTAGTTTATTTGTACATTTAGTTATTGTTTGTTTGTTTATTATTAATTTTGCTTGTTTGTTTATTACATTTATGTATTGTTTGTTTACTATTAGTTTTGTTTGCTTGTTTATTCTTAGATTTATTTTTTATTTTAAAGTAGATTTTGCATAAATACATCATAATTCAGAATACAGATATACAAAATAAAAAAGAGAACAGCCTTCATAAATATGTATGCATTCCTCAAACACTGTAATTCAACAATTTAAACAAACAAATCAATTCAGAGAGGTAGATTAATTATATTGCATTTAAATAATCTTATTTTTCAACTAAAGAAAATCACATTCATCAAACTGATTAACAGAAACAACAATTTGAGTGAGAAATTGATGACAATATATGGCACGTATGTTTGGATGCATATTTCAAATAATTTTTTTAATAGTTAAAGGCCATGTTTGACCCCTAAAGAATAAAGGAGCTAAGCCGAAGAAAAAATATTGAATGAATGATAAAGCAACACTTAAAAGTATATTTTGGATGTTTTGAAAAACTACAGCGGTCAAATTCCAATGAACCTGCATGTGAATGTTAGGTGAGAGACTCATATTTGTCTTGTGAATGAGTTCTTCTTCTCTCATTAAGGGTCTCGGTGGTCTGTGTGCTAAGCAAATAAAACCGCTGAACATCCGGACCACATTAGCACAGGATGCAGGCAAAGCAGTTCAAGAGCCACAACATTTGGCTGTGATTTACATCGGCTGCATCTGAATAATTATACAAGATCATCTCATGAGAAGAACAGAAGGTCTGTGCAGGTGCCGTTAAACATATGGCCAAGAAACAAAGATTATTATGTATTAAAATATCATCGTCTTGCAGTCATGAGTCAGTAGATTTTGTTTTCAGGAGTGCCAGATAACAAAAAAATTCCTAAAAATAATGTAGATAGCAAAAGACTTTTAAATGTGACTTTTCTGCAGACTTAACAGAAACCTGTGTTACTTTAGTATTATGTACTAGTACTTTATTTGTTTTCAATTTAATCTTAATTGATTATACACTCATAAAAAAATATGTAGTTTCTTGTTCAAGCGGCTTATTAATAAATGAGCTGAATCAACACAATTCTTGAGTTTTTTGCGGGAGAACTTAACTGTTTTATGTTCAATTCACTTCAATTTGTTAAGTAATGGATTTGTGTTTAGACAACCTGAATGCATTGTGTGGAACCCTGCATTTTTTACACTATGATTTTTTGCACCAAACATTTTTTGTGATCATTTCAAAAGGGATAAATGCCGTAATCCCATGGTAAATAGATGGTAACAAGAAAATATGTACATTCACTCAGTTCAATTGTACTTAAACATTAAGTTATTGCATAATAAATAAATTAAAACAATGATCTCTTGAAATGAATTAACACTCAAAAAGATTTTTGTAGCTTGTTCAAAATACTTACTTAAAATGAGCTGAAGCAACAATTCTTGAGAGTGTTTTGGGACAACTTAATTGTATTATGTATAATCAATTTGTGCTAATAATCTCTACAATATTAACAATATTAACCTCTAATCTTTGCCCATCTGCTTCAAGTTTTGGTGTAAAAGAGGCAGATTTCATATTTTTCCTGCCTTTTACTAATCAGAGGCCTTTAATAAATCTAATTAACTGGACTGTATCAATGTTTTAGTCATCAAAGTGAATGGAAAGGAAATGATGAAGAAATAATTAAACATTACTCATATCACACACTATAAAATTAGAAAGTGCCAGTAACATAGAAAACAATTGTAATTTCTAAAGCATTTGCTTACCATTCCCATTAAGATATATGACATTATTTTTTAAATATTCCAAGAATAATGTCTAGTTTTTTTAGATGTCTTCATGTTATTTTTTTTGCTCCAAAACGTTTTTATAAAGTTGCCGTCTCATGTTATATAGTTCTCAGAACAGTATTTAAAATGTTAAAATTAAAAGTGTTGTAAGAGCGTTTCCCTAACATTCTCAGTAAGTAATGAAAACATTATACTTAGTTCTTAGAAGGTTCAACATGTCCAGTTTTTTAGGCATTGTATTTCAATTGCTTAAATAACCTGATTCAAATGTTTTTTTATAACATTTTAGGCAGTGGCGGGTTTAGGCATGGGCAATATGGGCGATCACCCAAGGCGGCATCTTGCTGGGGGCAGCACAGGGAGAAAAAAAATCCTGCCCCAGTAAAAGCTTTAAGATATGATTTACTTTATGCAAGTGTATAGATTAAGAGTGGTAATCCTAGAACAAAAATGTTAGGAGTCATTTACATTTGACGTTTTTTTGCAAGCGGAAGTTTGTTACTCTCTATGTGCAACCGAAACAGCGCTGGTGAAAACAAACTGACGCATGCGCGCAGAAAACCTCACAGGCTTCTGCTCCCGGTGTGAATCTTGGTTGTTTACATGCACCATAAAAAAAATATGTACCGCTCATGTGCCTTGAAACTGGAGTAACAGCCTTTTATACAGAGGTGTCAGCACGCATCGACTTTTAGAAGTCGACAAAACTAAGTTTATACAATATTATTATGATCTTATTTTAGGGAGGCAAGGCTTAATAACATTAATTCTCGGCCATGTGTTGGGTCAACAGATAATTCTATAAAACATATTTTTTGTGTATTCTATAGAATTGTCATAATTAATATTCATGCTAAATATTTCTTAAAGGTGCAGTATGTAAGTTTGACACCCAGTGGTTGAACTAGGTATTGCATTCCTGGATCAAAATAAACCAAGCGCGGGGATGCAAGATTAAGTACAGGAGCGGAGGAGGGAATGTTTTCCATATTAAAAGAAATTTTGGTTCTAACCAACACCTCGAATTGATATATTAAAAACGGCTTCTATTTCTCACAGATGAACATGTGAAACCCGGGGTGCTGAAATGTAATTGGCTAAACTGGCATTGTGCAGGTTAAATTTACCTAAACAAAGACAGCGTTTCGGCATGTAAAAACCATTTTCAAAGCAGAATATCTGACTTCAGCATTGTTTTTCAGTTAAACAAGTATGCTCACTTGGGATGTTTCTTAAATATCTGCAAACATATTATGGTATTTTTATGAAGAGTCAAAAAATTACATACAGCACCTTTAAGTGATCGTAGCATATCACTCCATTTGTGTCTTTTTTTACATAATAAATATAAAAAAATGCTATATTTATTGAAAATAACTAAATAAATATATATATTTTTGTGGTAGGGGAGAGGTGAGCTTTATGTCTAGCAACTCCCTGGGTTTGGGTTACTTTAATGGGCTATATCAATATAGTTAATGACTTTGCAGCAAAAAAAGGCAAGATCGGTCCAGATGTGGTGAAATATTAGTAAAATTTTAGTTTGTATGCTATCTGAATTGTTTGTTTGAGTCAATGTGTTCCAACCACATAGTGTTTTATGTTTGAGGGGGGTGAATATGGGGGGGTCTGCTCAGGGTGCCATTCAAACTACCGCCACTGATTTTAGGCTTGTGTTATATTAATATTCTCATTACATTATTTATCTTTTACCTTTTATTTACATTGTATTATTGTTGTAAGAATGTATATGTATATTTTTTGATGTCACAAGAATGTTCCAAAACACAATTTATTGATGTTATGTGATCACAAACTTTTAAGGAATGTATTGAAATGTATTCAAATTATTTTTGGGTTAAATAATGTGATTCATGAGTCTCACATTATATTAATGTTCTCAGAACATTATTTAAAATGTTCTTAGAACATTTTGTTCATATTATAATAATGTTCTTTTATGAATGTTACAAGAAAGTTCCAAAAGCATTATTTTAATAATGTTACATGCAAACCTTTACACAACTTTTTATGGAGTTGTATGGAATGTCCTGTTTCCTTTTAGCTAGGAAACTCCCAAATAAAACACAAATAGACAAATGAACACTTTAAGTTACATGTGAAATTAAAATGATGAACTCAACACTTGGGTTAATATTGTCTTTTTTTAATGATTGATTTTAATAAAACAAATTAATGCAATGTTTAGTTTATCCAAACACAGCAAAAAAAATGTAATGACAAAAAGGCAAGATAACAAATATGTTTATGTTGTGTTCATTTTTTTAAAATATATTAGACAGGTTTCAACTAATGTTTTTAGGTTATGAAGTTGAACTTAATATATTTAGTCAGTTTGTCTGATATAAGTTCATTCATTTTCTTTTCAGCTTAGTCCCTTTATTAATCAGGGGTTGCCACAGCGGAATGAACCAACAACTTATCCAGCATATGTTTTACACAGTGGATGCTAAGAATTTTAAGTTGTGTTTTTTTTTTATAGTGCTAAAACAGTATATTCTTTTAACACATACTGCAATATTATTTATATAAAACATTGATTTTTATTTTACATTTATATCTATATTGGTGTGTATTTGTGTGTAAAACCCCAAAACTAAAAGTCCACCAGCTCTTCAAGATCCACCACAAATGTCTGATTAGTGGTTAAAATGACTAGTCATGCTTCTGTGCCATAAAACACGCTGCTTTAAATATGGTTACGGTCAGCATATGAAAATTGCCTGACTTCATAGCTGCTGTATAAAAGTCAGTCGGCTATTGTAGAGCTTTCAGCAGCAGCAGACCAAAGCAATTCAGCTTCAATTTTCTCCCTATCATTTACCATTTCTTTAAAAATGCACTTTGCCATGACGACAGAACATCATTTTCTGGTATTTTTATCCTCTAAATACACAAGGAGCTAGAGCACTGCGAACATGAGGGAAAATATTTGAGACTTGGAAAACAAGGTACTGAAATCACTCTGCTCAGATTCAATTAATCAATGTGTTTTACTCAAATATTCAATAGATGGTAAATAGCAAGAGATAACCTGATAAAATGTGTCATTTGCTATTGGGATTTCTGACATTTTGAGAGCAGATATTGGTATTCATATACAGTTTGAGAGCAGTGTTTTCGGTAACACTTTATAATAACTACACACTATGAACCCTTTATTAAGCATTGGCATATAGTGAATTCATTATCTGTTAAGCATTAACTCTACATTAATAAGCGTTAGTAAGCAGTTTATAACTGCAGCTACAAATGCTGTATTCTTGATTTATAACCACATTTATAATGTGCTTAATAACTGTACTTTCATACTTTGTTAATGATTTATTTTTCATTGCTAAATTAAGTATTACATTATTAATAAACCAGTTATTTAGGCATATTGGTGGTTTTTAAAGATCATCCAGAATGAGTTAGTGAATGATTAATAAACTATTAAAATTAACATTTATAATTCTTATTATTCAGGCATATACTAATAGTTAATTTGTATGTTAATAAAGACTTTATTAACTCAACTTCATGCAGTTTTGTGACCTAATCTAAAGTGAGGACTATTGATGCTTTATAAATCCTTTATAAATGACAATTAAAGGCTCAATTAAATTCTAAACAGGAAAAAAGAACATAAATTACATAATTAATTTATATTCGTTTGAAGATATGCAAATGAAACTATATCAAATGAAAAACAAATCTTTGCAACCTTATCTAAAATAAAATAACTACAGATTAAACATTTCATCGTATTTTATTGTTAAATTATTATATTGTTGTTGTTTTATCCAATTTTATGTCATATTTTGAAACTCCTGTTATTCAGCAATGCTTAAACTTTATAGAAATTTTAGATTGCAAAGATTATTTTTTATTTGATACTAAGCCTTTATATGTCATTTATAAGGGATTTATAAAGCATAAATAGCTCTCACTTTAGATTAGGTCACAAAACTGCATGAAGTTGAGTTAATAAAGCATTTATTAATATACATAGTAACCATTACTAATGCCTGAATAATACGATATATAAATGTTGATTTCAATAATTTATTAATCATTTACTAACTCATTCTGGATGATCTTAAAAACCACCAACTACTCTTAAATACAAATGATTTGTAAATAATGCAATACTTAATTTAGTAATGAAAAATAAATCATTAACAAAGTATGAAAGTACAATTATTAAGCACATTATAAATGTGGTTATAAATCAATTAATACAGCATTTGTAGCTGCAGTTATAAACTGCTTACTAACGCTTATTAATGTAGAGGTAATGCTTAACAGATAATGAATTCACTATTTGCTAATGCTTAATAAATGGTATAGTGTGTAGTTATTATAAAGTGTTACCATGTTGTTTTAATCTTATACAGTATTTATTGTTATTTTGAAATAGCTTTTCTTATATTAAACGTTTTGGTATAACATGATAAGGTCAACTTTTTGAGTTGACTCAACTTAAAAAGAGTTTTGCACGCTTGAGCAATGATGACACCATGGCTGATAAATTTCTTTTAGACAGGTAATGTTATGTTTTAAAACTATTTTAGTCAAGCAAAGCTTATGTAGATTTAGTTGTTTTACGAATGGGCTACAGTATATGCACAGAAGTGTTGTTCAGCCACTGAAACCTTCCAGTGAAAGATTTAGGTGACATAAGGGACCTTTTACAGCATCGATAATGTAGATTTTTATTTAGTTTAACAATAAAACATCAGTAAATAGCGCTATTTCGCCTAGACTGCTTTACTGAGCTGAAGTTAGTTTTATATTCACATTGAGTCATTTTTTGAACAATGACAATCTGCGACGCGTTCCCTATATTGTTTACCATGCTACTTTGAATATTTGGTTTGAAATAGCATGTAAATATGTTTAGTCCTGCACCCCGCTGGCTAACCGCCATAGTTGCTTTAGGACAAAGCGCGTGAGAGAGTGAAACCAGCAATCCTTGCATGCATGAAATATTTTACATTATGACAAGTTTTGCTTGCTACACAACTGAAAACGTGCTATATATAATTAAACTCCCTTTAAGGCAAGTCATTTTAATTTGGCTGCCATCTTTGAAATGCCTCTCGGGCAGTATGCTTGTGCATTCTGTCTAAATGGAGAAACACAAATTCTCCAAAACTGTTAGCCAAGCTTACGATTGCATTACACATTTGGAACGGCCTATAAAATTAAACAACTGTCTCAGAAGTTTCATTTCTAAACGTGCGAATCAAACAAAATCTGCATTTTTTCAGGTTGCCTGAGGTAATCCACATGTGCACTCGAAAAAGAACGAGATCACGACACCAACCTTCATTTATGAACCTTTTTAGAGATTATCATCCTCTGTATAATGATTGTGTGATCACGCTGCTCTTCTGAAGTAATCCACAACTTGGTCTTAATGGCGAATCTTCTCCAGAAATGACAGCGACTCTTTGTCTACATGTTTGTGGCTGTTTTTGTGTAATTGCTGTTAAGTAATGTGCATTTGACAGAACGGACTGTACCTCACATTCATTTCATAAAGATTACAAAACCAGAAAACTTTTGTTTTCAAGTGTAGTGAGACCATTTAAAAGTAGAGTTTGTGTGGATATATTTCTTATGTCTGTGAAGCAAGTATTCGCTGAGATTTCAGTGTGTTTGTAAACCAGCAAACTGTTATAAAAGCACATGTCTGGTCCGAGCTTCTCCCCCGGATAATCGTTAGCCTATATACGTAGCAATCGATGATTGGCTCCTGTACTAGTAGGCAGGGATTCACTCGCCATACTGAATGTTACACTTTTCCCCATTAAAAATATACAAGTGACACGTCTTGTGTATTCTATAGCCTTTGTTAAAATCTGCATGAGCTGGAAGCTGCGACCGTTTTTTTTTTTCTGTATTGTGACACAGTTCCTAAAGAATATTAAATAAGTAAACAATGGGCGTGGCTTGTTTTTTCAACTGTGAGCTTATTGGATATAGTAAAGTAGGCATTTCATTCAGAAAGATCGGGAAAAGGGTTTGGGGAGAAATAGTAAAACCTAACAGACACCTCGTCCTCCACTATTTCTGTTTGTTATCAAAACTGATAGCTGGAGGGGCGTGGTTAAGTACATTAGCCACACCCAATACCTCAGACAGACCTAATCTGAGGATTTAACTAAAAAACAAACAGGAAGAACATTTTAAGATTTCAATTAAAGATCACAAAGGCAAACTATTTTTTTTCCTTAACGACATGCACTGAGGAATTGTTCAGCACAAAATTAGCAATGTGAGCTAATAAAAACATTCATTTGTACTTTAATAACACAGCTTGTCAAATCTCTTCTAAACTACTACATGAAAAGCTAGATAACCACTACAATTTTCTCACTGAAGACATCTTCTATCTTGTGCTCACTAACAGACCTCATCATCATGCTATCGACTCAAGACAAACTGGTGGCCTGGCTGCTGATCGGCGTACTGGCGATCCTGACCATCTTCTTCAACATGTATCTGCTTCTAGTCAACTATCGAAGCTACAGAAAAAAGCACAAGCTGAACCCGGCAGACTTCATTATTACAGCAATCGCCATCGCCAGCATCTCCCAGCAGGTCCTGACGTACTCCTGGCAAACCATGGATGTGATCGACACCGTTTGCCAAATCAGTCTGGTGGAGGCCATTTTGCTAGTCCTCGTTTTCAGTGTGAAGCTCATCATATTCTGGAGCACGGCCTTTCTGACTTTTTACTATGGCACTAAACTGGTTGTTGAGCCTGTTCACTGTTATACAAGAATCCAAGAAGCCATTGTTAAACACGTCCACATTGTGTTGACGGTGATAGTCGTAAGCGGCTTCGCAAATTGCGTTCCCTTATTGAGCGTGTTGACGTATTACAACGGCACCACCGAATTGGGCGATTGTGGTTCTATAATGCCAAGCGATACGCCCGGGCTTGTCTACGTCTTTTATTATGTCGTCATTTCTGACATCGTTCCTGGTATCGTGATGGTCAAATGCAGCATTTCTATATCGTATCACTTAGCGAAGCATCTTCTGGATATGAAGGCGAGCAGCAATGGTGCTCACGGGCCCAAACTTGGCACTCAGATGCGAGTGATCAAGATGACGCTCAGTTTGGTGTTCGTTTACAGCTGTTTTGTGGCTGTGGACATTTACACGCAGACCACGGTGGTGTTGATGCGGCAGAACACACTGGCTTTGATTATGCTGTTTGCCAGCATTTACACCGCGGTCAGTGCATTCGTGCTGATTTATGGGAAGAAAAGCTACTGGAAGGAGCTGATCGCCTCTTATAACCTCTTTTTAGATGAGTATCCCTGTTTGAGTAGAATGAAGGTCGAGGAGGTCAAACATGAACCGCATGAACACAGTCACGGGCACTAAACAGTCTATGGAGATGCTTTAGTGCACTGTAAATAAAATGATATGTCAAAAAGTCACGACAGTGTTTATACACTCAAATTTTGTTTAGCTGTTTGTTCAAACTACTTATTTAAAATAAGTTGAAACAACAACATTTTGGGGGTTTTGGAGTTTTTTGGGGACAACTAATGTTTTATGTTCAATCCACTTAATTCAACACATGCTCATTGTGATTACGTACCTCTGTATACATTTCTGGAGAGCGTGAATTATGTAGCCAGAGCGACGTATGGCTGCATTAAGTTTTAACGAATGCTATGGGGTGGTATGATGCCGCCGACGGCTTGTTTCTTTTCGTGATATCACCTAAACGCTTACCTACGTGTGGGTGGCTTTTCCGCTGTTACCAATTTGTCCAGTGGCTCACCGCGTATGTTGGCGGATTTGAAACGCAGAGAGGAGTTGACCATGAAAATCCGGTTTGAGTCTGGTGAAGAGCGGTACCAGAAAGCAGGTAAAACAAAAACAAAGGGTTAAAAATATAATAAACAAGTAAATAACAGGGTGAGAAAGTGGTAAGATCTGAAAACGTGGTAAAAATCAGGCGAGGGCTTTTCTTTACAGTATCTGGATTGCTTTTAAAAACACTATTGGTTCGGTTTAGGGAAGCGGTGGGTCAGAATTTCGGTTCGTCGGTAAGTCAGTCAGTCAGTCAGATGGCAGCGGCCTCTGGTGGATTTACGTGAGAACAGCAGGCATGAATGGCATTTGCAAGAAATATTTGAGATCTGAAAAAGCATACACGGCAGCCTCTGGTCGATTCTCGAAAACAAAAACAGCAAAAAAATAAATAAATAAATAAGTACCTCCTAGGATGTATTTCACACTCTCCAGAAATATAGGCAGGTGGTATGTATCAATAATAAGCCGGGGTTGCTATCCCAACACAAATCAATTGTGTGCAACCCAGCATTTTTTACAGTTGCTTTAACTTATTTCAGTAAGTTACTCAGGTTTCAACTAATGTTTTTAGTTATGAAAAGTTTCATGTCATATTTTTGTCAGTTTAATTGATGCAAGTTGAGATGACTAGAAAAGTTTGTTTGATTCAACTCAAAAATGTAAAACAGCAAGGTTGTTTTTACAGTGTGGATTTTCCTTCAAAAGTGACACTCATATTGAATTCAACTTAATCATTTTTGTACAAACTAGAAATAAACATTCTGCTACTTTACTTACATTACTGCCTCTTATAAACTACTTTTAGATGAGTGTCCCTGTTTGAGTAGATTGAAGGTCGAGGAGGTCAAACATGAACCGCATGAACACAGTCACGGGCACTAAACAGTCTATGAAGATGCTTTAGTGCACTGTAAATAAAACGATATGTCAAAAAGTCACGACAGCAATGTTTATACACTAAAATTTTGTTTTGCTGTTTGTTCAAACTACTTATTTAAAATTAGTTGAAAACACAATTCTTAAATTTTTTTGGGGACAACTTTATTGTTTTATGTTCAATCCACTTAAATTCAACACAGGCTCATTGTGAATACGTACCTCTGTATACATTTCTGGAGAGCGTGAATTATGTAGCCAGAGCGACGTATGGCTGCATTAAGTTTTTAAAACGAACACTATAGTATGGTATGATGCCGCCGACGGCTTGTTTCTTTTCGTGATATCACCTAAACGCTTACCTACATGTGGGCAGCTTTTCCGCTGTTACCAGTTTGTCCAGTGGCTCACCGCGTATGTCGGCGGACTTGAAACGCAGAGAGGAGTTGACCATGAAAATTCGGTTTGAGTCTGGTGAAGAGCGGTACCAGAAAGCAGGTAAAACAAAAACAAAAGGCTAAAAATATAATAAACAAGTAAATAACAGGGTGAGAAAGTGGTAAGATCTGAAAATGTGGTAAAAATCAGGCGAGGGCTTTGCTTTATCTGGATTGCTTTTAAAAACACTTGGTTGGGTTTAGGAAATGGGGTGGGCGGGTCAATCAGTGCTTTTGAAAACTATTGGTTGGGTTTAGGAAATGGGGTGGACGGGTCAATTGGTGCTTTTGAAAGCACTATCGTTTGGGTTTAGGGAAGGGAGTGGGTTGGGGTTTTGGTTCGTCAGTCAGTCAGTCAGTCAGTCAATCAGTCAGTCAGTCGACAGCAGCCTCTGGTGGATTTACATGAGAACAGCAAGCGTGAATGGCACTCGCGAGAGATATTTGACATCTGAAAAAGCGTACACGGCAGCCTCTGGTGGATTCTCGAAAACAAAAATTGCAAAAAAAACAAAAAAAACCTACCTCCTAGGATGTTTTTCACACTCTCCAGAAATGTAAGCAGGGTTATGTATCAATAATGAGTCCAGCATTAAGTTACTCTGGTTTAAACTAATGTTTTTAGTTATGAAAAGTTTAACTTGATATTTTTGTCAGTTTGATTGATGCAAGTTGAGATGACTAGAAAAGCTAGCTTGATTCAACTCAAAAATGTAAAATAGCAAGTTTTTTTGTTTTTTACAGTGGATTTTCCTTCAAAAGTGACACTCATATTGAATTCATCTTAATCATTTTTGAACAAACTAGAAGTAAACATTCTGCTACTTATCTGATATATTAAATATGCTGGACAATGATAGGATTTTCTTGTCTAGCTTTTATAATTTACCTGTTTATCCTTATAAAGCATCTTTGACTGTCTAACATTGTAAAAATTGCTATAGAAATCAATGTGAATTGACCAACCAGGAGCTCAACTTGATAGAAATAACCGAGTTGTTATTCTTGTTATTTTTTTCTATTCTGTTAAGGGTTAAACTTTAGATTACCATCTCATTTCCAATTGGTTTCCCATTGACATTTGTAAATATTGTGCTGGCCGTGATCGGCTTCACAAAATTTCCTTGTTGAGGGTTTTTGACTTATTACAACTGCACCATTGAATTAGGCGATTGCGGGTCTATAATGCCAAGCACTACGCCCGGGCTTGTCTACATCTTCTCTTGCTTCATGTCTGACAAAAGTGACACGCATATTGAAGTGAAGTTAATCACAGACACACAATAGCATTCTGCTACATATCTGATAGTGAATGTGCTATACAATTATGGGATTTTCTTGTTTGGCTTTTATAATTTGCCTGTTCATCCTAATAAAGCATCTTTGGCACAGTCTACATTGTATAAATTGCTATAGAAATCAATGACTTGCTTAACTTGGAGCTCAGCTCTTAATTTTTAATGCAACGGGTTTACTCCCTTTTTCTAAGTGATGTCAACTAATTGCTTTGAATGCAATGGGTTTACTTATGTAAAGTCAACTGATATACATAAAAAAGTTCAACTGATCACTTGAACGCTAAGTTGTCCCAAAAAAGCTCAAGAATTATGTTGTTTCAGCCCATTTTAAATAAGTAATTTGGACAAAGAGCAAATCAGCAAACATCACACAAGCAAGTGTGCTTTGACTGCAGTTTGCTAGCATTTCCACCACAGTGAGTGCATTTGTGATGATTTATGGGAAGAAATGCTACTGGAAGGAGCTGGTCGGCTCTTCTAACCTCTTCTTAGACGAGTACTCTTGTTTGAGCATAAAGAATATCAAGGAGGTCAAAAATGAACCACACAAGCAAAGCCACGGGCACTGACCTGGAGCTCAGCTTGATGGAAACAATAGTTGTTTAGCTTCTTGTTATATTTCCTGCGCTTTTCAGGGTGGACTTTAGAGTAAGGTCTCATTTGTTAAAGTCAGCATGAAACGGAAGCTGCAATAATGCTTCGTTCCCTACGGAGTCGGGTTCCAGAAGCGAAGACTTCATTCATTTTCTCTATAGGGAAATTTATTTTTAACAATAACTGGTAAATCTGGGGAGACCGAGCTGCTGTGAGCTTCGAAGTTGTTGATCTGTTGTTTGCATTCATCGACAATAATTCAAGTTATAATCATGTTTAATAACAGAATTCCAGCAGAAGACTACATTACCCATGATGCTGTGCAGAAAATACCACCAATCAGAAAGAGGCAGTGAGGAAAATACACTAAAAAGGGATTGTTAGTTCCACCCTCCACTATGAAGCACCAAATTATAGTGTTTTTAAAATACTTCAATATTTGCGGATTATATATTGCCTTCAAAGTTACAACCAAAAACTTTACATAAATTGTTTTATATTTTAACTTCACGAAGCCAAATGTGATTTTCCTCATTAAAATCATCACAGTCTGGTTTGTCTTTTTGTCTGATTTTCATGAAAGTCATACTTCAAATCAAGCTTGTAATGTTTATCTTCTGCTCATAACTGGTTGGCCTTTTTTGATTAAGCATTTTTAAATACCACTCAGAACAATTGACCCTTGGCTAAGCCCTGCCCTTCTTAGTTACTGTTGCTACGCCTGTCAAGCTTTCGTGCATGGCACGTCTAATACAATACGTGTGCCATTGTCAGACATTTCCAGGGATATAATTAGTCATTTTTGGCGAACAGGTGAGATGTCTGAGAAAGCCAGACAATAAAGGACTGCAGTATGCATTACAGGGGTATATTCACGACATAATAGGCAACCGATTAGAAAATAGTTAAATCAAAATTTAAGCTAGGTTAGCCTAGCCGCCTCATACGCTGACCATTCAATAGCTTTAGTTCATGCACAGCAGGAGAGGTGAAATTTAAAAATATTCAAATTATAACTAATTAAACCGTCATTTCTCTTTTTTTTTAGCCCAAAAGCCTAACAGACTAATAGTTGTGCAATGAAATATAGCGTTAGTAACCGACGAGAAAACACGCATAGACAGTGCTTCTACATAATTAATTTATTTAAAAAAAGGCCCGAAAGAGGGAATTGATGGATTTATGCCAAATATTAGCATAATTTAAACCTAACAATGTACAGTACCTATAACTGTCAGTATGTTTGTGTGCTTTTTATACTGTTTTTATTCTAATTTTCAGTTAAGTGGAAAAAATAAATAAACTAAAAATGCTAATCAAAGTATAAATAGCAGAAGCGAACAAATAGATTTTCCCTACCAGCAAATAATAATCCGACACCAAATATAAAAGCAGACACTCGCCCGCTGTAACGTCGTCACCAATGACTAAATCTCTAAAAGACCGATGTAAACATCTGTGAATTGTAGCTCTGACATGGACATGAGGGATATAAATTACTGAAAAACAGCTGCGGGTGAAGTATAATAATTGATCGCAAGTGCTCAGTTAGTGATTATACTGTATCTCTGTTTTGTTCTATTAATATGTAATTTCAAATATCTGTAGCTTGAAACTGATCGCTCTTTCAGCTATGGTAAGGGGTTAAACGGAGCAGTGCTCATAAAATTGAGCGAAAACAAAAAAGAAAAAGACAGCTGTGAAACATAACCTGCTTTGTGTTTTTTGTGGGAAACCTTTTTAAAAGGAACATATTCTTAGAGGGTCCATATTGGTACCTCAAAAGTTTATATTTGTGCCTAAAAGTTCAAAAGAAACACTTTTGTACTTTTTAGGTACTAATATGTGGCCTTGAGGTATTAATATGAACCTTTTAGGTACAAATTTGTAAAGAAGCCTTGGCCAATTACTAAAAAAGCATCAATCAAAGGCTACTGTAAACTATAAAAAATGTCTAGCATCTGGGGTGCCATAAAAAACCCCGTAAAATAATGGCCGTTAAATTACAGAAATTTCCTTAAATTTAAATTTCTGTCATTCAACCTCTGTTATTTGACAGTTAATTTCTGTAATTTAATGGCCGCTATTTTTACGTTTTTTTTCCAGCACCTCAGCTGCCGGAAATAAACAGTAACATTACAGTTTTGTTTTTTTTACAGTGTATGATGTCATCATGTAGACTTATTTTACGGTATTTTAAAAATACAAAAATACAAGACACAAGTATTTTGATACAAAATATTAAGCCATTTTCTTAAACCCCTTAAAATACAAATTACAAAATACTATTTTGTATTTAAAATACAAATTTAAAATACATGTATCATAAATAATGACCATGTCCATCCCTTTATGA
>CAIGQZ010033059.1:2830050-2860755 GCA_903798205.1 Danio tinwini | reverse complement strand
ATATATAAATTTTTATTTCCTGTCTAGCCATTTATACCTGCTCTTTCTGGGAAACGTCTACTTAAAGTGTAGCTCATTTATTTTAGCAATGCCCTTTTCTTCAGTCTTTTTTGATTAAAGTGCTTTTTTGAAAATGCTTTCATTATCCAAAATAATCTTAATTTTTGTTTAAGACTTAAAACACCTTGTTTTAGGTTTTACACTAATATATATTGTAAAGTTTTATATCTATAAATGTAAATAAATGTAACCCCCTTTTAGCATACTCAAACAAGTATTAGTCTAAAGAGTGATGTTTAAACTCTTAGAATTTGTGCTTATTGCTTTGTATTTATTAGGCCTGTTTGTTTTTATGTTTATATTACCCTCTCGTTTCCCCTTTCTCATGCGTTTGTAATATATTTAAATCATAAATACCTTATTGTTTAAAAATTAACTATAGTTTGTCGAGAATGTATTATTGAATGATTTATTTGTAAATCTTTTGTAGTTATAAATAATAAAAAAAAAATAATAATGTTGATGACGCCATGTGATCGCTCATCATGACTGCAGCAACTTTGAGCCCAGAAGTCTGTTTTCAACTCCGCCCCCGCCTGCGCTCGGCTAATCTCGTTTATCACCGGCTGCAGCTGTGCTTCATGTCGAACGCACCTAACATCTTACAGGACGCGTTTTGTTGTTCTCGCGGTCACTCGAGTTCGTTCTTCTGGGGTAACCTGGCAAAAACAACAGTCTCCACGAGAAAGCAAGTACGTTCTCTGCGTTCTTGGAATTGAGAAACAGCCATTAGCTCAAACACACACCTCCTTAATAGTTTCTAGTAGTCTTGAACACCTTGCTTAGCTGAAGCAGGTGTCTTTAATTAGGGTTAGAGCAGAGCGGTGGCCCTCTAGGGATCGAGTTTGAGACCTAGGCTACTGTAGGTCTATGTTTAGAGAGACAAAGCAACAGCACCAACATCAGTAAGTTTTAATCAGTCTATTTTTTATTTTATTATTTGTAGTATTAACTGATTGTGTAATTTCTAAACTAGACAAAATGGCAGACATCATTATGATTATATTAATATGTTTCAACGTGACATTCAGCCGTCACTAATATTAGCTCTTTTTTTATTGTTTTTCTTTTTCTTGCTGCTATTTCACTAATCACTTTAACACTCAAATTACCACATAAAAGGGCTACACAAAACTGAGAAAATATTTGTTATTAATGATATTTCTTACACCGTGAAAAGCAATAGCTGTTCTCACTCTCAATAAAATTAAGTGCAGGTAACTTATTGGGAATACGTTTGTTCTCTTTACAATATTTAAACAAGTAATCCCAACTTTTTTAGCACATTAAGTTAAGCTAAATAGATTCAAGTAATCTTGACTTACAATAATATTACAATTTTTAAGTGGTCATGTGTCAAAAGCATGTTAATGATAGAGAATGGTGATTAGGGAACTGAGAAAACAGGTGGCACGGTGGGTAGGATGTCGCCTCACAGCCCCGGCTGGGTCGGTTGGCATTTCTGTGTGGAGTTATAAGTGAATTGGGTAAGCTAAATTGTCTATAGTGTATGTGTGTATGTCTTGATCCATAGGTTGGGGGTTGAGCATTGGACTAATGACCCACCTTGTAAAAATTAGATGTTACGAAACTAATGTGCACCAACATGCAATTCATCTTTATTTCTATAGCGCTTTTACAATGTAGATTGTGTCAAAGCAGCTTCACATAGAGGACTATAGTGAATTAAAAAGCTGTCAGTTCAGTTTTCAGAGTTTAAGTTCAGTTCAGTTCAGGTCAGTGTGGTTTAATAAGTTAAGACAAAAACCTTATTCAGTCCCAGGGGCGTTTATATTGAAGTTGATCTTTAGCTGCACCATGTCTGAACTGAACTTAATGTTTTAGTTCAGCTTACTTGGTCATTTTTGGGCAGTCGGTGTCCTAATATTTTCCTAGTAATGTGAACACTAATAAGAAGTTAACACAACTGATTACTTTGAGTTTACAGTACTGAAGTTTACTTTATTAAGAAGTTGTAAATGCATACTGTTTTAAGTTATGCTAACTTAATATTAATACACTACTTAGAAATTTAAGGCAATCGGTTTCCTCAATTTTTTTTTTTTTAAGTAAGGTCAGCTTATTACATTTTACAGTGTATAATATAATGTTTGGAATAAATTGCTAATTTTATTCGCTCTGTTTTTAAATTATCCATGTAATGATATTAAAATAAACAAGCAACCTTTTTTCAGATCTAATTAATCCTAATTCAGACTAAAACGGTATTAAGGTGCAAACATTTAGTATTTAAAACACTGAATGAGTGAAAAAAATAAAATTTTCCCTGACATTTTCGTCTTCGACTCCAGCAATTAGTATTTATTTTTTAGCTCTAGCCACTAGCAGAACAGCAACTACTGGGGAGGCGGATATAAAGATGGTAAAGCCCCATCTGATTGGTAAAATTTAGATAACCAATACATAACATGCATGTAATTTATCACACGACTGCGGTACTTATGTTGCTACTAACGCGATAATCATAATTTTGCAATATATTGTGCAGCCCTAACACACAAGCATCTTCATTATTAAATTGTGGCGTTTTAATGCGTTTTAATGCTATAAAAACAGGAATGAGTTACAAAAAGATGGATGAGGTGAAAAAACTGATCTATCAGAGTGGAATGAGCTCATGGTGTAGAATTATCATTTCTGTTAGGAAACTTTTCTATTAGTCATTGGATAAAGCCATGCTTTACTAAACACACTTAATGATTGTATTGGATTTAAAATCCGTTTGGATATGCAAAGTCATAGTCTCGAAATACAGTGAAAACAGGCAATCGCAAAATAATATAAGGCTATAAGTCAAATAGCCTATAGTAAAAATAGCGTAAAGTAAAATTGTATGCTAAATATAAGTAAATGCGTACATGCATGCATTCATTTATGATTTTAATGGGTGATTTAAACATGCAAAAAAAATCTAGATTAGCTAAATGAGCACTGAAGAGCCAAAAGCTAATTCTAGAGACCAGAATATGATTTTCATAAATTTGGTATTTTTGTCCAGTGATTGGCAGAACCATTTTAGATTCAACATTTCATCAAATAAACTATTTCTTTCTTTGTGTGAAGTACATTTAAAGAGCAATTTCAAAGAAAGCTTTTAGGGAATGGAATGACTCTTTAAATCTTATGGTGGTTCTTTAAAGAACAGGCAACAAAAAGTTGTTTTGGGGGGAACCCAAATTGGTTCCTCTATATAACATTACAGCAAATAAACTAGAATTGAAACCTTTATTTTTTATAAAATTGTTTATTTAATAATTTTACAAAGTTATAGGACATTCTACCAGAAACATACATTTTCACTTATATTCAATGTGATAGGGCCTCACCTTTTAAGCTTGTCTTCCTCAAAAATCATACGAAAACAAGCATAAAATCATACAGTACAATTCAAAGATAGAACGCATCCTTGACCACTGTCAGCTTCTCCATCAAATGATGTCACTTTCTTTGGGTCATAGCCTTAAAGGTGCATTGCACACATTTTGTTAACTTTAATGCAGATGTGACAGGACTGACTGAAACGTGGACAATTGTAAAACTATTTGTATTATATACAGTGTTTTTAGTATATATTTGTAGAATTTATTTATAATTTCATGTTTTTAATCAATTGTTGTGAACGATAACAACTTGAACTTGCTATTTATGAAGTTTTATTTTCTAAATAACAAATTGTTAAAATATTTTTAGCATAACAAAACTATTAACGTTCAATTGGGCCAAGGACAAGGACAATGACAGCATTTGTACATTTTGTAAAATGTTTTTAATAAAGAACAAATAACCGAGAACCAAATAAATGACACATTCCTCTGCAGAACAACTCAACCACAAGTTCATTTTAGAATTGTTTTGCCATGAAATACTTTTTATTCACTGTATTTGTTTTTATTTTAGGGACAGATATAGGTTTCTTGTAGAATGTCCCTTATACTGGAATTTAACACAGAAATACCCAATAAGAAAGAGATTTTAGCAGCGTAACTACGTAAACAGTAATCACTTACTCGAAACACAGCAACCGAATAGGCACAATGATAATCACTAAAAACATGCGCACTCAAATAATGTTTGTCAAAGATTCTTTTTTTAATATATTAAATATATTAAAGTAATATATTACAATATTTTGTTGGACCAACCTGTTGTTTTTTTCACATCTAATGAACCTTAGCATTCAACATTTGTTTTGTGCCATAAAATTCAAACTGATCTGCATTCAGTTTGTCGCAAAGACAAGACACTGCAAAAACACAGTGGAAATACACATCAATTGATTTCAAATGTCTTTTCATGTCTTTGCCCTATCTACTACTTATTCTCCATTCCTGTAGATCCAATTCTCCTTTACTTTGAGGCCATTATTCAAACAATAGTGTGAGAAAAGTGCAAAAAAGTGAAGTGATTCATTAGATCCATCACTGTAAATTCAGCAGAAACCTCTTTTTTTCAGTGGTAGCCTAAACACGTCTATGTTGTAGCTATGTCTGTACAACATTGCACTTGTTACAATGCTGAAATGTAAGATGTAAGAGGGCTGTTGCAACATTGTTGTGTGACATTCACACAACCGTGAGACGATGTTCTTACTACATGTATTAATGTTTTTTTCCTTGCAGTTTATCAATACTGAATACAGTATAAGCAGTAGTACATTTTCAGTATTGCTTAATATTAAATATTTCTCATTAATTTCTAATTTAACAACTGCATGTGTAAAACTTTGAAGTGTAAAAATGCCACACAAATGAATATATTAAAACTTAAATATTTCACAACATTTAATACATACAGTACACATCTAATTTTAAGCAAACAGTGTGACAAAGTTTAGATCATATTAAATGAATAACTATATATAATTAAAGTAAAAGGGTAGGCTAAATTAAAATGTATACCACGTATACCACGTAGTTGTTGGTATACGAAGAACGCAGTCAAAGAAAGAAACAAATCCAACAGATAATCCAGTTTCAGACATGGATCCACAGCAGACACATAATTAAAATTAATTAATATTTATATAAATGCCATTAAGGAGAGTACAAACAAAAATGCTGAAAAACTGTGTATTTGGTTAACACATTTTGGTTATTGTGAGTTAGCAGGCCTAGTATATATTTTTTTTAGTTTGTTTTTGTTACTTACTGAGTCTATGTTCTTGTATATAATTATGCTCTTCATATCTTTTTTTATGTATACCCCTGGCATTGTTCTGTAAATGTCGTTTATGCATTTAAAAAATAAAACATAACTAAGTAAAATAAAGTAATTAAAGAAAGGGCCATTAGGAGGTGATGAGGGCGGGAGTGACACTGCAGCAGGAGGGGGCGCTGTTGCACAGCTCTGTTACAGCAATGCATTGATTGACCTGCAAATGCAAATCAAACAGAGCAAACTATTTCCTTCCCACCATCTCTGAATCACAGAGCTGATTTGAGCTGAACGCTTGTCAGAGCAGGTGCATCTCAGGGGAAAAACAGTTAGCCGGAGACTGAAAAAAAAAAAATAAAAAACAAACCACAAGGTTTTAAATGAAGGCTTGTGCGAATGCAGCCACCAGCATGCAAACTGGAGAATGAAAAATGGCCTGTTTTACCCTGATTTAATTTCAGTCACTCAATGCTGTGCCAGTGATGTAGGCTAAAACATTAGTGCTGTCAATCGATTACATAAAAAAAACACCCTAATTTAATTAAAATACTTGCATATTCACTAGTGGTTAAAAGTTTTGAATCATTTAGATTTAAATCTAATTACATACAATTATTTTATTTAGATTATTTTTCTTTCCCTCTAATAGGCTCCCTTTTAGGCTTCATTTATTCGATTGTAAGATACAGTAGAAACATCTAAAAATAAGTTTAGTATATTTTCAAATGTTAAAATAATTTTTTTTAAATGCATTTTTATTTTTAATGCAAAGAGACATTTTTTACCGTCATTATTAGTGTCACATGATTATTAAGAAATATTTATTCTGTAATCATCATCTATTTCACATTCTATAATATTTGGTGATCAGGAACCATGTCCTAATATACATATTTTTATTAAAATCGTATTATTTTGGGGCAGCACGGTGGCTTAGTGGTTAGCATTGGCGCCTCACAGCAAAAAGGTCGCTGGTTAGAGTCCCAGCTGGGCCAGTTGGCCTTTCTGTGTGGAGTTTGCATGTTCTTGTTGGTGCTTCAGTTTCCCCCACAGTCCAAAGACATGCGCTAGGTGAATTGGATGAGCTAAATTGGCTGTAGTGTATGAGTGTGTGTGAATGCGAGTGTGTATGGATGTTTCCCAGTACTGAGTTGCGGCTGGAAGGGCATGCACTGCGTAAAACATATGCTGGAATAGTTGGCGGTTCATTGTGCTGTGGCAACCTCTGAAATGGAGACTAATCCGAAGGAAAATGAATGAATGAATATAAAACTTTTTATTATCAATATGGAAAACAATTATTATTTACTTTATATACTTTATTTATTTGTGGAAAATAGGAATCCACCATTCAAGAGGATTGAGAAATAGAATATATTTATTTTTTAATAAGGAACATTTGTTACATTTTCTTTTAATACAGTAAATTTAGCTTTATTTTTTTAAATGTACAATTTTTACAACAATATTATGCTATTTTCATAATTTAAAAAATATAATAATAATTAAGGCCCCAAAATAATTTAATTAACTACAAGCATTCTGGCACATGTTTAAAATATATATTTTTAAGAATGTTTGGAACTGAAAATTAATATAATAAAACAACATGTTTTTTTTCATCTGACTTAATCAAATTAACTCAATATTTAACAAATTAATCACATTATTTATATAGAAATTCAAAACCTTTTGTATCACTGGGAGTTTAAATAGATTTAAGCATTGAACTGTCGAGTGAGGACAAAATCTGAGGCATTATTAATGCAATGTAAATACACTTAGAAACAGGGTCCTTTGTGAAAAGTGCTTAATGAATAAAATTTACTTGAGGCGAAAACAGGAACAGGATGTGTCATATCATTTTCACATATCAAAAACAACTTTCTAGCCCTTGTGCAATTGCTCAGACTGCTTTTTTATACTGCTTTTTTATACTTAGAGATAAAAGTAAAATAAAAACACATAATGTGCAGTCAGGTTCATTTAACCAATGATTGGAAAATTCTTAAGAATTTGCTAATATAAATATACATATATAAAAACACAATTGATCATACACCCTCCACAAAGACCCTGAAAAAATGGTGTAGAAACTAATATGTAAAAAAAACAAAAAAAAACTTCATGATAAAATGTTTTACAAAGACTGAAGCGGCATTATCATGTAGAAACACATATATATCATAATATCATAATTTGCATATTTTCTACAATTTCAGACATAGTATTTTATAGGCTAATTACTACTTTTGAATATTCAAATTTTCACAGTATATTTACATTTTTAAACATTTTAAAAAACGTATGTAGGCTAATTAATATTTAATTCAACATAATTATTATACAAAACAGCCCTATATAGTAAACAACCATTCAGAGACCCCTTACATCTTTATATTCAGTTTTAAATAGACTGAGCTTCTTGTTTTAAAGGAATTAAAAGGTTAATATATTCACATGGCCATAATCTCATAAAATGCACCATATTCCACCTGCAAATGTGTATAAACACACACACACACACACACACACACACACACACACACACAAAACTATCAAAAAAAAAAGATTAATTGCATTTACAACATTTAAGGTAAGTGGTTGCAATCAATTTATATAGGCTGAAATTTTAGCCCATATACATTTAAAGTCAGAATTGTTAGCCCTCCTGAATTATGAGCCCACCTCTATATTTTTTCTCCCAATTTTTGGGAGATTTTTTTTTCAACATTTTTAAACATAAGTTTTAATAACTCATTTCTAATAACTGATTTTTTTATCTTTGCCATGATGACAGGACATAATATTTTACTAGATATTTTTCAAAATACTAGTATTCAGCTTAAAGTGACATTTAGGCAAGTTAGGGTAATTAGGCAAGTCATTGTATAACGATGGTTTGTTCTGTAGGCCAGGGTTCCCAAACATTTCAGCTCATGACCACTAAAATAACAATGCCAGTGACACGTGACCCCCAAATTCCTTGGAGGTGGTTATAAATATACAAATGTTGCGCACGCAGTAGACCTATATAAACACAAGCATATTGGCATTTTTATAATCATTTCTTAATAATTTAATATTAACCTCAGCTAAAGAGACTGGCGGACACAGTGTTTTAAGCACAAGTCTATTCTTGGTTAAATTTTGGAGACCACCACTCAGAGATCATCCTCAATGTTCAGTTGTGGGCTGTATTTATTTTTTATGTATTTGATTGCCATTAAGGTGTCAAAGTTCAAATCAAATCAAATCACTTTTATTGTCACATCATCAGCAGCAAGTTTAACTTGGTGCTATAAAATCAATCTGCTGCAGCTGACATTATTGCTGTGTTGTTAATCTAATGTAAACACAGAATCCCATGAAAGAATTTAAAAGCTGATGGCTTTTCATTTGCATGTTGTTGTTTTTTATTATTAAAAACTACTATGTTTAGCTTCTGTGGGTTATAGTTAAAATATGGTAATTCTAATCCTAAAGTTAAGTGCTATTTTGGGATTTCCGGCTGGATTTTGCCTACCCAAATTTAAAAGCCTCCCAAATCCAGAGGTGTAAATGCAAAAGTTTGGTTTCATTTTAAAGAAAATCCCTTAAATTTGCATAAAACACCATTAAAAGTGAAATAATTGTATATGATGTCTGTGTTATAACAAACCCCTCTAAAAAAGAGGTGCTTTTTAATTTTTTTTTTTATTTATTTGTTTTGTAAACTCAAATTTGAAAGTGTACCTTTTAGGTTCTGTGTGGTCTAGGTTGCTGTAATTAATTTAGTTGGTTCCTGCACATGTCAGTAATCATAGGAAAAAGAAAAATGTCTATCATAATCTATGCAAAAATTATTCTATTCCAACTGATGAGGGAACAAAGCCACTTATGGGGTATTGGGCCAGTACACACCTTTAAAATGTAAAGAATGCAGAAATAAATGACGTCACGGACCTGGTACCGGGTATGCAGAGTTTAGGAGGTTAATAAAAATTTATTTGACTTTTGAATATCACCAAGCGACCCCCTGTCATTGTCCTACGATCCATTTTGGGAACCACTGCTTTAGACGATAAAAAAAAAAATATGGCTTAAGGGGGGCTAATAATACTGACCATAGCATGGCTTTAAAAAAAATTTAAACACTGCTTTTATTCTAGACTAAATAAAACAATTCAGACTTTCTCCAGAAGAAAAAATATTATAGGAAATACTGTGAAAAATTTCTTACTCTGTAAAGCATCATTTAGGAAATTTTTATTAAAGAAAAAAAATCACAGAGGGCTGATAATTCTGACTTTAAATGTAAATTGTTTGCAACTACTTACCTTAAAAAAAAAGTCAATGCAATGAATATTATTTTTTTTTTCAGTGTATAGTACACATATTAGCAGATCTCTATCCGTAAAGTGAACATTCCTCAAATCTTGCACTGGTGTTGCACAGTATTGCAGTATTTCCATGTGTGTGTCCCCTGGCAGGATGTCAGTGGTTATACGGCGTATCCATATTTGCTGTCGTATGCGAGAGCCGGCCTGTGATCAGAGGCCACCATGCTGGCTTCTCTCTGGACTCTGCTGCGATCAGTGTGAGTGCTGCTTCGTCCCGATCCCTGCCGCAACATGTTCCCCGCTGGGCCCACAGCGCTGTAATTGATCCCCGGATGGGCGTTGTACTTCGTTACGGAGCGGAAGCTGGAGTATCGGCTTCCTGGACGACTGTCTGGAGCGGCGGCATCCTCCCTAAAGATACAGATTGAGGTAAAGTTGGTTTTATATTCACACGTTCGTTCACAGTCCCTGTATTGTTTACCATGGTACTTTGAATATTCGGTCAGAAATAGCATGCAAGTATGACTTCAAAACATTATCATTAGCATTAGTACAAAACAACATTAGTTGACTGTGAGCATTGTTGTACATAAAAAACATTTAGAAATTTTTCTTTACTTCTGTTATGCTCCCTTAGGCATCATTTATTCGATCGTAAGATACAGTAAAAACATTTCAAATAACATTTCAAATAAGCATTTTATGTTAGTATATTTTCACATGTTAAAGGTGCAGTATGTAAGTTTGACACCCAGTGGCTGAACTAGGTATTGCACGCTTGGGTCAAAACATACGCAAGCGCAGGTTGTCAGATTGAGGACAGGAGCGTGTCATTTAAACTGTGTTCTGAATAAAAGCAACGGCACACGATGGAAGGAATATTCATTCATTTTCTTTTCGGCTTAGTCCCTTGATTACTCTGGGGTCACCACAGCGGAATGAACCACCAACTTATCCATATGTTAACTTATGCATATGTTTTACGCAGCGGGTGCCCTTTCAGCTGCAACCCATCACTGGGAAACATCCTTACACACTCATTCAAACACAAACATTACGGAAAATTTAGATTAGCCAATTTACCTACTGCATGTCTTTGGATTTGTGGGGGAAATCGCAGCACACTGAGGAAATGCTAACTGACCCAGCTGAGGCTCGAACCAGCGACCTTCTTACTGTGAGGCGATTGTGCTACCCGCTGTGCCACTGCGTCACCCATGGAAGGAATATTCTCCATATTAAAAGGAGTTTTTGTTTTAAACAACACCTAGAATTTATGTATTAGAAACAGCTTCTATTTCTCACAGGTGAACAACAGAAAACTGACAACGATCCCCTCATGTGCATTATTCATTGTTAATTGCTAATAATGTGAGTTTGAATGCCATTTCACATGACATTTATTGCCATACTACTGAAAGCAACAGCAGATAGTTCACCTCAGATCATGAAAATAAAAATAAACCATTTGAAACTTTGGAACCAAACACATATGAGTAATTATGTACATTTAATGATGTTAAAGAGGGTTAATATGTGATAAATAGACCATAAATCTTACAATTTCTTGAGTGAGTGCATATTCTGTGCTCCTGAAAGGCTGTATTTAAATTATTGTTGTGTTTCATCTGGTGCAAACAGCCAAATTGCTCATCACTGTGTATCTTGTCGCAAAACGTGTTGTTAGGACACAGGGTTACAATGTAACCTGCTTACCTAATGTTTACCTTCGTAATATTTATATAATTTGCTAATTAATAATCTCATGTGGAACTGAATCTGTCTCGTTTTGGAGTCAGCTACTGTCCACTGGAGGTTTCATTTCGGTCTCGGACACATGCTTTCAGAGCCTTTCTGAATAAATAAATGAAATATGTGGTTTTCCACCAAAGCAAACCAGGGGTGCTGAAATATAATTGTCTAAACTGGCATTAAGCAAGTTAAAATTACCAAAACAAAGGCAGACGTTTTGGCATGGAAAACACATTTTCAAAGCAGTTTCCCCCGGTTTCCCCCACAGTCCAAAGATACGTGCTGTAGGTGAATTGGGTAAGCTAAATTGCCCGTAGTGTATGCGTGTGAATGAGTGTGTGGGTGTTTCCCAGTGATGGGTTGCACCTGGAAGGGCATCCGCTGTGTAAAACATGCTGGATAAGTTGGCGATTCATTTCGCTGTGGCGACACCTGATTTATAAAGGGACTAAGCTGAAATGAATGAATGATAAGAATATTTGAATGAATGATATTTGGTGATCAGGAAATGTCTTAATGTTTTTATTTATTTATTTATTTATTTTGCCAAAATAGAATATTTGTTTATTATCAATATGGAAAACTAAAGTTTTGCTACTTTTTATTTATTTTATTTATTGGAAGTGATCATTGAGAGGTTGACAAAAGCTTTTCAATATGGGAGTCAAACTTTGAAGGTTTATTAAATAGTGAATCTCAATAAATCTGTAAAAAAATTTCATAAAAATCATTACAGCACAAAATAACTCGGAGTTAACTTTTAAAATGAGAATCTACTATTCAAAAGATTGAGAGAGAATATTTAGAAAATATTTGTTTTTAAATAAGGAACATTTGTTACATTTTTCTTTAATACAGTACTGTAAATTCTACCTTCTATTTGTCAAATTTCACAACAATATTATATATTTTTAAAAATGGCTGGAACTGAAAATGATATAATAAAATATAATGAATTAAACATTAAAATAGTTAAAATCGAATGGAATTGCTCTTCAGTGTTTGGACTCTCAGTAGTGATTATTAAACCACACTGAACTGAGCTAAACTAAACTGAACTTAAACACTGAAAACTGAACTGACACTTTTCAATTCACTATAAACTTCCATGTGAAGCTGCTTTGACACAATCTACATTGTATAAGTGCTATACAAATAAAGATGAATTGAATTGAATTAAAATGAATTTTAATTTGACAACTTTGATATAACATAAATCAAATTGGTACTGTATAGAATTTTTGATGCTATATTTGGGGAAAAAATATAAAAAAATTAAGATAAAGGAAAGGTAGGAAGGAATTTTTTTGTTTTAGGTTTTTGGTTGTTTGCTTGCTTGTTTGTACAGTACTGTAGGTGTGATTATGGCCCACACTCCGAATGGCATTATGGCCCTAGAAGTTGTATGCCCACTGCCAATAAAACACATAAGAAGTTGGTTTTATCTTTACAGATTCGTTCACAACTTGTGACACTGTCCCTATAACGTTTACCACAATACTCTGAATATTCAGTCAGAAGTGGCATGCAAGTATGACTTCAAAACAACATTAGCACTATTTATTTGACTATGAGCAATGTTGTGATTTGAGAGTCTCCGGCTGCTAATATGATTTCCCTATTTAAGTTTAGAAATCATACTTTAATGAAAATATAATATTAAAAAGACAGTCAGAATGTGTGAATATAAAACCAATTTTAACCTATATAAAGTGGTAGAGGAAATGCCATGTTCAAGTGAGCCATTACACTTTTTTTGTACAGTAGCCTATTGTTTATAGCGTTATGTTGACGTGTATAATGTTGTGATTGTGAATGTAAAAATTTTGATGTCAAGCCCCATACTGTACACATGTATGAAATTGTTTGAACATTTAAAATGCTATGCAAAATTATTGGTCTATCCGTTGGGCTAACGAAATTCCCTGGAAGATGTCTAAAAGTACCAAAAAAGCAAGCCGTTCTGAACTTCCTTCTTTTACAAAACTACAGCAAATACATTTGATGATTTGCATAATGCCAGTCTATATGGTTTTCAATGACTGCTTCTGAACATTGTTTACTTTGACTTTACTTAAACTCTGTATTTGTAGATAAGGCCTGGATGAGTTTGGTTCATGTTGTCATCATTTTCAGGATGAGGACTCCTGTTTAAATTGTGTAAAACAACACCATGGTAAAACAACACCATAGTTACTGTTTATATCACAGTTTAGGGGTGGCATGGTAGCTCAGTGGTTAGCACTGTTTCCTCACAGCAAGATGGCCACTGGTTTGAGTACTATGCTGCTATTTCCATGTGAGTTTGCATGTTCTTCGCTTGTTTGCCTGGGTTTCCTCTGGGGGCTTCAATTTCTTCCACCGTCTAAAGACATGTGGTATAGGTGAATTGGGTAAACAAAATTGGCTGTAGTATATGAGTGTGTGCAAATGTTTATGGGTGTTTCCCAGTACTGGGCTGCGGCTGGAAGGGTATCCGCTGTGTAAAACAAATGCTGGAATAGTTGATAGTTCATTCCACTGTGGCGGCCTCTGAATTAGAGACTAAGCCGAAGGAAAATCAATGAATGAATCAGAGTTTACAAGTGCTGAGAAAGAGCTGACATTCAGATTCAGAGTACATTTGATTTCTGATGTGATGGAAGTGGTTGACCAATCACAACAGACTGGGACATCTGACCAATCATATCATAGTAGGCTGTTGAAGAGGGAGGGATTTAATGTAGAAAGACCAGATTCTTAAAACATTTCAGATTAACAGTTGAGAAAAAAAGGCTGATGCTGCAGTGTGTATCATGAAAATGAAAGTGTGTTTGGACTTTGGATGTAAATCAACATTTTATTGCAAGAGACCTCCGAAAATAAAATAGAAAAACTCTTAAAAAGCATAAAAAAAAAGAAATTCACACGCATATTTAACAGTAATCCATTTGATATTAATATTGGGTGTGATTTTTTTTTTTTTTTTTTTTTTTTTTTTGATGATTTGGCAAATGTATTGTTGACTAGTCGGTCAGGTATTTAAGAAATGTGTTGTTAGCCATTATTTAGTCATGCACTACAGTTATGTAGTCTGTTGTTGGTAAACATCTGACATTTCAGGGAAACAGTTTGTCAGTATCAAGTCATGTGTCATCATTTCCGTTTAAACAGATTTTTGAGCATTACACTGATTTTTGAAATTAATATACAAGTAGATAAGTTTCACAATTATTGGTTGAACAACAGCAACAAAAAAACTTGACTCAAAATAGGTTAAAAGGTTATTTTATTAATTAATACGTAAACCCCTACATATGTATTTCATTAAGAGTAAAAACATTTTACACTTTTATACATTAAAAAAATATACAGTCGTAAATTATTAGCCCTCCTGAATTAGTCCTGTATACTCCTGTATATATTTTCTGCTTAATGGAAATATTTTATTTTTCAACACATTTCTAAACATAATAATTTTAATAACTTATTTCTAATAACTGATTTTTACTTATCTTTGCAATGATGACAGTATATAATATTTGACTAGATATTTTTCAGGATACTAGTATTCAGCTTAACGTAACATTTAAAAGCTTAACTAGGTTAATTAGGCAAGTTAGGGTAATTAGACAATAACGATGGTTTGTTCTGTAAACAATCAAATAAATATTGCTTAAAGGGGCTAATAATACTGACCTTAAAGTTTTTTTTTTATAAAAACTGCTTTTATTGTAGCCAAAATAAAACAAGACTTTCTCCAAAAGAAAAAAAATATTGTAAGAAATACTATGAAAAATGTCTTGCTCTGTTAATCATTGTTAATCATTGTTAATCAAAATTCACAGGAGGGCTAATAATTGTGACTTCAACCGTATATGAACTAGCAATATCTCACCTGATCTCATTGGCAGCCTCTTTTTCTTTTCGCCGCTTGCAGCAACAGCAAATCAGGAGCAAGATCAGCAAAATCAGGAGGAGCAACAAGAGCAACGAACCAATCACAGCTCCTGCAATCACCCCCGCTTTATTGACCGCTAGAGATAAGAAATGGAGATAAAAGACTATGTATTATGTACAGAAGTAGCTTGCTTTTATCCTTAGAAACAATTCATCTGCTCTCTATTGTCCTAAAAAATCATCCAGAGAATCAACAGGTTTATGAAAACAGTATGTTGCCACAGCATCCTATTGAGTGAGTCTGAATATTTTGTTCAAGGACACGTACTGTGAAATGTTTTTTTTTCTTTTTTTTCTAAACATGCAACTGCAGTTATTCTGAGTATGGTGGATGAAAAACTGCTAAACACAAAGGATAATGACTGCATTTCTTTTGTAGATGATAAACACCAATTTGTACCATTATTTCATGAACCATACGGCATAGTATTTGAATACTTATTCCACTTAAAGCAATAGATAAAAAAAAGTTGAGTAGCAGCATCAGCGCGTTTCAAAAGAAGCTTCGGGATCGGTGCACTAACTACTTTTAAAGGCAGTTTTAGTGGATAGCACTTATTATTATATCCTTTGCTCACCAAGGATGCATCGGATTTATCAGAAATACAGTAAAAAAACTGTAATATGGTAACATTCTTATGGACCCTTTTCACAAGACTGTTATGACGTGTTTAACGGTCATCATAATCTTAAATCCTTGAAAGTGTTTAATGTTTTGATTTAAAAAAAAAAGTATGAACATTTATATGCATTTATGAATGTATTGTATCATCTTTGTGTTAAATTACAAAAAAACTGAATTGCTGCTTATGCAAGGTGATTGTAATGCACCCCCATGGGGCTGAGAGTAAATTTGACATTACTCTCTCCTTTGGCTGCTGTCATCAGTCTCCTATTATTTTTCCCACTTTTTTAAGTCTTGATAAATCCATTGTGGCTTTTTATTTTATTTTTATTTTTATTTTTTATTATTTCAGTAAATAGGATTGTAAAAAAAGGGTACTCTCCCATTCACTGCATATACACTAGATCTTGATGGTCAATTCCGATTTTGTGACTGTATCTGATGTTTTTGATGACCTGCTTGCATCTTTTAAAAGTGACTCGTATCCGATTTTCTGCAATCACATGGCACACAGGAAAGACGCAATGACCAGGAAAAAAAGAGCGGGCGCTGACTGACAGCTGATAATAGCTCTCTTTTCAATCTGTAGGGTTTCATATATATATTTTTTTATTCTTTTTAAAGGGGTCCAGATTGTATTTTTAAGACATGGTTGTGTTTATGGGGTGCAAAGCAATGTGTGCTCATGCTGCATTTGTGAAAAATCAAGTTTTTTCCCATATATCTTACTTTAGTTATATACAGCTAACATGAAAACGACAATCATATTTCCTAGTTCCTCTGAAAGCCTGCCCTCAAGAGACTGATTGGTCAGCTAACATAATGTGCTGTAATTCGCAGATCGACTCCATGTCACCAGGAAGCATCTCTGCTATAGCATTACAGCAAGGCTGTCCAAACTCAGTCCTGGAGGGCCGGTTTCCTGCATATTTTAGTTCCAAGCCCAATTAAACACACCTGAACCAGCTAATCAAGCTCTTTCTAGGTATACTAGAATCTAGGTATACTAGAATCTTCCAGGCAGGTGTGTTAAAGGTTGGAACTGAACTATGCAGGACACCGGCCCTCCAGGACCGAGTTTAGACATCCCTGCATTACAGCATATATGGCCACGTCTCTTCACTGCGCGGGGTGTATGCATGTAACCTGAGGGGTTTATGACATCATTAACCCGGATGTATTTTTTTGTAGTTCCCAAACTTTGTTCGCTGTAGGCTTTGCTAAGTTATACTGTAAAAACCAATGTCTTCCTTTACATTGGTTATGTCGTGGATGTTGCTCTCTCTCTCTCTCTCTCTCTCTCTCTCTCTCTCTCTCTCCCTCTCGTTAATGTGCGTAAATACTTGTGCTACATGACAATATAAATTATAAATATGTAAATATAAAAGTTTTTTTTTTTTTTGTCCTCATGCATGAGATTTAATGTTTGGGACTTTGGGAATGACTCTCATCATTACCTGCTTATGGTTGTGTGTTTGTCTGTGTAACAAAGCACAGTGTATCAAAAACACTGACGTATAATAGGGTGGGGACAATAGACGATGCCATCATCGATGGACGATGGACATCACGATGCTGAGCCGGCATCGCGATCCTCCGACCCGTCTCAGCAGCAACCCGCTCACAAAAAATACACACTTAGTGTAAACGGGGCCTATTACATCTTAGTTTTAAAATAGCATTTTAGAATGAAACCGATCCACGTTCACCCTGATGTTTCACCTAGCATTTCTGAAAAGCTCTCCTTTCACACTATACCGCTGAAAACGCGCATCATGTGACCCCACACACAGGCATGCGCTGCAGCATATGTCAGCGGGTGCTTGGAGACCCTTCTGTCTTTTGAATCTATCAGGTAACGTGTCACAGCGTCAGTACACTGCTTCAATCTTTCGCTTTCACGCTTCTAGGGAAAAATTTGTTGACGCCATTATAACGACACAGATCACTCTGCCTATTCATGCCAGAGTTCTGCAGAAAAAAAGGGATTGACAGGTGGAAATTTGTGTATAAATTATCTTTATTATGATTTGGTTATGGGTAAAACAAAGACCACGCGTGTCAGGTAGTTGAAACGGTAGGCTACAATTAATTATTCGTTATGAATGAATTAATTATTCATAAATAATTAATTCATCGCCGCCTATGACAATGATGTTATCGTCCATCGCGATGTTTCACATTAGACATCGTACTATACCAAATTGGTCAACATCGCCCAACCCTAGTGTATAATACTATAAATTAATGAAATACAGTAGTTTATCGTAACATCTAGAAAATTATTTTACAGTTTCTACCATATTTTTTAATGGTAAGTTCTAGCGCAAACAGCTGCTGGTTTTTCACTGTAAATGTTACTGATTTGTTTTTAACAGCGTACGAGGATCTATTTGACCATTTATTCATAAGGTAGCTTTTCTGCACTAGACTGAAAGTTCTGCAAAATTGTTTCAAAATATTTATATATGTTGAATTTAAACAAATAAATTGTTCATTTAGTTCAACTTAATTTGTTTAAAATCAGCCCAAATAAATTTACAACCACTTAAAAAATTTTGGTCACAGGTCACACTTTATTTTGATGGTCTGTTTGTTGAATATAAGTTACATTGCAACTAATTCTCATTAGATTGTAAGTAGACTGTTAGGTTGGGGTTGGGGTTAGGGTTGAGGTTGGGGTTAGGGTTAGTGTTAGTTGATATGTACTTGCAAAGTTTCTTATAGTCAGTTAAATGTCTGTTGAAGGAGCAATATCAACAGATATTAAGCAGACAGTCTACTAATACTCAAATGGACCATCAAAATAAAGTGTTACCAAATCTTTAGTAAATCCAAGGAATCATCTTAGATTTGTTTTTTCAGTGTATTATCTCAGTCATTTGTGTCATGTGATCCTATATTAATCACAAATTGAATTAAAAGAAATCACATTCAGAATTTACAACATTTTCAATAGTTATCCTGAACCGTAAATCTGTATATTGGAATAATTTCTATAGAATCATGAGGCACCAAAGATGCTTAATGTGTATGTAATGATACCGAAAATGTATTACCTATTGAATAACAACAATAAACTGTTTTAAAATCCTTTTAAGCTAAATTTAAGATCATTATAATATATTAGATTATTTCCGTTTACTGTATTATTCTTTACATTTAATGTAGCCTTGCTGAGCACAGCAGTGTAATTACAGCAGAGTTTATCTCCATTTTTTTTTTCTTTGAACGTTCATGTCTGTTCAATCTGTCAGCTTAATGAGACTTGGTTTTGACATGTTGCTATCCATGGCATTGAGTGTGGCTTAGGTGTGCAAACACTTTCCAGATCCACCCATACTTACGGTTATATGCTCGAAGGGCGTATGTGCATCGCTCTCTGCCGACTTCATTGCTGACCTCACAGAAGTAGTTCCCCATGTAGCTCTCACTGTGGTTACTGATTAGCAGCTCGCCGGTCTGAGAATCTTCAAACAAAAGAGCCATTCAGAATGTGCAGCCATTGCCAAAGTGCCGACAGCATAGTTTACAGCAGATTGCACAGCAGAAAAACTTGTTTGGTTGCTTTTGAGGCTCAGAATGTTTTTTGTTTTCATCTACAGCAGCTTTACATTATGTGACTTTTACCACACAAATGCCTGAAGCTACAGGCTATTGAAGCGGTACCAAATATTACACTTGAAGGATTTTGCTAAACTGGTGGAGACTCACTCTGTGTTGAGGTTGGTGGCAATTGTCCAGTTTCTTTGGTCCATGTGTATTTTAGAGGTGATGAACCCTGGGAGGATGCGCAGCGGAGCGAAACAGTTCCACCCTTCTCCTCGCTGCCATCTACCCAGCATTTAGGACGTGAAGGTCGTACTGAAATAAACAAAAAGAAAGAGTCAGACTTTATGAAATCGGCCTGCATTTTTGCAAAGTGTAAAATGCGATTCCACTGGAAGTTTTTGTTGCACATTTCAGATGACAAATCCACTAGAGGCACAGTTTCCATTTTTTGCAAATCTGAAATGCATACTTTTTTAATTAAATTATTGTTTTTTTTTGTACTGTTCCGATACATTTCCTTGTACATGTCCATGAGATGGCAGAGCTTGTCGTACAGCGGTATGTTTCCCAAGCAACAACATAACTCATGGCTGAACTATCATAGCTGAACTTTCATTTGGGAAAAGAGCAATGTAGTGAGGAGTGTCCATAGTTTCTCTGTCGCAGATCCATTGTTTAAACCATGTTAGTTATAACGTAAAACGTCCATAATGACGCTCTAAACTGGGTGGAGTAACAACTTTAGAGAAAAACCCCTGTAACTTTTTGTGCAAATTATATTGTTTTACACGCATAAAAAAAAAATCTATATTTTGGTAAAAACATGGACTCATTTTTCACATAAATTTAAATATGTTAACGACATATACAGGACCTATATATATATATATATATATATATATTCCATATAAAATCACTGAGCTAACATGTATTCTAATCTCATATATAAATCATATAAATTGCTAATAATTTTAGGTCTTATTTACAGTTGGCTATTAAGAAATGGAAAAAATCTACAAATTTATTTATATATAAACTTTTTTTTTTTTTTAGTAGGATTTTTAAAGTAGGATATTGTTTATTTTTTTATTTAGAAACTTCTACTTTTCTAATTTGACACTGACAATTTGCTGAAATGTTCTAACCAACAGGCCCATGTCATATAGGCCTACAGTACAGATACACTTCCTAGTAAATAACCTATATAAATTAAAACCATTTATGCTATGTATTTTTTGTTTTCACAAGCTTTGGAGATGTAACGTAAATTTCTCTTTAAAAAAATAGGTCACCTTTAGCTTTCATCATGATGCTTTTACTTTTACTAATACTTTTCTTTACCTTTGCATTTGCAATGTTTATATTGTCTGTTTTTCATTGATAATGGCATATATACTTATTACAGATGGAAATATTTGAGTTGGGGTCTTGCTGTGCATTTAAAGTTTTTCAATATTTTTGTAATTTTGTTGTTTTGTAAATGTGATTTTTGTTTTATTTAGTAGTCTCTTCATAATTTATTATTATTATTATTATTATTATTATTAGTATTAATAATAATAATAGTAATAATAATAATAATAATAATAATAATAATAATAATAAACTATGCATAATTCATTATTTACTCACCCTGTTCATTACCTGTTCTGAGTTTTTTTGTTTTTTTTTTCCTTATCTGATAAACACTAAAATAATATTTTGACCAAAGCAGGATCCTGTAACCATTCACACTTCTGTAGTATTTTCCCCCTACTAAAGTCAATAGTTACAGGATTTTCTGCTTTGTTCAAAACAACATATTTAGTGTTTATCAGCATAAAGAAATGTATAAAGGTTTTGAACCACTTAAGGATGAGTAAACCGTTAGCATTTTTTAGTTTTGGGTGATCTATTTCTTTAACATTATAAAATCTGAAAAAAAATGGAAAGGACAAATACAGAAAATGCTCATCTAAACAAATCCTACACTGTAATTACAGTCTCTCAGCGATGAGCCTGTAAGTTTCGCAAGGGGGTGTAAATCATCGATCGTGTGGACAGACGGGGTGACAAGCTTGAGCTCAGGTTAACAGAAGAAAACACAAGACAGGCGTGAACAGAGATCATCCACCCAGACGAACCTACCATTCCAGTCCAGTCATGGTGAACGACTGGATGAAAGGGCTGTGCAGGGGGGGATAAAACCAGTAAAACAGAAACTTTCGGCTCGATAAGAGGGTCAAAATCGGTCAGCGGAGACTGACAATGTTTATGTTTTCATCAAGGTTATTATCAGGGTCAGATTTAGTGATTTGGGGGCCATAAATAATTCTAGCCCAACATTCCTAACCTGCATCCATTGTATTTTTAATTTAATTGTTTGTTTTAATTTTATTCATTTTTGTTCATTTTTTTCATTTGTTTTTGTTTGTTTGTTTGTTTATTAGTTAGATTTGTTTGTTTGTACATTCTTTATTTGCTTGTTTTTTTCATCTGTTTCTTCATTCATTCGTTCATTTGTTCGTTCATTTCATTCTTTTGTTTATTAATTTATTTGTTTGACTTTTCATATCCTCACCAAGGTTATTATCAGGGGTAATTCAAATTAATAAGTAATTCTAGCCATGGGGCCCAGCGGTCGTAATGTGCACCCTTTGTTCATGCACTTGTTCATTTGTAATTTTTTTTTTGTTTATTTGTTTGTTTATTCACCTGTTCATTCATTCAATCGTTTGGTTGTTAATTCATTTGTTTGTTCATTCATTCTTTTGTTTAGTCATTGTTCATGTTCTCACCAAGGTTATTATCAGGGGCAGATTTTGTGCTTTTGGGGCTAAAAAAAAATTCTAGCCATGAGGCCAAATGGTCCTAATTAACATCCTTTGTATTTTCAATTAAATTATTTTATTTTTTCATTAGTTTGTTCATTCATTTATTCACTCGTTCATTTATTAGGTTTGCTTGTTTGTTTGATTGTTCATTCATTCTTTTGTTTATTCATTAATTTGTTCGAATGTTTATGTCCCCACCAAGGTTATTATCAGGGGCAGTTTTATTGATTTGGGGGCCATAAGTAACTCAAGCTTTTTTTTTTTTCATTCATTTATCGTTTTTTGTTTATTCATTTGTTCATTCGTTTGTTTGTTAATTTATTTAATCATTAATTAGTTTGTTTATTAGATTTTGTCTATTTATTTGTTCATTAGTTGGTTTCTTCGTTCATTTGTCCATTCATTAATTGGTTTCATTCATTAGTTTGTTCCCTCATTTGTTCATTCATTTATTGTTTGTTTGTTTGCTCATTCATTCATTCATTTGTTTGATTTATTTATTTATTTTTTCATTTAATTGTTTGTTCATTAGTTGGTTTCTTTGTTCATTTGTTCATTCATTAATTCATTTGTTCTTTAATTAGTTTGTTCACTCGTTTGTTCGGTTGGTCGTTCAGTAGTTAGTTTGTTAGTTTGTTCACTCACTCATTCATTCATTTTTTTCGTTCAATCATTTTGCTTCCTTTTTTTCTCAGAACCCTCAATCTTATTTTCTTGAATAAAAATAACAAATTATGGATGTAATAATTACGTGTCATTTGTTCGATCTTCAACAAAATAAGATAAACTGTTAAAAGTATATGTATTTCATAGGTCGCTTACTTAGCTTGTTTAAGTAGTTTTGGATTTTTTAATTAAACATTTTTACATTTCTATATATACATATACATACATACATACATACATACATACATACATACATACATACATACATACATATTTCATATATTTAATTTTGTGATATTTTTTTTCCTTGTTCCTTGTTCACTTGTTCCTCACCCAGCACAACTAATGTGATTTTCCTTGTGTCGATGCCGGGGGTTTTCTTCACTTTGCACTGGTACGTGGCCGTGTCCGGCGCCTTAAGGTTGGTCATGTTGACCGTGGCGTCGCCGCCACTTGGATCAGCAACAAACTTAAAGCGACTCATCAGGTCGGGGCTTCCCAGCTGGTACTGTTTCCCTCCAGTGTAGGATAAGATCTGTCAGACAGCCAAAGAGAGAGAGAGAGAGTGAGTGAGAAAAAAGCCACGACTCTTATCTAATAGAACAGGTCTAACCACCCGCCATCATGTGCATGGATTTCTCTAAATCTTCACACACGTCCCTGGAAAGCTCGAGGTGAAAGAGTTTGAATGAGGGGAAATTACTGAAGATGCAATTGATCAGGTGTGGACTGATCTCTGGAAACATTCTCTTACGCTCTTGTCTTATCAAGGACAACAGATGTGTGGTAAAGAAGAGCTGAGCCGCATGATCCTTTGCATCTTTTGATCAACTTTATTGCCTTTTTTTTTATGGTAGGCTAATGCTGCGTGACAGACATTCCAGAGAGTCTCTCAGTTCATGTATGAGTGGACATTTAGTAGAAATCAGTTTTGAGGTCAGTTGAGATGGAAACATACATCTATTAATGTTTAAACACAACATGCATATAATATTAACTAAAACCATACAAGTTCTATCTGTCTGTCGTTTTATCTGTTGTTCTATGTCATTCTATCTATCATTCTATCTGTTGTACTGTCTATCTGTCATTCTATCTTATTGTTCTGTCTGTTGTTCTATCTATTGTTCTGTCTGTTGTACTGTTTATCATTCTATCTGTTGTTCTATCTATCATGCTATCTGTCATTCTATTTATTTATCTGTCGTTCTGTCTTTCATTCTATCTGTCATTCTATTTATCTATTTGCCTTTCGATCTGTCGTTCTATCATCTATCTGCTGTTTAATCTGTCATTCTATCTGTCTTTCTGTCGTTCTGTATCATTCTATCTGCCATTTGATCTGTCGTTCTATCTGTTATACTGTATCATTCCATTTGTCGTTCTGTCTGTCATTTTCTGTCGTTCTATTTGTTCTATCTGTCGTTCTATTTATCATTCTATCTGTTCTGTGTATCTATTTGTCATTCTTACTCTGTCAATCTATCTATCATTCTATCTGTCGTTCTGTCTATCTGTCGTCTATTTAGCTGTCATTCTATCTGTTATACTGTCTATCTATCGTTCTATCTGTCATTCTGTCTCTATCATTCTCAGTTGTTCTATCTGTCATTCTATTTAGCTGTTGTTCGATCTGTTGTTCTATATCGTTCTGTTATACCGTCTATCTATCGTTCAGTCTATCATTCGCTGTTGTCTATCGTTCATCTATCTGTCATTCTATCTACCCATCTGTCGTTCTGTCTGTCTATCTATCTGTCGTTCTATCTATCAATCATTCTATCAATCAATTGTTTTTTCTGTCGTTCTGTCGTTCAATCTGATGTATCTATCTGTCTTTCTATCTGCCGTTCTTTTTTATTGTTCTATCTGTTGTTCTGTCTATTTATTGGTCTGTCTATCATTCTATCTGTTGTTTCATCTGTCTGTCGTTCCATCTATTTTCTGTTCCATCTGTCTATCTATCTGTCTATCCTTATGTCGTTCTGTCTATCATTCCGTCGTTCTATCTGCCGGTCTGTTTGTCTGTCTGTCGTTTTGTCATTTTATCATTATATCTACATCATTTATTTATAATATCCATTTGAGCTTATTAAAAGTTTTTAAAGGATATAAATAAATGCATAAACTTGTATAAATGTATGAAGGTGCTATAAATTATAAAATCATATTAATTGTATTAATTATAAATAAAAAATAATGTTTTTATTTCATTGAATTATTTGACTTTTTATATTTTTCTATTTCTTATAATTAATTTAATTAAACAAATTAACACATTTCGTTTTAGCCATGTAATGTTGACCAATATTTTAATCAACTATGTATTTATTGTTTAACTGATGAAAATAACCCTAATAGGAGCTTGTAAAACTGGGCTCACCATCCATTTAACAGACACTCCAAGTAAAAAAGACCAATTCTTTGGATTTGAAAAGTTTTACATTTCAGACGTTGCTTCACTTGCTTGCGAAACATCTTAGGAATTGTATTTGAAGTATGCATAGATGCTTTCGAAATGAGACCCAATTTTTTCATTTTCATTTTTGTTTTTAGTACCTTGATCATCAAGCTAAGAATGTGCTGTTAATATTCTCACCAGCTGATCTTTCTGGGTCATGTCTGGGCTGACGATTGTCCACTCAATGTCCAGGTCTCCTACATCTGTGACAGTGAGGGTGTACGTGCAGCCCAGAGTCAGAGTCTCCCCCTGGGCTTTCTTTATGGTCTGAGGTCCTGTTGAAGTCACCTGCACTGCTGAAGTAAGAGCTGCACACAGACACAGAATAATGCATTCACGCTAGAGCTGCATGATATTGGAAAAATATGACATAGCGATGTTTTGTTTTCCTGTGATATGGATTGCTATATGAATCCAAAAACAATAATTAATTTAGATTGGTTGGGTTGATTTTGTAAGGATGTGAATCATGTATAAAAATAAAATAAAATTGTTAGAATAATTTAAAATTAAGCAAAGAAAAAAGTTAACTAAACAGTTCTTTATGGTTTTCCAGAGTCAAACTGTATTCAAATACAAAGATTTTATAATGTAATGCAAAATAACACTGTATAGTCTTCATGGTATTAATAAATCAGTCAAATTTCTCTTGATTAAGGTTTACACTTACACGAATGCTTTAAATGCCTTTAAAACACATGCAAATGATGTTTCACTCCGTCATGGTTATACCTTGCAATGACTCCACGAATCTCATGTGTTCTCAATTGTTGATTGACTATAATCCCAACTTAACATTACATATCCTACGATGTGACTATTACAGACACACACATTGTGATATCAATGCTGAAATTATATAATGTGCAGCCCCATTTCACACTCCTTCATTTGGCATATCCAACAACGAAAGTTTTACCTTTTTAAAGGAGTCCTATTATGCCTGTTTTTACAAGATGTAAAATAAGTCTCTGATGTCCCTAGAAGGTGTATCTGCAGTTTCAGCTCAAAATACCACACTGATCATGTTTTATCTCTTTGAAACTGATCCTTTCTATCTAAAGCATTGATCCAAATTGTACGGTTTTGATGACTGCAGCTTTAAATTCAAATGAGATTGTGCTGTTTTTCAAAAGAGGGCGGAGCTACTAACAGGTATACATCAGCATAGTGACTGCAGATTCAAAACAGGACTAGGTTATCTGTGGAAAAACTGTAAATGTCAAAAGAAGTTGTTCAGAAGTCTATCAAAAAAAACTTGACATTTATAATGCTTAGACACTATCTTCTATCATAATACTATCTTCAGCATTCTACCTGTCTTATAATTATCCTCAGCAGGTATGATATAAAAACTCTAATGGCTGGTGCCTGCTTCTCACTCAGGGCTGTTTATGCTACTGAGGGAGAGATCTTCATTTTTTTTTTCCTTCAATAAAAAAGTATTTTAATACAATACAACAATAAACATTACAATTTCCTTCTTTCTAGATTTTTGTTGTAACCTAAGACTCACCCCAAGAACTGAACATTCAAAGGCAGCTTAACACAATAATGCAGTCAAATACAGTTATTAAAGTCATGCATGTCGTGACATAACAGTGATGATAGAAGAAACAAAAAACAAAAAAAAAACAACAATTACAAATAACAAGGGAAGAAAAATAAATAAATAAATAAATAAACAAATACAGGACAAATTACATTAAAGACAAGAAACAGCATAAAGTGGATACAAAGAGAGATACAGATTATTTAACCGCAGGGTAATACTTTCAGATTTTAAAAATATGATAAAATAGGTTCCCAGTACGTATAGGACCTGTCAACTAAACCCCTTGGTGTGTATTTAATCTTTTCTAGTTTTAGAAAAAAATCACATCTTCAAACCAGGCTGTCACAGATGGGGTGTGGAGAATTTCCAGCATAATAAGATTCTTCTGCGGGCTAATAAAGATGTATAAGCAATAATGCCCTTCTGAGTACCTGATAAAATTATGGTCATGGTGTCACTCGGAGTTCCAAATATACCTATTGAGGAATAGCAATGTCTCCCCTGCTCACTGATGGATTTAAAAGGAGAGCTCTTTACTAATGGGTGGGGCTTTCCCCCTCTGATGACATTTACGAAAGGAGAATGTCAATCAAAGTGTTTTTATCAAGTGTGATCATAAAAAATAGAATTATTACATTTGTATCATTAGAGGCTGACAGACTGTTGTCACAATTGTGTTTAAACCCCTTACAAAAGTGATTTTTTTTATTTTAACTATAGCTTTAAACAATACTATGAATGAGTGGTTCTTGGGTAGTTTGCTTAAGCTGATGTGTGTTTTTATTGAATTTATCTTTACTACTCGTGGTTATATAGTTGGTTGCATTTTATTATTTGCCCTCACAAGGTGAACAAGAGGATGTTTATATAATGTGTGGACTCTCTTTTTGAATCTGCACATTCAAAAACTAAAATAAAATGTATAGTTTACAGCATTGCCTTTTAAACATGCTCTAAAACTTAAATAAAAAAAAGAAATTCGTCAATTATAGACTTATTACTTTTATTTAATAAGTTTGTTTATTTATAAAGATGGTGTCTTTTAAATATTTATAATTTTGATGATTCAGCGCATCGGCTACCATTAGCCTGTCATACTGAGCAGACCAAAAAAAGTGACGATACTGCAACAAGATGGCGACAGAGACCACAAGTCTTTAGAGGGAGAAAAACTCAGCGTTATCTCAACGCAAGTTTCAAACAACACCTGAACAAATCATTATAGAACTGGTATTTTAAGTCCATCTCTCTCTTTTGTATGTTGTAGTGCTGTATTTATACTACAGATACTGATAGTGTTTACTTTGCTTTGGCTTTTTCAGGGTAATTATTGTGATCTGATTGCGACAGGGAAATACTGTGAGATCTCTGTAGACTGATGGCATTTCCTGCCGTCCAGCCTTATAATCTTAAAATGTGAGCAAAAATCTGCTGTTTTGTCATCACTTTAGACATTACTTATTCAAATACTAGCTCTAAAGTGACATTTGTGAATTAGTAACGGTTTCTGCTGTTCTGACGTCAGCTGCAGATGTGAATGAATGGCGGAAGAAATTAGTTCCTCTTACAAAAGGGTTTTTGAGATTCTGTGTTTGATTTTGTTTTATAAATACACTTATGCCATATATATATATTTTTTTTGTCAGTTATTTAAATACCTTGATAATACAGCATACTATGATACAAATTGTTGTCCCATTTAAATTTGATATACTCGCATGCTTAATGAAATGTATAAACACATTAGTATAAATAAAATATGTAGTGCAAAACAAACTAAACTGCTTGCATAAGTTACATTATTTGATTTGAACATTTGAGCCACTTAACTACATCTCAATACTAAATTATTAAATCTCAATCATGCTAAAATGACACTTTCACCTACTTTTTTCATACTGATAAATAAAATCGTTCTAGAGCTTTTTTACTCTCCATAAGGATTCATGTAAAAGAACAGTCAATGCTGGGTTTTTAATAGCAGTTAAACAGGCTATTTTTGCCACAGTTTATTTAATATGTAAATTAGCCCTGTTATGATCGGCTAACCTCTTTGCATATAAAAACATGTATCAGTGAGATCTCCACATTTCTGAATACTAATTAGCCTTTTGATATGCACCCATGTGTTGATTTTTGTCGTAATTCTGAAGAATTAATTTCTGCAGCTTCATTTCAATACATTTTTACATTTCAGACATGCACAAAATGTCTGATTACTTTTAAGAACAGCTCTAGGTGGGAATTTTCTTTAATGAGTGATGGTTTCTAATACTGGCGTTTATTTGCACATTCTGTTCCATCTGTGATGGAAAATCAGCAATTTCCACGCTTTAATCCTACAGCGCTGGATTGTGGAGGATGATGATGATGATGATATTGTACAGACCCAACTATGACAGTATCACTTCACCACAGCCATCCAGACACCATCCATCAACTCTTTCAAATGCTGAAAGTGCACTTGAATAAACGCTGCATCTGAATATATGGCTGCTCATAACTCTCGTCGACATTATTGTAAAACCTTTTCTGCTGAGGCTTGTATGAATGTTAACTGTTAGAAGAAAACTGAAGAAATAAAGAAAAATTTACCAAAACTCAGCTATTCGCTTGTGCTATCTAAAAAAACAAAACATTATTTGTGTTATTTGATGTACGATATAAAAAAAAATATTTTTTGGCTGGGTGATGTCACTTTTTAACCTATAGTTGAAGGAAAAATGATTAACCCTCCTGTAGGGCTGGGCGGTATGGCAAAAATGCAATCTCGATAATTATTTTCCATATTGTATGCTAACAATATATATTTCTATATAAGCTGTAAATGCTTCCAGATGTAAAAGAGTACCCCAACAATGACTGAAGCCACAAAAATTAGAGTGTCCATTAAATGGCATAGCATATTTTCGAACGATACATTTTCAGTGGCTTTTAGATTAATATAGAGTAAAAAAGTCCAGAGCTTACCATTGTTATTGACAAATTTTATCATGATTCGATATAATATCGTTTATCGGCCCAGCCCAGAGAGTGTTGCTGTTGGTATGAATATAATTTAAATATTTAATAATATTGTGATTATTAAAGATTTGTGATTCATACAGCTCTGAATAACTCAAAACAGCAACCACAAGTCTCTCACACTCTCCTCCATCTTCAAAAGTCTAAATAGTTGTCTTGACAACACAAACACTACAGGTACCTCAACGGAAACCCCGCCTTTGCTTTCATTTGATTGGAGAATAAAAAAGACGTGACTGACATAACTTTCAACTGCGAGCACAAGGGTAAAAAAGCAAGGCGCAGCAGGCGGTTAAAACACGAGGCGTGTAGGGCGCATAAGCAGCGCGCACAACACTCGTGGCTCTAAACGCAAACGCCTCTAAACCCAAAAAGTGCGTTCTGTGTGATCGGCCCCTTAGTAAACCATTCAAAAAAGACACCTCTAAACGCAAAAAGCGCATTCGGTGTGATCGGCCCCTTAGTAAAGCATTCAAAAAGGGCACCTCTAAGGCACCTCTACGTTCTCAAGATGGCGCCGTGGATGGCCGCCTCGGCACGGAGCTCTTCAGTTTTTGTTAGTCTGTCCTGTTTTATGTTTATCTAACACAATCAGTTATACCAGGGACGAGCTGCTGAACATTCGGCAGTGCACACCAACTAATCACCATCTGGATTTTGATTTCTCTGGCGTTTTGCGGAACTGTTGTCGGCGAAGCAGCTGCTTTGTGGAAACTCTACAAAATGCACAGCTGTGGGAAGCGAGCCGGCGAGCTCGTCAG
>CAIGQZ010033059.1:2791748-2815050 GCA_903798205.1 Danio tinwini | reverse complement strand
ACACACACACACACACACACACACACACACACACACACACAGACAGAGAACAGCGCACCCCCTTCAGATCATCAACACGCGCGATCGAATCAAATTTGCTTAAACTAAGCGTTTTAAAGTATGGCTTTATTATTCTGACACATCAACGTGAAGCAGACGCTTTACAAAAGTTGATCACGTCGCCCTCAACTTGAAAGTGAAAAAGAAACTTACCGGTTTGCAGTTAAAAGTTAGGACCGGGAGGGAGGGGGTGGGTGTCGCGGATGAAAGTGAGTAGGTCTCTTCTATGGGCGCGCCGGCCCTGAACACACGTCGACCACAACAGGAAATGAAAAAAAAAAACTGCAACTGCGATAAATCTGTTAATTTTTTTTACGCGTTAAATATTTCAAATTAATCACGTGCGTTAACGCGCTAATATTGACAGCCTTAATATATATATATCTATCTTGGTGAAATGTACAAAATATACCCACAATTCTAGAATCACCAATGTATATAACAATTTGTGTACATACACTAAGTCTTGTCATCTATCCAAGTTTTAGGAACCACAAATTACCTTTTTTCTAGTTGATCATTTGGCATCAGAAGGAGCTTATATGAAAGGCAAAGGCCTCTAGATTACACATTATTTAACTAGGACAGTAATGTCCGACATTGCTTAGACACAAGTCTTGTCATTTAACAGAAATAATGTTCGGTATAGAATATAAAGTCATGGTGCAGTGGAAAAAGAATTAATATTGTGTATGACTCCCATGAGATTGGATGACTGCATCCAATCATCTCTGCAATGACTCAAATAACTTATTAATAAAGTCATCTGGAATGGCAAAGAAAGCGTTCTTGCAGGACTCCCAGAGTTCATCAAGATACTTTGTATTCATCTTCAATGCCTACTCCTTCATCTTACCCCAGATGTGCTCAATAATGTTCCAATCCTGGAGCACCTTGACCTTCTTTGCTTTCAGGAACTTTGATGTGGAGGCTGAAGTATGAGGAGTGCTATCCTGCTGGAGAATTTGCCCTCTCCTGTGCTTTGTAATGTAATGGGGCAGCACAAATGTCTTGATACCTTAGGCTGTTGATGTTGCTATCCACTCCGCAGATCTCTTTTACGACCCCATACTGAATGTAACCCCAAACCATGATTTTTCCTTCACCAAACTTGACCTATTTCTGTTAGAATATTGGGTCCATGTGGGTTCCAGTAGGTCTTCTGCAGTATTTGTGATTGGGATGCAGTTCAACAGATGATTCATCAGAAAAATCTACCTTCTGCCACTTTTCCAAACGATCAACTAGAAGTTATTATTTGTTGCTCTTACAACTGGGATCAACAAGACTTTTTATCAGGTAGTGTAAATCTTTAAATAATAATAATAAAAAACTCTCCAAACTGTTCATTTGTATGATTAAAATAGTGTTCGCAGATTCATGATGAAAATGAAATTACCTGAACTACACATGCAGCAATTACCTGGATGTCTTCATGTTCCATTCCTCTTCGTTTTCAGATTAAAATTGGATGTCAGCATCCTTTTCAGCAGCTTTGATTTAATTAAAAAATGAACTGTGCCGGAATTGGATTTTAAAAGACATTTTCATTTAAACTTATGAATTGTGTGAGCTCTTATAGTGTGATTCAGACATGTCCATTAGAGATAAACTAATTCAGTAGTATGCAGTTCTGAGGTTCAGTTTCAGTTTACTTCTAAACACAAAGACAACTTTCTCCTCTTCTTTCTCTCTCATGGCAGTCTTGGAGATTTGTTTCCATTTTGCTTTAAGGCCAACAGCCTCTACACAGCTAATCATTGAGATAGAGGCTGCTGATAATTGGTGGTGATTAGAAAATAAAGACCACTCAAAGTATTTTCCCTAAGGACCTTGAGAAATGAGCTTTAAGAATTCTTATCACTCCCTAGCAAGTAGAAATAAAACAGCTCGTTGTGTTTTTTCCCCTTCAGTGAAGCTGTTCAGCCAGTAAACCTCATTCATTATTAGAGAAAAAACATTGATGAAAGGAGTTCAGAAACGTGACCATACTTCTCAGTGTTGTATATGTGTAATGCTTTAAATATAATGTGGTTTCTCACTTGATCTCACTTTAGTGAACAAACATATGTCAAACAGACACTAATAAACAATACCAATGTTTTCTTTTTAGTGTTAAAGGTCCCATGACTTTAATATATATATATATATATATATATTTTTTGATGTTAGTTTTAGACTGCATGATTTTAGGTTTTCAGAAATCGCCGACAAGTGCCTGAAATCACCTGCAAACGTGAGTAACAATCACACAGTGTGAACTATCAGACGCAATCTAAGAGAATCGCTGATAAGTCGCTGACATGCATCAGATTTTTGGCATGCTAAATATCTGAAGCTGTCGACGATTCAGATCATGCTGTGTGAAATGTGTTCTGATGGAAAATAACATCAGCGATCACCTACAGTCAATGAGAGAGCAGCATCCACTAGTATGGGTATCTGCAGGCCAAGGAGAGGTTGGGGGAGTTAAAAGGGCTTCTTTTCTGTCTATTTGCACCCAAGAAATGGATGGAAAAGTCTTGAAATTTGACAGGAGCAACTGTGTCCTTTTAACGTGTCATCTGAACAATACTACAACTGTCAAAAAGTGTCGAGAAAAAAAAGTAAGTTTGAGAAAAATAGCTAATTCCCTTTAAGGTCCAGATAAGCAAAATAAGTACATTTTCTACCCCTCTAAAGGTTTCTTTCTCATAATGTAGTTAATAAGAAAAAATATACTACGTGACGTCACCTTTGTTTCCATGTCGATTCTCGCCTGTGTTTGGTTGTAAGATGTAGTTTGTGGACAGAGACAACATTGTCGGCAATTCTTCCTATTATAAAGTCATTCAGTGTGAACCCCCCCTATTGCCGATCCATCTTGCAGCATGAACACATCAGTGACGAAACGCTACCCCAGATAGTCATGCAGTGTGAGAACATCTGTGACAGTGTTTTAAAAATCGTGCAGTCTGAGCTTGGCATAAGTTTTAAGGATATCTGTAAGCTAGCGTGCTCAAACCAAGCCAGGATCATTCTGAAAACCTAGCCCTATATACATTTCTGGAGAACATCAAATACGTTCCAGGAGGTACGTTTTTGCGAGTCCACCAGAGGTCGCTGTGTTCTTTTTCAGATCTCCAATCGCGAGTGCCATTCACGCCTTCTCACATAAATCTACCAGAGGCCACTGTCGACTGACAGACTTGACTGACTGAGTGAACTGACCCCCTCTTTCTTCCCTTATAGACAACCAATAGTGTTTTTAAAAGCACACATTGACCCGATCATCCCCTTCCCTAAACCTAACCGAAAAAAAATGCCCCAGATTTTTACCATGTTTTCAGATCTTACCACATTATCACCCTGTTATTGTTGATTTTATTTTATTTCTTACTTGCTTTCTGGAAGCATTGTTCGCCAAACTAGATTCCCGTTGTCAGCATTAAATCATTTATTCAATTTTTTTAAAATATAATTAAGAGTATTACAGTTTTAAAACATAGAAAATCTTTCCAGAAACTATAATAAAAAAGTAATGTTATTTATCTAATTAAAAAGCTTAATATGCATTTAGTTGAAGACATTTATTTGATCTAATATGATGACAAAAAACTTCAAGATTTCTATAATTTGTTTGTATTTATCAATTTTATCACACACACTCTCTCTTCATTCATTTGTTCATTCAGGTTTAAAAATATAATTAATAGTATTAAAGTATCAAAATATTAATAATAGCTTCAAAATATTAAACAGCATGGAGAATGTTTCCAGAAATGATAATTAAAAAAATAAATGTTAAGTAATTAAATAAATAGTTTAAAATGCTATTATTTTAAGATGATTATTTATTTGATCTAATATGAAGAAAAACTTCAAAATGTGTATAATTTGTATTTATTTTATCGCCCACATATACAAACTCAATTCATTCTTTTGTTTATTTTTTTATATATAGAATAATTAGGAGTATTCAAATATCATTAACAGCTTAAAAATATTTAAAACAAAATGGAGAATATTTCCAGTAATTTTAATTAAAAAAATGTAATGAAATGTTTTTATTAACTAATTAAATACATAGTTTAATATGCAATTATTTTAAGACTGTTTATTGTTAACAAAAAACCTTCAAGATTTCTATAATTTGTTTGGATTTATTAATTTCATCATTCTCTCACTCTCTCTCATTCATTGTTTTGAAATAGAATTAATAGTATTAAAGTATTAAAATATCATTAATAGCTTTAAAGTATTAAACATGGAGAAAATTTTCAGAAACAATAATTAAAAAAATGTAATGCAACGTTATTTAACTAATTACATAGTTAATTAGTTAAATAATTTAATAACTTAATTAGTTAAATTGCATTCCTTTTTTTTAAAATATCGTTTCTGGAAATATTCTCCATGCTTAATATGCAATTATTTTAAGACAATTCATATTTTTATCTAGTACATTGAAGAAAAACTTTTAGAATCTTATGTATATTATAAAAATATAATTAATAATAGTATTAGAGTATTAAGTATTAATAATAGTGAATAGTATTCAAATATAAAAATGATAAATATTATGAAAATATTAAAATAATTAATATTGCATTTTTTCATTCATTTTCTTTTGAGCTTAGTCCCTTTATTAATCTGGGGTCGCCATGGCGGAATGAACCCCCAACTTATCCAACATATATTTTACGCAGCGGATGCCGTTCCAGCTGCAACCCATCACGGGGTAACACCCATACACACTTACTCTCACACATACTACGGACAATTTGGCTTACCCAATTCATCTACACCACATGTTTTTTGGACATGTGGGGGAAACCGGATCACCTGGAAGAAACATGGGGAGAACATGCAAACTCCACACAAAAATGCCAACTGACCCAGCTGAGGCTCGGACCAGCGACCTTCTTGCTGTGAGGCAATTGTGCTTCCCACTGCGCCACCGTGCTGCCCCATATTACATTTATATTTATGAGACTTATGCTGACACCAATTGAAAGTGACAATGCACCATCTTTAAAGAACATTACTGACCACAATACTGCATTTTATAATATTACTGAAATATGTTTGTCTTGATAACAGAACAATTATTTGAGCAGTTTTTTTCCTCATGTTTGTGGCAATGTCATGTAGGAGAATATCTCTTGCAGCATCATACTTTTGGTGAAACTGCAACTGCCATTAAAAGTAATGACTCATGGAGCTTTTTTGTTCTGCTTATTTCTGCTTTAGCGGCTTAATGTGGGAATTTCTCCACATATGTGATGCCATATGGAGTTCTGGAGAAAATAAATCATCTTCAGTATATCGCAGATAAACCTGTGATGCATGGGTCATGACAGCGCTTTTCCAGAGTCTTCTTTGATTTCATTACATTCCTTAAGGGTCAGGCGTTTAAATATAATTAATTATTACCCAACACATTCTGTCATCATTTACTCACTCCAAAGTTATTTTGAAAGCTGTTTTGAAGAATGCTAATAAGTAGGCAATGGACGATAACCAGGTTTACTGTAATTTGAAAAAACTGCAAACATATTCTGTTATAACGTTGCAATGAGTCTGTTACGGCACAGAGGAGAAATTTTGGCCCTTTCATCTCTGCAGAATTGTTGTAATTAAACCACACTGGAGGGTTTTTAAGCATGGACCACCTTTTTAAATGTCATTCCACAGCATCTCAATTGGATTCATTTCAGGACTTTGACTAGGCCACTTCTATCTTCATTTTGCTTTTCTTCATTCATTCAGCTGGTGTGCTTTGGATCATTGTCATTAGTAATTTTTTTAATAGATATGTTTGACCACTATTTTATTTAGTTTTTAGGGCAACAGTATTTCCAGCAGAAAAGAACCCTAAGTTACTGATCAGGATGAGTATCCCCAGGTGGAAATAAAGAATAAAAAGAATATAATTATATTAAAACCAATGTACATTTAGGTTCCATACACTGTGATGTTTGCGGTTTGTTCAAACTACCTAACATGTTTTACAACATAATTCTTGAGGTTTTTTGGGGGACAACTTAATTGTTTTATTTTAAATCCACTTACATTTGTAATGACTAAGTTAAATCAATTCCTGCATGTTGTCCCAACACCAATCGATTGTGTGGAACCCAACTCATTTTGCCTTCTGGATTTGCACAATTTATCTCAGTTTTGATCATTTTAAACCGGTTTATCAACCTCACAATCATTTCTTCAGAAGTAAAGCACAGATAATTTCATGCATGTCCGCATACAGTAGGTTACCACCTCCAATCCCAGCATGATTCTCCCAGCACAAAAGAGTTTTAGCTTGAATTATTGGGGCCACGTAAGGTAAAACACACAGGGAAATGCTGCACTTGTCATCCCATGACTGCTTTCTCTCAAATGCTAATGGAGTCTTTAGTAGCGAGGCTGAGGTTGTGTTCCTCATTGTGCTTTTGAATGCAAATGCAGGATTCGGCTGCCGCCACCTGTTGGCTCTTCTGATTGATTTCACGGCGCACTGCGCTTTTGTTTATTTGCACCTTTGGCACTGAAGCGGAGAAGGTTTCCTCGCTGGCTTCCTTCTGAAATTCCCTGGCTGGTTGGACAGCCGCTCTTCTGAGTAATGAAATCTGGAATTGGACTTTTAAAACGAGAAATGTGAAACAAAAACCTTTGTCAAAGGCACGGTCACCTTTAGTAGATTACAGCCTGCACAATTTGACCATTAGAATTGAATTCACGCTCCATCTGATTTTCCTTTTGCACTATGTTCAACTGTAGCTGCTCCATTTTTATCTGCGGTGTAAGTTTCTTAATAAGCAGAGTCATTTATCTGTGCCATTTCTATACACGGATGTGATGATGGCTCGGCTGGATGCCTATTAGTAGCTTTGCTGTAGTGCTGCTGTGCCACATTTGGACCTGATCAGACCTTGATGTTGTTCTGCTGCAGATGAACAATGTGTGATTAGAAAAAGGAAAGAGGACAGACGTCAGCTGACCGAGCTAATTCTGCAGAATGGGAGATGACACGTAATTATGCGGCATCGATCGGCAGGGAATATGCTTGATGATGCTGTGACTGTATGTTGGTAATTTGGCCCTTGGGCTCTCTGAAAGTCTGTGTCAGAATGGTTGAAAATCAGAGGTGTTCATTAAAGAGAGGAATGAAGTGACGCATCGCAGAACACACCTGGATTCGTGTGAATGTCGCAGTGGGAGCATGTGGAGAGCTTCATGTGTATGGAGATAAATCGAGATGGTCTTATTGCCATGCTGTTCAAAAGAGTAAACTTTTTAAAATGAGGTTCTATTTATCTAACCTAAAAGCATTCGTAAATATTTTTACTGTATATAAATATTTGTATTTCTTATTTGTATAGTTAAAATCATACAACAATGCACATACACTACCTGACAAAAGTCTTGCCTATCTAAGTTTTAGGAACAACAAATAATAACTTGACTTCTAGTTGATCATTTGGTATCAGAAGTGGCTTATATGAAAGGCAAAGGCCTCTAGATTACGCTTATTTTACCAAAATTAAAATGTGATCATGCCTTGATTATTAATTAATTTAATTAGGACAGTAAGGTCTGACTTTGCTTAGACAAAAGTCTTGTCACTTGTAACAGAAATAATGTCCAGTATAGAATATAAAGTCATGGTGCAGTTGAAAAAGAATGACTATTGTGTATGACTCCCATGAGCTTGGAGGACTGCATCCATACATCTCTGCAATGACTCAAATCACTTAATAAAGTCATCTGGAATGGCAAAGAAAGCGTTCTTGCAGGACTCCCAGAATTCATCAACCTTCTTTGGATTTATCTTTAATGCCTCCTCCATCTTATACCTAGACATGCTTAATAATATTCATGTCTGGTGACTGAGATGGCCAATCATGGAGCACCTTGACCTTCTTTGCTTTCAGGAACTTTGATGTGGAGGCTGAAGTATGAGAAGGAGCACTATCCTGCTGAAGAATTTGCCCTCTTCTGTGGTTTGTAATGTAATTGGCAGCACAAAGATCTTGATACCTCAAGCTGTTGATGTTGCCATCCACTGCAGATCTCTCGCACGCCCCCATACTAAATGTAAGCCCAAACCACGATTTTTCCTTCACCAAACTTGACTGATTTCTGTGAGATTCGTGGGTCCATGAGGGTTCCAGTCTGTCTTCTGCAGTATTCATGATGATTGGGATGCAGTTCAACAGACGATTCATGCCACTTTTCCAAATGATCAACTAGAAGTCACGTTATTATTTGTTGCTCTTTCAACCGGGACCAACAAGACTTTTTATTGGGTAGTGTAAATCTTTAAATAATAAAGATTTTAAAGTCTTGTCTTGTCTTTAAAAGTCTTGTCTTTAAAGACAAGACTTTTGTCAGGCAGTGCATTGCAAATAAACCATCTAGATGTTTATATAAACTGTAAAAAAAGATGTATTTTGTGATTCATGTATTCATTTCCCCGTTTATTTATGTTTTTGAATTGCATTATGGGACTTTAATCTTTCTTCCAACAACTTTTAACTTTAAAGTACAAAAAGTGACTTATGAAAATTTTTAATAGTTTAAAGTGATTTATTGTCTGGGTTGGTGTTGTATATTACACTACAGAAACCTTGTAATAAACTGCCGGTACGTTGTCTGGTATTTTACAGACTTGCAGTATTTCACTATACATTATTTCTTATACATTATTATTATTATTATTATTATTATTATTATTATTATTATTATTATTATTATATTATTATTATTGTCATTATATTAACTACTAAAATGTCAATAAAAGTCACTTTGTTAAATGGTAGAGTTGAATTTTCAACATCTAATGTCGACAGAGCAAAGATCAACGTCATATAATGCAATTCCCAACTGTTAATAAATAAAAAAATACAGAAACTACTAATTAACAGATTTTTTTTCCAGTATATATAATATTTTAAATCATTGTTATTGTTTGTTTTCCATTTATTTAAATGACTTTCCATCCCCTTTTGTTCATATGTACTCTGAGCTCCTGAAAACCACAACAAAATGTGTGTTTGCAGACACTTGGCAAATAAAACTTGTTCTGTTTCTGATTCTGAAAGACCTTGAGTTTAGTCCGGGATTCCAGTTTAACCCTGGATATTATTACATATTTAAATAAAGATTCATGGCCACTCTTCTGCTTTCCAGTTGTTTGTTAGGGAGCTGATGTTGCACATAAGCAAATGTTGTGAAGGTCTCAATCTAGATCATATTCAGAGTATGCAGAGTTAAAGATTATTGTTATGTGCTGAATGAAGGAGAGACGAAGGAGATAACATTGAGTACATTTACATGGACATTTATATAGTAGTAATGAGTAGGGCCAGACGGAATCTGCAGACGTTTTTTGCCATTTCTGCAGAGAATTTTGGTCAAAATCTGCGGATTTCTGCGGAATTATTTTGGGAGTATTATAACTAAAACCTTAATATGTGAAATAAAAAGTAATACCTTTTTAACTTTTATTTAATATTTAAAATGCAAATTCAATTAGATTCACTTTATTTGGTAAACAAAGCAAGTCTCTCATATAATATATTTACTAAAAGACAGAAAATATTACTTTACAAACTGCATTGTGCATAAATCAGATAAACAATTTCATATTGGTCAATAATAACACTGTAATTTAAATTAAAAACTTAATAAATTTAGATTTACACACATTTACTCAATTAAATAAACAGAATAGATGAGCTAAAAATCTGTGAAAGTCTGCGGAATTCGGTGAAAATCTGTGGAATTCTGCGCTTGCAGATTTCTTGTGGGCCTAGTCATAAGTCATAATCAAACTAAACAAATCAAATTAAGACATGTGGAGTATGCCAATTTTAGTCATGTAAAGTGTAGTACAGACATGTAAACAACTTGAACCAAAATATTACCATTATGTAGAACTTTTTTCGAGCGGATGTTCCATACATACACGGCTGTTTGATACTATACCTCGCACCTACCCAGTCAAAGGAAATTTCCGTATTTCGCGATGCGTTATCTGTTGTCCTTTCCAATCGCTGTGTGGTATCAATTTTCATTTAAACAACACTCTCCCACCAGTTAATTACTGCAAACTCGCTTATAATACCTCAGTTTGTTACCAGGACATGACTGAAATGTTCCTGAATGAAAGTGAAACTGCCAAACTGCAGATAAAGTCGAAAAAAAAAGAAACACCTAAAATTACTTGAAACTCCGGAGGAAATGTGGATAGCATGTTAACACAACAACGTTAATCGAACTATGTGCTATAACATGTGAAACAGGATCATTAAAAAAAAAACCAACTCATGTAAACACCTTAATCATGTTATTGTCTTATTCAGATTAAGGCAAATAATTTAATTAAAGATGTTCATGTAAATGTAGTCATTAAATGGTAAATAGCAGTAACAAGACACACATCCAAAATCTAGAAATGAGGATATGGATGGGTGGTAGAAATGAGACCAGATAGATAACAGAGGAGAAACTGGAACACATCTCCATCCATAACAATTTTTTTTGTAAAGAAGTAGCCTAAGGCCTGATTTATACTTTCGCCGGGTACCGCGTCGCAGACCACTGACTGCGCACACACCTGATGAAACGGATGAGGCTTTTATACAGTACTTGACGCGTTCGCTGTTGTGATATTCTTTAAAACGTCAGGAGGCGGTCAAAAGAAACTGACCCTAAAATCAGACGGATAAACAGAGAAGTTAGGAAGTTTATGGAACTACGTCATATCATTATTATTATTGAAGATTTTTAAACTAATTATTTTTATTGTCTTGAAATTTATTTTAATGATTATATGGATTTTTATAACCATTCAAGATTTTTTTATTCTAACTTTGATGCATCACTTGCTTTTGTTCATAGTTCTACCTATTAAAGTTTATTAAAATATTAATGACAACACAACATGGGTTGCTCCCAAAAAAAAAAAAAAAAAAGTATATATATATTTTTTTTAGATTTAGCCCACTTCACATGACACATTACTGTCTGGTTAGTTTCTGTCCTCAGTTTAAGCTAAAAAAAAACAATAATTGTCCAGCAATCCTGACCAATAAAGCCTAAAAAAATAGGGCATCAATAATATATTATAAACTGATAGCTTTAAATATTCCTTTACAGTTGTCAAATAAAAGATAAAAAATATATAGTTTTATAACTATTAAATTGTTTAAAATTCAAAGTTGCAATATTTACATCAGTGTAAAAGTTATGAATGGTGGAAAAACATTTCTGTAATTGTTTACCTGGGTCTTAACTTTTACCATGGCCTCTTTTAGCTTTAACAAACTTATCCCTCAAGTTTTTCCTAATTGTTTAACAAAAACGTTCTTTCTTTTCCACGGCTGTTGCAATTTCTAGCCAATAATTATTGGCCATTTGGTTATCCCTATGCACGTATGGATGGATTATAAAGATGTCTGCACAGGCATACCTGTTCCAGACAAAATCTCTTAAGTGATTCATATTAAACTCAAATCAAATGTGGTGCCGCGTGAACTGTTTGCTCAAGTCTCAAAAAATATTGTGCGCTCCGCAAGCCGAAATCGTCACGTGCACCCTAAGCGAACCTCCGCAAACACAGCGATGACGTCATATTCAGCGCACACTCAAGTGAACTAGCGGGCACGTCAAGTATAAACCAGGCTTAATGGCACAATTTGAAATTGATCTTATCTTCTGGCAATGTGCTCAAGCTGGCTATGGTCACAAAAATCACTATTATATGCCCAAAAGAAACGTCAAACCCACACCCACCTCAAATTTTATTGGTCACTAACTTCTCATTTAAGTTTTAATGTAATGTTTGACTTAAAAAAAAATGTTAGAGGTGATGTCTGGGCCAAAAAAGTGGTGTTGCATAAGAGCTCCTCCTCTGGAGAATTGCCAGTCCATATTAATCGATGATTGGCTCGTGTACTAGAAGGCGGGGCTTCATTTGCCATATTGACCGTTAAAGTTTTTTCCCCATTCACAACTATATGAGTGACGTCTTGTATGCGAGTCTTTAATGTTAGTCATCCTAGTGTCGAGCTACATGCTGATCGTGTTAGCATCATGCTAGTCTGAATAGTTATGCTTGCATCCACATTTTATGCTTATTTTGGGATTACAAATAACAAATGGCTGAATTCAAGTGAACTAAGATGCAATCTCCTTTATTGACTGAAGCCCATGATGCGCAACAAAAACAATCTCATGTGAACCTGCCTCATCAGATCATATGACAGAATAACTGGACTAACCAGTGGACCGATCTCAAAGCACATCATGCGTTGTTTTACTTCTCAAATGCCTGAGAAAAAAAGATCATGTTTCCAGACATCCGCCATCTGACTCCAAGATAAAGCCACAGGATGCGTTTTTGCATATTTCTTAAGTGTAAGATGAATTTTTGTAGGAACATTCATTTATGTAGGAACATACAGCAGGGAAAATAATTATTGAACGTCACAATTTTTCTCAGAAAGCCTTTTTCTAAAGGTGCTGTTTAGAAATTAATCTAAACTAATTAGTTTACAAATTAAGTTGTGTAATAAAATGAAATGCGGCAGGGAAAATGTATTGAACACATGAAGCAAGGGAGGTGTAGAAAGGCAGTGAAAGCCCAGACAGCAGCTGAAATCTCTCAGTAGTTCCTCAGCAACCCTCTACCCTTCGTCATTGTAAATTAATATTAGCTGCTTCAGTCCAACATCTACATTAGCAGGACGATGAAGATGAAACCAGGGTGGACATTTCAGCAAGGCAATGATCCAAATCACAGCCAAGGAAACTCTCAAATGCTTTCAGAGAAAGAAAATCAAGCTGTAGAATGGCCCAGCCAATCACCTGACTTGAATCCAATATAAACTACAAAATAAAGCTCAGATTTAATAGATGAGACCCACAGAAGCATCATGAGTTTCACACACTGTTGAAGTCTGTGGAAAAACTCACACCTGAGCAATGCATGTGACTTCATTCTCCATATGAGAGGAGTCTATTAGCTGCCTCAACAAAGACGACAAAGATTTAATAAAGTATTAAATACATTTCAGTAGTTCAGTACTTTCTCCTTGTGTTATATTATTATTACACAGAACTAATGAATGAGATTTAAAAAAAAAATTATGTTTGTATTTTTTGGGTTTTTATCAAAATCTGCTTTAATTCCATACCAACAGCTCTTTTTGAAATCTTAATCCCAGAAAAAACATGACTTATTCAATACTTATTTCCCCTACTGTAGCTACAATAATGTCATATTTCTTATAGCAGCTTTTTATACCTTATAGCAACTCTTTATCAATGATACATTGAGGCAGTTTCTCATTAAGTGATGTTTTTATTTTGTTCACATAATAATAATAATAATAATACATTTTATTTGTATAGCACTTTTTCTACATGCATGCAACTCAAAGCGCTTCACAAACAACAAACAAGCATTAAATATAAATATATTGCATAAATAATGCATTCTCATGTAAATATAAAGTATTTGTAAATACATGCATGTGGCGGTCAAGTTTCAAAATAGTTCAGCTTTTGCTGCTGTGTGGATTTATACTCTATGTGTGCCGTTGTTTTTACTCATGGGTATGAATAGAGCAATATGCTGGTGTTTAACTGTATTGCTTTATTGCACTCATGTGTTAGGCTCGCAGATATGCTCACTCTGGCTAACAATGTTGATAAGCCGTGGTGGGCGTTTCTCTCTGACTCACGCTGACGCAGTCGACCATTCACAACAGACTGGGTCATCGAACCAATCAGCGCAGATTAGCATTGCGCTAAGGAGGGGTTTTGGAATAAATGAATCGCTGAACAAATCATATAGGAGTCGTTGAGATAATTAGGTAAAAATAAATGCATATTTATAAGACAATGAAAGTTTTTTTTTGACCTTGCATGCATATCAGCCTGTTGTTGGAGACCCCCTAAACCAAAATGACCTTTTGTTAAATGCATAATAGGGGCTCTTTAATGGAAACACGTTTGCTGAATAAACACAAATGCTGAATAAAATCAAATGATGTAGCGAACACCCATGTGACCAATTAGCTGACTCCATTATGCTTGCCTTGTTTACTGTTGATTGCTAGGTTACCAATACTATAGTTAGCCACTCTAGCAACTTGATGGAAACAACATTTAAAAGATTAATTTCACATTAGGATGGAAACTTGGCTACTGTTTTATTTATTTATTTATTTATTTATTATTTTTTATGCCTTTCTGTAATGTAACAGCACCAGTCTTGCCTTTTTAATATAGCAATAAAATGCAGAAGAACAACAAAACAGCAGAAAACAATAGCCTCATATCCTAATATAGTATTTTTTTTGTCCTGCATTCATAATAAAACTGAACAAACTCACTGCCAATTCTTTTTTTTACCTAATTATTTTCTGTAAATTGAAATGAGAGCGAGGATTGTTAAGTGATTGAAGGATACATCTGCTACATCATTCAAAACAGGCCGAATGAAGTACATGATACAAAGGTTTCCTACTAAGGTTCCTTTGAACTGAGACATTCTGAAGGAGAGCATAATGAACTTGCAGATTTATGCAGCCTTTATTGATACATCCTTCAAGAAACATTGTTCTGCTTAATATTTTTGGTAACACTTTATAATAACTACACACTATGAATCATTTAAGCTTTAGCAAATAGTTAATTCATCATTTGTTAAGCATTAACTCTAATAGATGTTAGTAAACAGTTTATAAATACAGCTACAAATGCTGTATTCTTAACTTAAAAGCACATGTATAATGTGCTTAATAATTGTGTTTTCATACTTTGTTAATGATTCATTTTTCATTACTAAATTAAGCATTAGTATTTACAAACCAGTTATTTAGGAGTAGTAGTTTTTTAAGATAATTCAGAATTAGTTAGTAAATTATTAATAAGCTATTCAAATTAATCTATATATATATTATTTGTATTTATATTCATACAACATTTCTGTCTAGTTCTTGAATCTGATTGGCCTGTAGCCGTGCAATAGCAGCACTCGTCCAGCCTCTTAAACCTTCACCCTTGTTTATTACTCCGCCCACATACAGCGACAAGCAGAGGACACTTTACAGTTTGACATATTGCAGCTGTTGGACAACATAATGAACTTTTGAGGCTTTTGTTGAGAATGTAGTTGTTTAGATTGCAGCTATGCAATAATGCTATAATTTATTTATAAGGATAGATTTTAAAATATTAATAATTTATGATTCAGTGCATCGGCCGCTATCAGTTTTTTTGAGCAGACCAAAGAAAGTGGCGGTTGACTTTCCATTACAAAATGGCAACAGATGCAGCATAATAAGTCCTTAGAGGGAGAAAAACTCAATGTTTTCTCAACATAAGTTTCAAACTACAGCTGAACAAATCATTATAAAGCAGTAAGTGGCATCCTAAGTCAATCTCTCTGTTTTGTATTTTGTAGTGCAGTATTTATACCATATAAACTGGTAGTGTTTGCTTTGCTTTGGCTTTTTTGGGGTGATTATTGCTACTGCTTGCAACAGAAAAAACTGTGAAATCTCTGTAGATTGATGCCAATTTCATGCTATTCGGAATTATGATATTAAAATGTGAGCAAAATCACCTGTTTTGTCATCACTTAAGACATTACACTAAAGAATCATTCAAATACTAGCTCTAAAGTGACGTTGGTGAATAGCAACGGTTTCTGCTGTTCTGACCATCAGCTGCAGATGTGAATGAATGATGGAAGAAAGTAGTTTCCCATATAAAAGGGTTTTTGAGACTCTCCGCGTTTGATTTCCTTTTTATACACATGATTATGCCATCAAACTGTTGTATAAACGCAATATCACACTCGTAGCAGTGCGATATGGCTGTATATCATCACTGATGGGACACTAAGGCACTTGGCCTGTGGCCTCAAGCCAACACACGCCTCCTACCAGCGCCGATATACAGCCATATCACACTGCTATGAGTGTGATATTGCTCATATAACATATGTAATCTTATTATTCAGGCATATGTTAATAGTTAATTTATATGGTAATAAATGCTTCATTAACTCAACTTCACCCAGTTGTGTGACCTAATTGACCAAGATGGCGGCACGTACACATCACGAGGCTCGGCGTCTCTCCAGTTTCTGCAATTTTGCAGTATTTTTCCTGCTCATTTCGGGTCTGTTCGTGCAGAACAGTAATGCCTTTACATCGTACACCCGACAGGAGATCTTGGATATTGGTTTGTGCATTTCGGACAGTTTTATCAGCAATCTACGACTCATCCCAGAGATCGCCAGGACACCCGAGGCTGAGCGCTCTGTCCGGCCGGGCGGAAGTGCTCGAAGGCGGCGGAGCGATCGTAAACAAAGGCGGGGGAAGCGCGGTGGGCTAAGAGCTAAGCTAAAGCTAACACCACACCGGCTCTCTTTACCCAGCATCTTCCTCGCCAATGTACGGTCCCTGGTGAACAAAATGGATGAGATTCGACTGCACATCAGATTTAAAAAAAAGATTATGGAACTGTAATGTCATGATTTTCACAGAAACATGGCTAAACAGCGGGATACCAGACAACGCTGTATCTTTAACTGAGCATCAAACATTCCGAGCAGACAGAGCGGCGGATGACTCCCGAGATAAGACCCGAGGCGGAGGATTATGCATTTATATTAACAAAGCTTGGTGCACAAACTCTGTCATCGTTGGGAGACATTGCTCTGTTAACCTGGAATTTCTGATGGTCAAATGCAGACCGTTTTATCTGCCACGGGAGTTCACCTTCACCTTTATAATCGCTGCTTATATTCCACCCGATGCTGATGCAAAGCTTGCTATGAATGAACTTAATGCAGCCATCAGCAAACAACAGACTGCTCACCCGGAGGCTGCTTTTATTGTTGCGGGGGATTTTAATCACTCAAACTTAAAGACAGTGCTCTCCAAATTCTATCAAAACATTTTCTGTCACACACGGGGAAACAAGACTTTGGACCATGTATACACAAACATGGCTGAAGCCTACGCTGTGACCCCCCTACCCCACCTGGGTCAATCAGATCACCTTTCTTTGTTCCTCACCCCCAAATACTCACCCCTCATCAACCGTGTGAAGCCATCAGTGAGGACCATCAAAGTGTGGCCAGCGGGGGTAGACTCCACACTCCAGGACAGGTTTCAACACACAGACTGGAGTATGTTTGCTTCCCAGGCCGCATGTGGCTCTCACACAGACATTAACAGCTACACTTCCTCTGTTCTGGAATACATCAACACCACCATTGACACTGTTACAACCCAGAAACAGATCACCACATACCCAAATCAAAAGCCATGGATGAAGGCATGCAACACTGCCTTCAGATCAGGGGATGCACAGGCCTACAGCACTTCCAGGGCTAATCTGAAGAAGGGCATCAAAAAGGCCAAGCACTGTTACAAGCTAAAGCTAAAGGAGCACTTTTCCAACTCTGATCCTTGGCGCATGTGGCAGGGCATACAGGTCATCAGCAACTACAAACCCAGCCATTCCACACCCACAGCCACAAATGTCTCCTTCCTGAACGAGCTTAATGACTTTTATGCCCGCTTTGAAAGAGACAATAATGAACCCTACATCAGGATCACTTCCTCAACCGACCACTCACCCATTACACTCACCTCCTCAGAAGTCTACACCGCACTGAGTCGGATCAATGTGCGTAAGACTGCTGGACCAGACGGTATTCCTGGGCGCGTCCTCAAAGTATGTGCAGAACAGCTCACTGGGGTATTCACAGACATTTTCAACCTGTCCCTTAACCTAGCAGCCGTGCCAACATGCTTTAAAACCACCTCTATTGTGCCAGTGCCGAAACACTCCAGCCCAACATGCCTGAATGACTACCGCCCTGTAGCACTCACACCCATCATCATGAAGTGCTTCGAGCGGTTGGTCCTGGCACATCTAAAAAGACTCTCTGCCATCCACACTGGACCCACATCAGTTTGCCTACCGTGGCAACAGGAGCACAGAAGATGCAGTCTCCATAGCGCTGCACTCTGTACTCACACACCTGGACAATAAAAACACTTATGCACGAATGCTGTTTGTTGACTTCAGCTCAGCATTCAACACTGTCATACCCTCTAAGTTAATGATCAAACTTAGAGACCTGGATATAGACACGTCTCTCTGTAACTGGGTTATGGACTTTCTGAGTAACAGACCTCACAATGTTAGATCAGACCACATCTGCTCCACCACCGTCACACTCAACACTGGTGTACCACAGGGCTGTGTGCTGAGCCACTTCCTCTACTCCTTTTTCACCATCGACTGTAGGCCTGTGAACAGATCCAACGCCATCATCAAATTTGCAGATGACACCACAGTGATTGGTCTAATCAGCAACAATAGTGAGACTGCCTACAGGGAGGAGATACAGCATCTGGCCACGTGGTGCACCAACAATAATCTGCTCCTTAACACCGACAAGACCAAGGAGCTCATTGTGGACTTCAGGAAGGGACGAATAGGTTCACATGATCCCATCCACATCAATGGGATGGCCTTCGAGCCTGTATCATCCTTCATGTTCCTGGGGACCCACATCTCCAAGGACCTTTCCTGGACCACCAACACCTCCAGCCTGGTCAAGAAGGCTCACCAGCGCCTATTTTTTCTTAAGGCAACTTAAGAAGAACTAGCTGTCATCAGCCGTCTTGGTGAACTTCTACCGCTGCACAATAGAAAGCATCCTGACGAACTGTGTCACAGTCTGGTATGGAAGCTGCTCTGTTGCGGAGCGTAAGGCACTGCAGCGGGTGGTGAAAACTGCCCAACGCATCACAGGGACCACACTGCCAGCCATAGAGGACATCCAGAGGAAACACTGTCTGCGCCGAGCACGCAGTATTCTTAAAGATCCCTCTCACCCTGCTCACAGACAGTTTTCTCTCCTGCCTTCTGGCAGGTGCTTCAGGCTCCCCCGGACAATAACCAGCAGACTAAAGAACAGCTTCTTCCCCAGAGCTGTCTCCCTTTTGAACTCTGCTCCCCACTGACTTTTTGCCCCCCTAATACACACCCCACTCTCCTCATAACTCAGACTCCTCATAATCACTGCACTACTTAACATTTGCACATTTAAAAATTGCACATATTCATTGCACTGATTCATTTATTTGAACTGTACATACCCACTGCACATGTACATTTGTAATTATGTACACACCCACTGTACATATACATCTGTAATTATGTTTATCTATCTGCACACTTCTGATTATTAATAGCAACCTGTACATTTATCCATCTATTGTAAATCTCTGTTCATAGCTAACACAACCTGTATATAATGTTCATAGTACATCCATTTGTAAATATCACCATAGTTTTTCTATAACTGCACTTTATAACTTATACCTGTATCCTGCACTTGCTGCTATTGCACTCCTGGTTAGACCTAAACTGCATTTCGTTTCCTTGTACTTGTACATGTGTAATGACAATAAAGTTGAATCTAATCTAATCTAATCTAATCTAATCTAATTCAAACTGAGGACTATTTATGCTTTGTAAATCCCTTATAAATGACAATTAATAGCTCAGTTATATTCTAAACAGGAAAAAAGGAAAATTAACTACTTTGTTGGTTTCTATTCATTTCGTGAAATTCAGATTCATGAAACTATATCAAGTGAAAAATAAATCTTTTATTTTCTAAAATATTATCTAAAATTACTGTACAGTTTAAACCTAGCTAAAATAACATCAAAGTGATATACTGTTTAATTATTATATTGTCATTGCTTTATCCAGTTTTGTTATATTTTGACATTCAGCAATGTTTACTATTTAGAGTAATTTTATTTTTACATACGATTGCAAAGATTTATTGTTCACTTGATACTGAGCCTTAATTCTCATAGATAAGGGATTTATAAAGCATAAATAGTCCTCACTTTAGATTAGGTCACAAAACTGGATGAAGTTGAGTTAATAAAGCATTTAAGCAAGTAACTATTGATATATGCTTAAGATATATAAATGTTAATATGAATAGTTTATTAATCATCTACTTACAGTACACATTAGTGATGCGCGGATGGCGGTTATATCCGCGGGCGCTGCAGATAATCCGCGGGTCGGGTGGGTCGGGTAATAAAAAAATACATTATGATTAATTGCGGGTGGGTCGCGGGTCATAGCACTTGACCAGCACAAAAGCAGAGAGTGGACTTTGCTGAATGTGAAGATGAGAGAGCCACCCAAAATAATGGATGAAGTGCAAGAATACTGTGCAAACTTTCAGTTAGAGGAGTCATCAGTTGAAAATCTGCTATCGTTCTGGGAGAAACAAGATCACTTATTTACACGACTGCAGCGTGGTGCGAGCAAACTCTCATTTAGTGCAGCTCCAATCCAGGCACAGTAGATGCTATTCTGTTTCTGCACAGTGCGTAAAGACTAAGGCCAAGTAAACATAGGCCTTTTAGTGGCGCCGTTTTTGTTCTCTTTTTCCTGTATATGTAAAAGCTAAATCTGCTGTTTATAACGAACGATCCACAGTGACCTATCATCTCGCTTAAAACAAAGAATTAGAATTATTAAAGTGTTGATCAGGTGCGGGTATATATATCAGATAAAATAATATGTGCGGGCGGGTGGCGGGTGGATGATTAGAATGAAGGAGAGGATTCGGGTGACATTTCAGTTGATCCGCGCATCTCTAGTACACATTCTGAATGATAAAAAAACACCTACTATTAAAAAACTTGTTGGTAAATAATGCAATATTTAATTTTATTAATGAAAAATAAATCATTAACAAAGCATGAAAACAATCATCAGGCACATTATACATGTGATTATAAGTCAAGATAACCATATTTGTAGATGTTTATTTTTGTTCTGATTTTATTTAACAGTCATAAGGAAACACACAAAAACATACAATACTTCCTGTATTGCCAATTTAACAGATCAACGCACCAACATTTTTTGTGCTTATTTATTTATTTATTACAGAACAAAACCAGCATACATAGCTAGCAACAACTATATACAAGCTAGGATTTGCATTTAATAAAAATACATAAGAAATTAAACAAAAGTGAGAAGTGACCTTTATACACCTCTAATATAATACTATTTATTTTTCAGTACACTTTAGCATTTGTAGATGTATTTGGACTACTTGCTAACATCTATTCATGTAGAGTTAATGCTTAACAAATTATGAGTTAACTATTTGCTAAAGCTTATTAAATGATTCATAGTGTGTGGTTTTAATAAAGTGTTACTATTTTTTTTTTGCTTTGATTTGAACAAATATCTAAAATCTAAATTTTGTTTCAAAAAAGTTTGACGTAATCTTAACTGAAATGTGAAGACAGGGCAGGTCATATTGCAGCTCCTCTCCTTTGTAAAAACAAACAAACAGCCAATAGCATTTAGTGTATCACAGCTCTGTCAGTGAGTGATTAAGTCCAAGTGCATCAAATGGATGGCAAACGAAAAGCGGCTTGAAGTCAGATACTGACATGTCAGATACTATAGAGCATTTGATTGGTCGCAAGTTCGATGTGAAACTGAAGTATGAGTTGATGTCATAAAAAAATGTTTATTCATTTGTGCAAAAGTGCCAAAACTGCAAACTTTTGATGTTTATATCAGGTTTATATCTTCTAAATGTGACTTTTGTCACTGTTTTGGAGCACACTAGCCTATATATATATCCTTAAAACTAACATACTAATATTGTAACATCTAAAAACGGTATTTTAATTTCACAGGGCTTCTAAAAAAACCTTTAACTAAGACCTTTAGCTTTATAAAGTACTAATTTTCTGCTTATTAAATAGGGGATAATCAACGGCTTGCAGTGCGTTAAAAGATTTTAATGCACGAAGTAGAATCCTTTAACGCACTGCAAGCCCTTGCTTATCTTGCTTTGTCATTTGCCAAGGAAAGCCTAAGATTAAACTAGTTTTGCTCTTTGCAGCGCAATATTTGTCACTTTTTTTCCTTTAGTTTTTACATGTTAGATTTTCTATAAAATCTCTCTTTGGGAGATCTTTGGGAGGCTTTATTTGGTTCTGTAGAGGTGAAGGGGTGTCTGGGGCCGTTACAAAACTACCCAAATTTTTTTCTACCTGCCTATGTCATTTTTTTTTTTTTACCCACCCAATTTGGCAACAGTAGCAGCACATGCGAGTTGCTATGGTAACTACACATGTTTGGGAGAAGCTCATTTATTTTAAACTGTGATCAAAACTGACTGGAACTACCTGTGCGATTCTACAAAAATAATGCACACCCTCCAGCCAATCAGTATCAAGAATTTCAACAGAGTATGGAATAATAGTTAAGGTAGTAGTTAGATTTAGGTATTGGGTAGAATTACGGATGTAGAATAAGGTCATACTTTTATAAGTGCTAATAAACAGCCACTATAATATTACTCTATTAGTAATATTATTTAATCTGCTTATTAAGATAAGCTAATAGTTAATAGTGGGAACCATAACTTAAACTTAAGTGTTACCAGTATATTTACTACCATTTACTATCAATTTACTACATATTTGCTACTGTAAAAGCATAAAAAGTTGTTGTATAATAAATAAATATATGTCTTTATAGTCACTTAACAAATAACAGCAGCATTTAAAGTGGAAAAACCTTTTTTTGTTTTAAAAGGTTTAAAATATCTTGACTGATCCACACATGACTTCTGATAATGAGAGGACATAAGCCAGGTACAGACACAGCTTAATGACCGTGACATTTGACCAGCGTTCTGTTCCTGAATCTAGTGAATTCCCTCCGCAGGCAGTATTTTAAGACATCACAGACACTCCTGCCATGAAGCCTGTTCCAAAAAGACACCGATTTAATTATGCTCCCCCCAAGATGCCTCGTTTTTGCCAAACTCTGAGGTATAGCCTTTTGATTGTTCCCAGAGTGAGCCATACTAAAATGCCTTACAACAAGCTCAACAAACTTGCTTGTATTAAAGTCAGACTTTTACACTTAGTTTAAAGTTTTAGATTGTGAGATTATTATTATTATTATTATTATTATTATTATTATTATTATTATTATTATTTATTGTATATTTTATGTGGGCATCCTTTAATATCTGAGCCATGAAAAATTTATTACTTGCAGGTTTAATTTCCTTCTGCATGTTTTTTTGCAGTTATATATGTGTGTGTGTGTGTGTGTGTGTGTGTGTGTGTGTGTGTGTGTGTGT
>CAIGQZ010033059.1:2777047-2791738 GCA_903798205.1 Danio tinwini | reverse complement strand
TGTGTGTGTGTGTGTGTGTGTGTGTGTGTGTGTGTGTGTGTGTGTGTATACACAGCAAAACAGGTGAATAAATGGTTAGCAGACAAAAACATTCATGTTTTGCAGTGGCCCAGCCAGAGTCTTGACTTAAATCCATTTGAATTTGTAGAGGGATCTAAATATCATGGTAATGGCAAGGAGACTCTAAGATCTGAAAGAGCTGGAGCTCAATGCTAAAGATGAATGGGCAAAAATAATCAGTGGAGATATGCAAAAAGATGGTGAGCAATGATAAGTATAGTAAATGGGTATAATTACGTTCATTTGGCCACTTTATTGGGTACACCTGTCCAGCTGCGCGTTAACGCAAATTTCTAATCAGCCAATCACATGGCAGCAACTCAATGCATTTATTCATGTAGACATGGTCAAGACGATCTGCTGCAGTTCAAGCCGAGCATCACAATTGGGACGAAAGGTGATTTAAGTGACTTTGAACGTGGCATGGTTGTTGATGCCAGACAGGCTGGTCTTAGTATTTCAGAAACTGCTTATCTACTGGGATTTTCACGCACAACCACCTCTACGGTTTACAGAGAATGGTCCGAAAAGGAGAAGTCATGTGGGCGCAAATGCCTTGTTGATGCCAGAGGTCAGAAGAGAATAGCCAGATTAGTTCCAGCTGATAGAAAGGCAGCAGTAACTCAAATAACCACTCGCTACAACTAAGGTATGGAGAAGAGCATTTCTGATCGCACAGCACGTCCAACCTTGAGGCGGATGGGCTGCAGCAGCAGACAACCACACCGGGTGCCACTTCTGTCAGCTAAGAACAGGAAACTGTGAGGCTACAATTCACACAGGCTCACCAAAATTAGAAGATTGGAAAAACATTGCCTGGTCTGATGAGTCTCGATTTCTGCTGCAACATCCAGATGGTAAGATCAGAATTTGGCACCAACAACATGAAAGCATGGATCCATCCTGCTTTGTATCAATGGTTCAGGCTGGTGGTGGTGTAATAATGTGGGGTATATTTTCTTGGTTCACTTTGGGCCCATTAGTACCAACTGAGCATTGTGTCAACACCACAGCCTACCTGAGTATCCGTCCGTCCGTCCGCATACATGCAAAATAGGCTTGTTTTAACACTGAGTTATTTTACATCTTGTATAAAAAAGTGTGTAATAGAAATACTTTAGTTTGCAGCAAACTTTATATTGTAATTGTGATTGCTCTTACTCCAAAGTGTGTTCGAAATGCGGTAAGCTCATTTTATTTCAGTTTCTACCTTTGGCAGCAGCTCAGTAATATTAGAGCTGATTTGTGGATGTCTTTACCTGATAACCTGCTGTCTAAAACCTTGAAGGTAGAGCTGTGTGGCACCCAAGCAACTTTTAAAACAACTAAACACCCATCGGGGTCTTGCATCTATAATATTATCTCTGTAGACACTGGAAGATGCAGCCGAAACCATTTTGAAACTCAGGTTAAAATTTTATCATTTCAGCCTAAGGTGTTTGTCGGCCTAAGATTGAAACATCTTAAGCAAATCTTGTACTTTGAACTGTCTCACGGCATGTACACAAGAGACTTTCTCTCTGTGACTTAGTTGTCTGCTCTTCTGGATCTGCTTGAAGATGCTGGTCTCTATAAAAATCAGCGCTGGCGCCCTTGCTTGTATGTTAATTGTCCTTGCCTTCAAAAAAGAGGAACGGCAGCCAAACAGGGCTGAATTTGATCTGCGTCCAGGGCTCTACTGATAACCCCATCTATCTTAGTTGATTTGGCAAAAAGGGGCTCACTAATGACACCAGAGGGGGTGGCAAACCCAACACCTTGACAGATGTCCAAATTACTGCTAAACAACAGAACACGGGTGAAAAGAAATAAATGGCTGCTTTGAGTCGACAGGGAGGATGAAAACGCCTGAAGACTCGCCAGGAAGGGATGTTGGGCTTTGAATTGGAGACAGAAATGAGGAATACAGGTGCATTTTGGTCTTCTAGGAGAAGCATGAGCCAGATGAGTGTTTTTTATGATTTGTCAACTTTTACATTTATTAATTTAGCGGATGCTTCTTCTGTCATCATTTAGTTGTTCGTTACTTCCAAACATGTTGAGGTTCTTTCTTTTGTTGAACATGAAATAAGATATTATGAAGAAAGCTAGAAATATGTTAATAGACTATTATAACGGTTTTGACCCGCGAGAGGGAAAATAAATGTTTTTTAAATTTTATTTAAATCTATTAAACTCCTTCACTTTATAACATGACTATTTAAAAACGTGGACACAATTTTGTATCTCTTTAAAACATGCTCAGCTTATTTATATATACAGTTCTGTCTGGTTCTCGAATTTGATTGGCTGATAGCTATGTGATATTCTGAAATATCAGAACTCCTTCAGCCTCCTCACCCTTGTGTATTACTCCGCCCACATAGAGTGACAGCAGATCAATAAACTCACTACAGTTTGACAAATATTGCAGCTGTTGAACAACATAATGTACTTTTCAGGCTTTTTTTAGGCGAGAATGTAGTTCTTTAAATTGCAACTATGCAGTTTATTTATATATTGCCTATTTTAAACATTTATAATTTTGGAAATACAGCACTTTGGCACCCATCAGCCTGTCATACTGAGCAGAGCAAAGGCGGTTGACTTTGTCTATCCACAAGATGATGACAGATAATTACACTTTATATAACCCTGAGTTACTTTTTGGTTGTCCGTCTGTTTCTAATGAGTATCCTGTTTTTGTTACTGCAGACTAGTTCAGTAAAAAAAGAAGAAGAAATGCCCGCATGTGTTTAGCATTTTTCCTAATCACAAACACTACAGTAATCTGGTAGTGTTTGTGTTGCTTTGGCTCTTTCAGTGTTAATTATTGTGATCTCCCAATTGCAACAGAAATACTGGGAAATCTCTGTAGACTGATGGCATTTCATGCCGTTCAGTCATATAATCTTAAAATGTGAGCAACATCGCCTGCTTTGTTAGCAGACAAAAACATTAACCTTTTGTAGTGGCCCAGCCAGATTCCTGACTTAAATCCAAAACAGAATCTGTGGAGGGAGCTAAAAATCAGGGTGATGACAATGAGATCCTCTCACCTGAAACAGTTAGAACTGATCACTAAAGATGGATTGGCAAACATTTTAGTAGAGACATGCAAAAAGCTGATCAGAAATCATATTAAGCGTTTGATTGAGGAGGGTATGAATAATTTTGCACATGCCACTTTTTGTTCAAATGTAAATAAATCCAGCCAAATCCAGTCACTCTGGATTTTCAATACAATTTATAGAAAACATAAAAAGAAATGATAATAATAATAATTGTTGAATAAACACTAGCTACTTTTCCATCCACCTATTTTTATGCGCATTTTGGAGATGCGCAAAAAATGGTTGCCAAGATGCGCATACATTTTGAAAATGAGCATAAAAACATATGCGCATAACTGAGTAGAATAAACTTTTTATTCGATAAGAAAAGATGTGCATAAACTACGATGGAAACATTTTTACCAAACAAATTCCGTTATGCGCAATAAAAAAGGTCATGTGATTTTGTTATGAGAGATCATGTGATGATAAAAATGTGTGTAAATGGATAAACCAACAGGCTGAGCACATTGTAAAACATCTGAAATGTTGTTTTGGTCATTCTAAAACGTGTTAACCTTTTCAGTATTAGTGTTATTACTGTATATTATCAATGACCTCCAGAATTAAGGGTGTCTGTGCTTCGCGTCTCACGCACTCAAACGCCACTGCGCGTTCACTGCGTGTCAAGATTGTTGCATTCTAAGGCGCAAATCATTTATTAGATGAAGAAAAGATTGACGTAGCTTCTTCTACCACAACAAATTCCATTTTTACTGTTCATATTTGGCACCAGATAATCAGGAAGTGACGATTTAGTTCGCTTTGACTCGATGGAAATGCTGCTTTATTTGCACTTTTTTTTATGTGATATTCCAGTTTAGTATAAAATTTATGCAAATTTTTGGATGGAAACATAGCTACTTATTGTCATTTTCAGTTAACATTCATTTTTCATTTTAATTGAATTAATTGTATTTTTTTTATGTAAATAAAAAGTAGAAGTTGGCATAATTCATTCACACTTATTCTACAATAATATAACAACCTAACATTAAATGCATTAATGATAGTCTTATTAAAGGTGCTGTATGTAAGTTTTTGACTCTTCTAAAGCATAAAAATACCATAATATATGTGCAGATATTTAAGAAACATCCCAAGTAAACATACTTGTTTAACTAAAAAACAATGCTGAAGTCAGACATTCTGCTTTGAAAATGTACATTTCAGATCCTTAGATTGCCTTGTTGGAAAACAGTGCATTTCATTCATTTATTCAGAAAGGCTCTGAAAGCATGCGTCCGTGACCGAAATGGACAGTATCAAACTTCAAAATAAAACAGATTCAGTTCCACATGAGGTTATTAATTAGCAAATGATATAAATATTACGAGCATAAACATTAGGTGAGCAGATATGACGAGATATGCAGTGATGAGCAGTTTGGCTTTTTGCACCAGACAAAACACGACAGACATTTAAATACAGCCGTTCAGAAGCACATAATATGCACTCACTCCCGAAACGGTACAGTTTAGAATCTATTCAAACTCACATTGTTAGCATTTAGCACTGAATAAAACACACGAGGTTTACCTGAGGTGATCACTGTCATAGGTTTCACATGTTCAGCTGTGAGAAATAGGAGCCGTTTCTAATATATCAATTCGAGGTGTTGGTTCGAACCAAAACTTCTTTTAATATAGAAAATATTCCCTCTATCGCGTGTCGTTTAATTTCAACACAGTTTTAATTACTCGCTCCTGTTCTCAATCTGGCATCCCGCGCTTGCGTTCACTTAGATCCAGGAGTGCAATACCTAGTTCAACCACTGGGTGTCAAATTTACAAACTGCACCTTTAAATATCAATTCTATTATTAATTACTCATTCTCGTGTATCTTGGATGTCTACAGTTACTGACACCAAAAATAAATTGGACTCTATTCAATTTGAACATCTGAACTTTTTGCATGAACTTTTCTATACATAAGTGCAATTCAAAATTAATTACATTATGTACTACAGAATCCATTCAACACATCTTGGTGATGACACTTTAATTTGTGTCTGCAAATGCCAATTTCTCTAAGACGTCTTTCACAGACTTAGAAAAGCACTAGAACATATTCAGACATATTTTTAATAGGCTCTCCAGAAGAAAATCATTAGTCTTCTCCTGCTTTTGAAGAGGTTCATTGTCCAGAAACATCCACTTGTGTTTTCTCCCCTGAAGGTTTTTCTGTGAACAGTTTTAATCCCACAGCGCCGTTCAGCCAGTGTTATACGCAGCCGCTGCGGCACTTATCATATTTGTCCAGCACAGGTGCCTGTTTCATAAAGCTGATTTACTGGCTCTGGACTGGCTCAGAGGAATTGAGCTTTGTGGAAAAAAGTAGCTCTAACTGCCTACAGCTGTTTCGGATTATAGCTGCTTATGTCGCTTTGGCCTCTGTTTGGCCTTTTAATGTTGCTGATTATAATTAGGGATATCAGTTGATAAAGAGGCTTCTTTTGAAGGTCAATCAATGTAATGATGAACAAATGGTGGAAAATGGGGTTAAATAGTTTTTTTAGTAGACACTAGCATGTCTGAAATGAACACATTTCAGCTCAGTTTGGTTGTCAGATATTCAATTCAAGTGTATTCGTATGTTCTATTTACAATAATTATTGTTTCAAAGCAGCTTTACAAAAGTGCACATCATTGCATTGCTTTCAAACAGTGGTGGAAAGAGTACTGAAAAATCATACTCAAGTAAAAGTACCATTACTTGCCTAAAAATGTAGTGCAAGTAGAGTAAAAGTATCTGTTGTAAATATTACTCAAAGTATGAGTAAAAAGTAGACCTTTCAAAAGTACTTAAAAGTAGTGAGTAGTGAGTATTATGCTGTAAAAAGCTGATATGTTTACATGTAATTTGTGTGCAAAATGTGTGTGTAAACGTAACATTCTGTAGTGCATTTAGTTATTGCCCAAAAGGCACACAACGTCATAAGATGTTAATATTAGGTTAGATTTAGGTTGTAATGTCAGGTGACAACAATAATTGTCAAGCCAGCAGCTAAGGATAACTTTATTTTGATGTCTAATAATTGTCAAATTACGTTGATATTTGGTTGATTTTTAGGTTATGTTAGAAAGTGACCAAAATCCAGCATTGAGCCAACATCTTAAACCAACGTCATATTGACGTCAAATACTGACGTTTATTCATCAGGTCTGGCAACCAAAATCCAACGTCTGACCTATGTCATAGGGTTAACATTCACACAATGTCATGCTGTAACATCATTAGATGTTAATATTTGGTTGGTTTTAGGTTGGACATTGGTCATTGACATTGGCCTGATGTCTGAAGTTCTGACGTCAACCCGATTTTCATTTCCAAACAAAATGCAAAGTCCCTATGACGTTAGGGTTCAACGTCAATCAGACGTCATGTTGACGTCCTGTGCCTGCTGGGTGTTTAAGGTCATTTCGGTCATCATACAGTAAACATCCATCATCTTCAGTCTCTGGGTCAGTGCACGTAAAGATTTTGAACATCTTCATGGACACTGTTAATACTTCCAAACAGTTTGCTGCAATTCAAAAGTGCACACGTCTTGAGGTAGTCCATTATGATGTGATTTGATTGGACAGGAATCTCAGGACAGATTTTTCTAATCCCCATGGACAAGAAATATAAAGTAGTGACTGCAGGTTGAAAGTAAGTAGTGGAGTAAAAGTACAAATAATGCACTAAAAATCTACTCAAGGAAAAGTACAAATTTATAAAACTACTCAGTAAATTACAATTCCTGAGAAAAACTACTCGGTTACAAGAATTTGAATATTTGTAATTAGTTACTTTACACCACTGCTATCAAATTAAGTTAACGTTACAATCAAATAAAAGTTACTGTATATAAACATATACAATATATAAGTTGTATATAAACAACTTTAGTAATGACACTAATATATGCATACTCCATATGTCTTAATTCTATTTCTGTTTAGTTCAGTTATGACTTTAGTCAGATTAAGGTGATATAAAATCACTGTTATACATATGTATGTATATATATATATGTGTATGTATGTATGTATGTGTATATATGAAGAATTGGTTAGCACCGAAAACTAATTTTCAAAGCAGAATATCTGACTTCAGTAATGTTTTTCAGATAAACAAGTATGTTCTCATGTTTCTTAAATATCTGCAAACATATTATGGTATTTTTATGCTTTAGAAGAGTCAAAAACTTAAACACAGCACCTTTAATGTAAGTTTTCTATGTGTGCACGGAGTTTCTTTAAAAAAAAAATCATATGACATATCAAGCACACTTGCAACTCACTTAAGCCATAGTTTTGAAACATTTTCATGTGGAGAACAAATGTGACAATTTTATTCACATAAAAAGATCTAAAACCACAAGTTTCTTATGTTCTATACATTTACTAAAGATTTTTTCAGGTGAAGAGGTTGCAAGCAAGTTTATATGGGTGTAGTTTAAACAAACACATTAAGTTGAAAATTACAAAATTTAATTTGTTTGAAGTCCACCCATATAAATTGTTTGCAATCACTTACCTTAAAAAATGCAGTAAATCTAATTAACCATTTGTTTTAAGGTAAGTGGTTACAAACAATTTATATGAGCTGAATTTAAGCAAATTAAATTTAATATATATATATATATTTTTTTTCTTGTATTCTTTAGTTAAGCATGCTTGTATTAGAAAACTGCTTAAAGCTTTTATAATTTATTTACTAATCAAAATACATAAGCATCACAGCCTTTACCCCCTCTCCCTTCTCTCCATCTTCTGCTTTACAAATATCCCATTTCCTTTACAAAATATAACATACCCACTCTGCACTTCCTCCTGACAGGCGTTTTAGTCTGTTGTGCTTGGCTGTCTAGATTGATGCGAATAGCTTTACTGTTTGACAGTCTGTTAGAAAACATTTCAAGGGAACGCTCCGCTGACAGCTCACTGCTGACCTGCTGCAGACATTCCTGAATGCTGACAAGATTCCTGCTTCTCATCTGCATAATCAGAGCACACGTGCTGACCGCTGCTCACCTCTGCGCTTTCATTTACACTCACTGTAACTCGCAGACAACTTCTCTGTATTCACTCACTGATGATGATGATGATGATGATGATGATGATACTGATGCTCTGTTTTGAGTGATGCAGTAAATGTACATTGAACTCTTTCTTGGTTCTTCTGAGAGTCTGTGAGGTGAACTATTAACCAATAATAATGCTCAGATCACAATCTTGTGCTTGCATGCTGATTTTCTCTGTTTGCACAAAACTTCTTGCACGCTCTCAAATATACGCTGCTGAAGTGCAGATTTTCTTGTGCACTTAAAAAAATGCTGCTGAAGTGCAATTTAGTGCATTTGTGTAACAAGTATGTCTCCAATGTTTATTCGTTTTGTTAGGAATATTTATGATTGTCTCCATTAGAACTACAGAACGGCATTGATGGATCCTGAAGTAAAGTGAAACAGCCATAAACTCCAGCAAGATAAAGTCATTGTATGCAGAGCCATAAACCTTTAATGTATAAATAATTAATAATAATTATGGAAACTGTGTTCATCTTAACCAAAAGCTTCATCGTGTTTGCTGGCCTCACACATCGCGCAGCCCAGTCAGTCAGTCAGTAAAGGGTTAAACAAATAATGCACAACACTACTACGATGGCAGAAAAGTTTGTTCTGTTGTAATTCACCTACAATTTAATACGTTTTGGGGCAATTATAACCCGCTTAAAAAAACCAAACAAACAAACAAACAAACAAAAAAAAAACTGCACCAACTGAAGGTTTTGAATGAGAAGCTGTAATGCAGCCATAGCGGGAATGAATTTTGGTGCAGAAACCATGGTAGAAGTCTGTGCTGTATAGGGATTGGGCACTTTGTTTTGTGTTGTTTTTTTTAGTAGTGCAAGCCTGCACTAGATTAATGCATTTTCTGTTGAAATCTAAATTATTAGCCTTTCTAAATTATTTTACCCCCCCTGTATACCCCCCCCCCTCAATTTGTTTAACGGAAATATTTTTAAGCATAATAATTTTAATAACTCATTTCTAATAACTGGTTTCTTTTATCTTTGCCGTGATGACAATACATAATTTCACTAGATATTTTTCAAGATACCAGTATTTAGCTTAAAGTGACATTTAAAGGCTTAATTAGGGTAATTAGGCATGTTAGGGTAATTAGGCAAGACATTGTATAACAGAGGTTTGTTCTGTAGACATTCAAAACAAATATTGGCTAAGGGGGCTAATAATATTGACCTTAATGCTTTTTTTAAAAAACTAAAAACGGCTTTTATTCTAGCCAAAATAAAAAAAAATAAATAAAAATATTATAGGAAATCCTTGCTCTGTTAAACATAATTAAAAAAAATATTTGTAAAAAAACAAAAACAAAAAACAATTCACAGGAGGGCTAATAAATCTGACTTCAACACTATAGACTACACTGTAAACTGTAAAACAGCAGAATTAAAAATACAGCACAAACTGTAAAGAGAGTCAAATTTTAAGGTAAACAACAGTATTTTGTTAATTTGTAATGGTAATATTTTGAAGTATTGCAGAGAAGTCTGGGAAAAGTCAATTTACAGTTAATTACTGTGTATTTATTGAACTTGCTGTTTACCAAATTACAGATTTTTACTGTAGCATCTTTTACAGTTATTTATTATATTTTTGTTCAAATCACCGCCACTTTCATTCATTAATTTTCCTTCGGCTTAGTCCCTTTATTTATCAGGGGTCGCCACAGCAGAATGAACCGCCAACTTATCCAGCTTTTGTTTTACGCAGTACACTCTCAGAAATAAAGGTACGCGAGCTGTCACTGAGGTGGTACCTTTTCAAAACGTACAAATTTGTACCTAAAAGGTCCATATTAATACCTCAGGGGTACATATTGGTACCTAAAAAGTACAAAAGTGTTCCTCTTAAAATTTGTAGGTACTAATATATACTTTTGAGGTACCAATATGGACCCTTCAAGTACAAATGTATACCTTTTGAAAAGGTACCACCCCAGTGACAGCTCTCGTACCTTTATTTCTGAGAGTGTACATAGACTACGGCCAATTTAGTTTTTTTTTATTTACCTATAGCGCATGTCTTTGTAGCTGTGAAGGAAACCGGAGCACCCAGAGGAATCTCACGCCAACACGGGGAGAACATGCAAACTCCACACAGAAATGCCAACTGATCCAGAATTTCTAAAATACTCTAATATTTTGAAGTGTCAGAAGTCTGGGAAAAGTCAATTTACAGTCAATTTACCTCTTTAACAGTATTGAATGTACATACTGAATCACTGATATGTGTTGGTTTGCACTAAGTCACAGTTCTAAAGTTCAATTTCAAATGGTTTGTTTTATTTCTAAGATCCGAGGTAAACTACCAGCTGCTGTTTTCAGTAGTATTGCAATAAATGTCAAGTACAACAGCATTCAAACTCACATTATTAACATTTAACACTGAATGAAGCACATGAGGTGTACTTGCGGTGATCATTATTAGTTTCCTGTTGTTCAGCTGCAAAAAAATTGGTTTAATATGTAAAATATTCCTTCTATCGCGTGCCATTGCTTTTATTTAGAACATGACTTAGATCAGCCTTTGTTGGTGTCGTCAATCTGGCAGCCTGCTTTTGCATGCGTTTTGAACCAGGGGTGCAATACCTAGTTCAACCACTGGGTGTCACGCTTACTTACTGCATCTTTAATGGACTTTGGGAATAGTGAATGAGGGTAAAGGGGGGCAATTTTGGATACAGCAATTTTTCCCTTTCTAAAGTGGTGCAAGAATACACACCAGCATGCTGGATTCATACAGTATTACAAAATACGTCAGCAAAACACAGATTTACCCCACATTCTCTGTCAGATTACAATGCTATCGATTGAGTTGAAGAGCTTCTGTCAGAACAGCGGCTGAATCACATATTGATCAACAGACAAACAGAGAGAACTCATGCTTGAACATTGTTTAATAGTTTTCTTTTCCTCTGCACTGGTTTCCTTTGACAATCATTATTTTAAGATTAGGGTTTGCTTATCTGAGATAAGAGTTTGTGTCCTAAACACGCTCCATCAGTACAGCTGTTGTTTTAGGAAATCTTTTGGTCAATCTTTTGTGTTTAAAAACCGATTTGTGCCACCAGTTATTAAAACAGCCAAATAATCAAGGGCTTTTTCTTGAGAATGATTACTTCTTTCTCAAATATAATTCTTTCTTGCACGACTGTTGTTTTCTGCAGATCATACGAGGCAGATTGCTTTTCTTCGACAAATAGCAAAGGAGTCAGCAAGAGCACTTTTGTGGAAACTTGTGATGAGATTAACTCCTAGTATAACAAGAGAAACGGCAAATATTGAACGCTTTTGTGTTGTTTAAAGGCCACTGATGAAAAGCCTCCGTGGTGTCTTAAAGGTTGCTCTGCATTGCATTGATCTGAATAAATCCAAAAATGTACTGTATCTTCAGATAAGTTTGTGATTCATTTTTTGTTACTTTGTTTTAAGCAGTAAAAAACACAAAGCTTTAACTTTTAAAACCTTAAATAAATCGATAAAAGTTATGGAAAAAAATGAGTTGCCATAATTTTACTGTAAAAACAAAGTAGGAAAATAAAAGTAATTTACCATATTTATATAATATGTTTGAAGTACTAGCAAATAATAACTTGACTTCTAGTTGATCATTTGGTATCAGAAGTGGCTTAAAAGAGAGCCAAAGGTCTCTAGATTACACTTATTTTACCAAAATAATCCCAATAATACCATCTGGAATGGCAAAGAAACCATTTTTGCAGGACTCCCAGAGTTCATCAAGATACTTTGGATTCATCTTCAATGCCTCCTCCATCTTACCCCAGACATTCTCAATAATGTTCATGTTTGGTGACTGGGCTGGTCAATTCTGGAGCACCTTGACCTTTTTTGCTTTCCATGATTGGAATGCAGTTCAACCAGCCTGATCTCAAGAGTAAAACGTAAGTATTTTACGTTTTGTCAGTTTAGTGGCTAATTCGTTTGAATGCGTAGGAGTTGAGTCGTACAAAATTGTACGATTTTAAAAAGGAGGTGTGGCACCCAACCCCGCCCCTAAACCCATCCATCACTGGGTGATGAGCAAATCGTACTAAATGGTACGAATTAGATCATTTGAATTCATACAAATTAGCCACTAAATCAAAAAGTTACGAATTGCCTTGATTGCGTTGGCTCCACAGATGATTCATCTGAAAAATCTTCTGCCACTTTTCCAAATGATCAAGGAGAAGTTACGTTATTATTTGTTGCTATTACAATTGACAACAAGACTTTTGTCAGGTAGTGTAGACATCACCTATATACTATATAACTGTAGGTTAACTGTTTATATAAAGTAAATTAATCAGAATCAGTTTTATTGCCAAGCGTGCTTCACACACACAAGGAATTTGTTTTGGCAACAGAAGCTTCCAGTGTACATAAAGTGATGAGTGACAACACAAAATTAAATATGAGAAAAGAAAAAGGCGATAAACATTAAACAAAGATGCAGCAAGTAAAGAATATCTGGATGTTGAGTTGTATGTACAGATATGTTGTGAATATACAGGTTATAAGGTGCTGTGTACCCATGCGAATGGAGAAAGTTTTGCATTGTAAATTGTTATAAGGTGCTGTGTACTAGTGCATATGAGAAAGTATTGCACGTTTATTGCACAGTAGGAGAATATTTAACTGTTAATGAGGTAGATGGCCTGAGGAAAGAAACTTTTCCTGTGTCTGGCTGTTTTGTGCTTAGTGCTCTGTAGCGCCGACCAGACGGTAACAGTTGGAACAGGTAATGTGCTGGGTGCGAGGCATCCAGAGTGATTTTGCGAGCCCTTTTACTCACTCTGGAAGAGCACAGTTCTTGAAGTGTAGGAAGGGTAGTGCCAGTGATTCGTTCAGCAGTCCGGACTATTTGCTGTAATCTACGGAGGTCTGTTTTGGCAGCGGAGCTGAACCAGATGGTGATGGATTGGATGACAGCTGAGTAGAACTGTACGAGCAGCTCCTGTGGCAGGAAGGAAGTAGAGTCTTTGCTGGGCTTTCTTCACAATGGAGTCAATGTGAATGTCCCACTTCAGACCCTGAGAGATGGTGGTGCCCAGGAACCCGAATGACTCTAGTGCAGCCACAGTGCTGTTCATGATGGTGAGTGGGGGGGAGTGCAGGGGGGTTTCGCCTAAAGTCCACTATCATCTCTACTGTTTTAAGCGTGTTCAGCTCCAGGTTGTTGTATCTGCACCATAAAGCCACCAGCTCCACCTTCTGTCTGTATGCAGACTCGTCACCGTTCCGGATAAGGCCGATAACAGTAGTGTCATCCGCAAACTTCAAAAGATTAATGGAGGGGTCTTTTGCGGTGCAGTCGTTGGTGTACAGGGAGAAGAGCAGTGGGGAGAGGACACATCCCTGGGGTGCACCAGTGCTGATGGTGCGGCAGTCGGATGTGATTTTGCTCATTCTGACTAGCTGTTGTCTGTTTGTTCCCTGGTTTGTCCAGATGTTGCAGGATATGATGCAGTCCCATGTTGACTGCAGGGGGTCCCGCAAAGGTCCAGTGATGTCCTTCAAATATGCTAGCACCAGTCTTTCTAATGACTTCATGGCCACAGATGTTAAGGCAACAGGTCTGTAGTCATTGAGTCCTGTGATCTTTGGTTTCTTTGGTATTGGGATGATGGTGGAGCATTTGAAGCAGGATGGAACTTTGCGCTGTTCCAGTGATCTCTTGAAGATCTGTGAGAAAATGGGAGCCAGCTGGTCAAAGTTTTTAGTTACTAGTAAATTATATAAAGTCATTAGTAACTAATAACATATTGTAGCTAAAGATTTAACATTTGCAAATTTGATGGTAATTTAGTAATGTGAAAAGAGCTATACAAATACTTGAAAAAAACGAAATTGAATTGACAACCATAAGCAGATCCAATGCGCTCATCATAAACTACCTTTCCCACAAGTATACTATTATATAGAAGGTGCTTGGTGTCATTCACACAACTATAATGACACTAATGTACAGTTTATCAACATTACATGTAATGTAAAACTATAATATACATACTGTAACTGATGAGAAAGAAAACAAAAAAGAAACAGAGTAATGTCAACAAGCAAGCTTAAAAGTTGTCTTGCAGGGATTTCTGGGAAATTGAATTTAGGGTTATTCACCTCATATTAAAGAAGCTTACTGTTAACAGATTGCAGATTGTTGTTGCAGTTTTACTGTGTTTTTTTACCATTAAAATAACAGACTTTTTTAAACACTGTAAAAAGGTATATTTAATGTATTACTGAGTACGTTTAATTACCATATTCTTATACAGTTGAAGACTAAATTATTAGCCCTCCTGTGATTGCTTTTTCTTTTCTTTTTAAAATATTTCCTAAATGATGTTTGACAGAGGAACGATTTTTTCCACAGTATTTCCTATAATATTTTTTCTTCTAGAGAAAGTCTTGTTCGTTCTTTCTTTCTTTCTTTCTTTCTTTCTTTCTTTCTTTCTTTCTTTC
>CAIGQZ010033059.1:2748547-2761274 GCA_903798205.1 Danio tinwini | reverse complement strand
GATGGATGGATGGATGGATAGATAGACAGACATACAGGTAGTTATATATAATTTGTGTTGATATAATCAAACATTTAGAGTATTAGTAACTTTTACATGTTAAGTTCAGTTAATCAAATCGCTATGAGTAAAAGTACAGAATTATGTCCAAACGACTCTAAAGCTACTCAAATTGTTTGGTATTGCTTCTAGCAGAGTAGTGTAGTAGATGATCTGCCTAAATACTAACCGGCATAGTATCTTTCAAATACAATTCCTCTCCTGCCGTCCAAAGCCACGCCTCCTGAAATTGCGAAGCGTTCCTTAAAGGTGACAGCAGACAACCCACTATGTGCAGTTGTTCAAATCTATATTTGTTCAGACAGTTTAGGCTACTTATCAGAGTTATGGAAAATGTCGATCCGACAATATTTAATTGGATGAACATTTTTTAGTCTTATGCCTCACCCAGAATATAAAAATACAAATAAACACATTTAGATAATTTACTTTAATCATCGCTAAAAAGACTTTCAACCAGCACAACAAAACATATTTCTGAAGACAATCACCTACTGTACGTTTAAGTTAACACAAAAAAATATAACTCATAACTCAATCAATTTGAGTTCTGCCTAATATAATCAGTTTATGAGTTATAATCAAGTCAAAGTAATTTTTTATTATAAGTTAACTTAATTAATTTTTTTATTTTCACTGTTAGATTTTACAGTGAAGGAATACACACTGCTTTTTGAAATATTGTCATTTAATTTCTTGATTATCCATCTTAGCATAATAATTGTGGTAGAAACATGTAATATTGTTGTTGTTGTGCTAACCATGTTAGAAATGTGTCAGCAATCCACTGTAGCATGCTACTCTTGATTACTCCATTCATGAAAACGTAAAATATGTTAATGGGAATTAAAAATAACTTAGTACTGTGTTAAATCATGTTAGCAACATGTTAACAGTGTTAAATCTTTTAAGAAAATGTTTACAACCTGATAAAACGTGTTAGCATTGTGGCAAATCATGTTAGCTGCATTTAAACATACAGTACAAAACTTTAGCACCTTGTGTTAAACCTTGTTCGAAACATGCTAGCAGCCTTTAAGAACATACTAACATTTTGTTCTAACATACTACCAATATTATTATTATTTTTAAGCGAATATTCATTTTAACCTTGGAAGTTATATTGTTGTTGTTATATAAAATAGTGTAGTTATTCAAAATTAAACTTCATTATTATTTTTGAGAAGTACTTCAAATGATGTTAAGATGAAAGCGGATAAAATGTACTTTAATGCAGTTCATTTCATAAATAGTTATTTCCATGTAACATAGTTTAATCACTAATTGCCTTTTGATGCAATGTAATAATCACAATGATGTGCTGTAATATCAATATCAGAAAAGATGTCTATAGAACATTATGATCTATATTATTCTCCCTTTGTCAGTAAGCTAAATCAGATGGCAAAAAAATCTGACCTTATTTCTCTCACATTGTTTTTGCTGTTTATACACACGCAACAAGATCCAGACTGTGCCAGTTGTCTGTGAAAATTCGAAGCGGCTGACAGTGCAGCCTTTGTGGTTTAGATTGCAGGGAAGGGAGCGAGATCAGGGAACAATTGCTTTAAAATTGCAGTCATCTCTCCTGACTGTCCCACAAAGTTGGCAAAAGGCTCGTATCTAGAGATCCAGACAATGCAAGTGAGTCATCAAATCTGTATTTGAGTATTCTCTGTCAGATGAAAAGCCGAAGGGATCCGGAATCACTCGCTGTAATGTTATTGTCACGCATACTGTCCACTTATGAATTATTCTTTTAGAAAAAACTTAACTGGAAAACACAAGAGTTGAACGTCTGTAATGAGTCAAGAACATTTGATTTCTGGTAATGATTTTTGTATTGATATTCGTATGCAGCCTTGGGTCAATGCAATTAAGTATGATGAACGTGCATTGAATGCAAGTAGGCTCTGTTATTGTTTATGATGCTTAAATAATTTATCCTGTTCCATTTATGTCAACTACGCAGCAAATGCTTTTCTTACTTACATTTTTCGTCTTCTTTCTAGCCCAAATATCTAAAAATTCTTAAAGAAAGAAGCTTTTTCTAGACAAGAAAAACATATTGTGTTGTTTTAAGAAAAAATGTGCCAAAGGTAATACGTTTTTTTTTTTGTAAGCAAAAGTAAATAGAAATTGTTATTTTTTTGAGATATGATTATTTTGCTTACCCCATTGGCAGATTATTTTACTTGTTTTAAGAAAAAACTTGCTTAAGTTTGACATATTATATAATTTGACATATTATAAGTTTGACATATTATAACTTTAGGTGGGCATAATTAATTTTTAAAAGTCTAGATTAATCTCACTGTAATCTTGGAATTAATCTTGATTAATCTATATTAAAATGGCTCATTTGAATTCTGCCAAAGGCATTCAGAATATGTGTGCTACCCAAATAAAGTCTTTAAGAAGGGGTTTCTCAAGCCAGCTGGCACATTAGACCAGGGGCTCATCTCCTGTTTCCAAGATGCATCACAAACTGCTTGAGAAACTCTACTATGATAATTGGTGATGAAAATAAATGATGTTTAATAAGATGTACTTGTGTTTACTAACTGTTTATTCAGTTAAACATGACTTTTGAACTGTAGGCGTACATAAGCTCGAAACAGCGATTATTATTATTATTTTTATTATTATTTTTTATTATAATTTTTTTTGATGACCTTTATCCGACAAAGTCATAACTGAACTAAACAGAAATGGAATTAAGACGTGGATTATGCATATATTAGTGGCATTATTGAAGTAAACACCGCAATCAAAGTATTACCATCATGTAGGACTTTTTGCCATGCTTTCCGACAAGATCCACACACGCAGCTGTCAGTAAAGGACCGCACACACACACATCGTGAAATGCGGACATTTTTGTCTTTCCATTATTAAATTCCATAACACTCTCACCAGTCCTTACTCCTTATTTGCGTCTAATACCTTAGTTTGTCACGGGGGCATGAATGAAATGTTCATGAGTGAATGTGAAACTGCCGGACTACAGTTAAAATCACCCAAAATTACAGGAAACTCTAACATGAAAGCATGTCACGTAAACACCTTAATTATATTATTGTCTAATAAGGCAAGTAACTAGATTACAGATGTCCATGTAAGCGTAGTCAGTAGTGTATTTAAAGTAAGTGAAAGATCCATAAAAGCATCCTGCTGATTTGATTCAGAAGGGCACGTTTTTATCAAATGGCTCACTGGTCGAGTCTACATCCTCGCTAAAATTTCAAGGTGAAAGTCATCATAGCTTGCGTAGAGTAGACCCAGCTTCCAACCCCATTTGAGAATAGATTAATGCCAATATTTTTTTTTTCACCCGATAAGTGTTTCGCATTAACACAGCACGTTAACGCAGATAGCGGCCCACCAACGTAAAACAAGACCAAAAAAAAATCTAAAAAAAACTTTTTTTGAGCAGTGTATAAGTATTGTTCAGTATGTTGTTTGAAATTTTTAAGAGTTTATTGGCCCTTTTCCACTGAGTGTTACAGTACGATATGGTACGGTCGGTATGGGTCAGCTTTATCAGGCTTGCATTTCTACTGCCAAAAGGGTACCCTTTTGGTGGGTGTGGTGTACGGCAGAGTTTCAGCCGACGTCATACATGCTGGAGGAAATATCAAAGTAAAGCTATACGTGTCGTTCGCATATCATACGAGAAGCACTTCTCTCAAAACAGATGCTTTATACACAGATACGTATGTATAAATGTTCATTACTAACCTTTCTATGAACAGGATTTGATTATAACTGCAGATCAATGATGGGGTGAAATAGCCTACTGTAACATCTGCAATTATATAAAATTTATAAATCAATGCAACATATGAACACATACAGCTCCTTATGTCCCGATTTTCAATTCAATTCACCTTTATTTCTATAGCGCTTATACAATGTAGATTGTGTCAAAGCAGCTTCACATAGTATATTATAGTAAATTGAAACGGTGTCAGTTCAGTTTTCAGTGTTTAAGTTCAGTTTAGGCTCAATTCAGTGTGGTTTAATAATCACTACTGAGACTCAAAACACTGAGGAGCAATTCCATCGATGCCAGCTCTACAGATCCTGAACCATGCAAGCCAGTGGCGTTACCAATTACAGAAAAACTACACACAGCATATATTTATTCCTTATTTGGGTTCAAAAACAACACGCAACATATAGCCCACAGTCAGTGCAAACCTCTCATCTGTGTCTTTAATCTTCACCATCACATGTAACCTCTTGTTAGAGAGTAATTCCATCATTCCGAGTTCATAATAGTCCAAAAGGTGATGATAATAGTTAAACATGGCAGTCTGTTCATGTTTAAGGTTACTGAAAAAATAATTTGCTGCTTTTTTTTCTGGCTTCTCCTTTGTTTTTTGCACGCCACTCTCGCGTTTCTACGTTTCTGAAAGGATCGGATGTCAGAAGCACTTTAATAATCACAAGCAAAGGGTAGATTCTGCTCTTCTTGGCTTTGTGGCTGTTCATTAAGATGACCACAAGGTTTATTTAAGCTCGGGTCAACCATGGCTTGTTATTATATGTATATATTATTACTCTGTAATGTCTCGGCTGTGTATTTAAAAATGGCGCTTTGTTTTCATTCTCCTGCTTGTGCACACGCTAGTGACCTATCTCTGTAAACCAATAGCGTTCAGCTGCATGTCTTGCTCCTCCTTTTGGTACACTTTTGTTGTGCTAGGTACCCTACCGAAAGGTTACACAAAAAGTGGTATGGTGCGGTTCACTTTTTGTTGTATGGGGGGTTCTAGTGGGATGTGTCTGTGTCCAGTACCATTTAGAGACTTGACAAGCAGAGGAAGTACCGAGAAGTGTGTGTGTGTGTGTGTGTGTTTGTGTTTGTGTGTTGAAGGAATGCCTAGTCTGTCGGCGATCCGGGGGTGTTACGCTGTCGTTGCTGCAGAAGTTGGGACTTTCTCAACTTTTCAAGTGCCGACGGAAGCGCCAGCCAATCAGATCGCTGTATGCAAATACACCAGCTCAGACAGTAGCCAGATGCTGACTAAATTCATTGGCTGACGCTGCTATGCCGATCGCGTCAGCCCTAACTTCAGACACGCCCTCTGCCAAGCGTTGACACTAAAGCCCCGTGTGAATGGGGTGTTACAGATTGTACCAATCACTTGAGGACCGGGGGAAGAGGTTGAAATGACAAACTGGGAGGTGGGTCTGAAATACGGGAGACTCCCGGGAAAAACAGGAGTGTTGGCAGGTATGGGTCTAAAGAAAAATCTAAATGATAAAGTGTCTTAAGTAAAACAAATACATTTATAGAGATGGTATATAAGTATATAAATTCACTCACCAGGGAAATGGAGACCATGTGAATAGTTTGTGAGTACAATTAAGTGCACTGCATGCTATATCATATGATAATTGTAAGAATTAATTCCAAAAAGCAACTGACTGCTTTAAAACAAAACAAAAATATGATGAATATGTCGAGATCATCGGCTAATCAGCCGGAATCAACTGAGGTGAAGTGATGGCGACCAGCGAGACCTAGCTGTCACTCAAGTGGCCCCGCCCTTTATTATGCAGACTTAATATAACTTAATTTAAACAAAACAGATGAGTTTGTTTTGACCAATCACATCAGACTGGGTTATATCAAACCAATCAGAATCGAGTATATTCTTAGTGGGGGAGAGGTTTAGTGAGAAGACTGGATCCTTAAATTTGGAATGAAATCAAAATGTATTCTTATTATTTTTTAAATTGTATATAATAGTGCTTGATAAAAACAATGTATCTGTGCACTTCATTATTTTGTTACAATGTTTTTGCCCTCATAAACTTTAATCAAATACTATAACCTTCCTTGCCCCGTTGAAAGACTTTTCTTCACTTCTGGTCACATGGAATGCTTTTAGGGTGTGGCGATCAGTCATTTAGGGCGGGGCTATCAGTGTGTGTCTTGTTTTTTTACTTTGCTTTTGTCTATTCCTCAATCTTTTTATTTTATTTGTTAGCAACACCTACTGTATCTTCCAATGATCCAATCTGTTCCCAAAGGACAAAAATCATGCATCGTCCTTTATACGTTCAGATATGGGAAAAAAGGACTTCTTTACTTCCATTTTACTTGGAAAAAAAACCCATTTCAGATGGTTTGTGGTGATAGTATACATGATGCTGCAATGTACATTAGAAAAAAAATACATTTTCGAAACTTTAAAAATAACTTTTAAAATAGCATAATAAGGTGTCTCTAACCTTATTGATCTGGTTTGTGGTTGTCATTTTACAGGTAATTGCACCATTGTTTAACACAATTACATTGTGCTGCTCTTGGTAAATTGCATGGGTCATTATGGAAATGAGCAGATGTTCTTTTTGTTTTGTGCATTGCTAATCGAAACACCTGTGGAAGTTTTAACTCCACACAAAATTTATGTATTGTACTTCCATGCCACTCTGGTTTAAGACTGGCTCATGCAGTGTGTCTTTTTATAATCTTAAATCATTGTAGCACATCAGACTGTACCAATATGACACTGTTTTCATAAAGTTAGACTGAATTTCAATCAAGACACACCAAACCTGGAAGAAAATTCACCTAGAAATTCACGTCATCCATATGTGACACATTCACTAACCCGCATTCTGAGATGGTACCTCTAAGTAAACATAAACAAATTATAGGGGTAATTTTGCTCATGGTTTATATACTTCCTCAGGGTTGTTTGAAGTTGTCATGCTGATTGCGTTTTTTTAATTTTTTTTTTAACATAGCCTCATTCTGAAAACGTGGCCCTATATACTTTTCTGGAGATCACAAATCATGTAGCCAGAAGTACGTATGGCTGCATTTCATCTTTAAAACGATTACTACGGGGCGGTATGACATCCTTCTTTTTTGCTCACCTCTGTATTGACAGCTTTCCCGATGTTATGAGTTTGTCCAGTAGCTCACCATGTATGTTGCAGACTTGAACCGCAGAGAGGAGTTCACCACGACGACAGGGTTCGAGTCCGGTGAAGAACGGTTCCAGAAATGAGTAAGACAAAAAATAAAATAAACAAGTAAATAACAGGGTAAGAATGTGGTAAAATCTGGTGTGGAATGTGGTAAAAACACTATTAGTTGGGTTTAGGGAAAGAGGAGGGTGGGTCAGTCGATCGGTCAATCAGTCAGTCGACAGCGACCTCTGGTGGATTTATATGAGAACAGCAGGGACAAATGGCACCTGAGAGAGAAATTTGAGATCTGAAAAAGCGTATACAGCGGCCTCTGGTGGATTCGCGAAAACAAAAACTGCAAAAAAAAAAAAAAAAAAAAAAAAACGAAGCTCCTGAGATGTATTTGGTGCTCTCCAGAAATGTATATAGTGGTATGTTTTCTCACACTATAAATAAAGGTACTCAAGTTGTCACTGGGGTGGTACATTTTCAAATGGTACAAATTTGTACCTAAAAGGTCCATATTAATACCACAAGAGTACATATTGGTACTTTAAAAAGTACAAAAGTGCCCCTCTTAAAATTTGTAGGTACTAATATATACTTTTGAGGTACCAATATGAACCCTTCAAGTACAAATGTGTACCTTTTGAAAAGGTACCACTCCAGTGACAGCTCTCGTATCTTTATTCCTGAGAGTGCAGAATGAGCCCGAGTTGTTTTTTTTATCTTGAAGTTTGGTGACTTTTTCTAAAATTAGCCCAACGTATATGAAAACAATTATAATTTCAATTTTTCATATGGTCATGAAGGCTGTATACATTTAGGGCAATACGGTTGTCCTAAAAAACATCTCCGCACCACAAAATTTACTGGCATATACATGCACACAACAAAACACATACAGTACACATCCCCAAACACATATTAAGAATCTATTACTTCAACTTTTCTGAATACTGTCTAAAAAAACACCAAAACATTTTTTACACTTATTCAGTTACATTTAGCATTAAAAAATATACCCTTTACTTTAGTCAAAAACAAGCGTTGCTCACTGATTAGACATTGATGAAATACTTGAAATACTGCACACTGATGAGGGGAAAACTAGACCTAGAGAGTTTATAATGAAGTTTTGTGATGAGGTTGTTTCTTCATTCAAAATAGATTTGAGGATTAAAATGAAATGTTACTGCTGGATTTTAGAGGTTTAATGATGGCGGCTCATTTTTAAGCTAAAAGACAATTGGTGTATACAGAATTCTGGGACAATAGCAGGGTTAAGTGGCTGTCGGTGAACATGTAAAACCAACAATCACAAAAGTCCACAGATTTTAGCCTAGGATTTCCCAAATTAGTCTCAGAAGACCAAATTGTGGCTAAAATTGCACAGTGTGAGCTAGTGAAGGGTCGTTCTTGATGTTGATTTTGAACAAATCTTTTATGTGACTCAAGAACTGTGAGTCCTCTCAGGGAGCGACTTGTTCATTTGCGCATTTGTACAGAAGAAGGAAAAGAATAATTGCATTTTTGAATCCTCTGTTGGGTTTGAGTTGTTCATTCATAACGTGAACGACATAAGCCAATCATATGTAGTCACAGCCAGTTCGTTTCCTGAGTCCTTGGTTTTGAGTCATTTGTCTCTTTGTATGTTGTCACGTGATGAATGAACAACTCAAAAACCTGAAGACTCAAAAGGTGAACTAATCATGGGTCCTTTCCACATCAGACTGTGTGCATTGGTTAAGATACACTACCTGACAAAAGTCTTGTTGTTGATCCTAGTTGTAAGAGCAACACATAATAACTTGACTTCTAGTTGATCATTTGGAAAAGTGGCAGAAGGTAGATTTTTCCGATAAATTATCTGTTAAACTGCATCCCAATCATCATGAATACTGCAGAAGACCTATTGGAACCCGGATGTACCCAAGTTTCTTACAGAAATCAGTCAAGTTTGGTGAAGGAAAAAATCATGGGTTATATTCAGTATGGGGGTGTGCGAGAGATCTGTCGAGTGGATAGCAACATCAACAGCCTGAGGTATCAAGACATTTGTGATGCTCAATACGTTACAAACCACAGGAGAGGGCAAATTCTTCAGCAGGATAGCTCTCCTTCTCATACTTCAGCCCCCACATCAAAGTTCCTGAAAGCAAAGAAAGTCAAGGTGCTCCAGGATTGGCCAGCCCAGTCACCAAACATGAACATTATTGAGCATGTCTGGGGTAAGATAGAGGAGGCATTGAAGATGAATACAAAGTATCTTGATGAACTCTGGGAGTCCTGCAAGAACGCTTTCTTTGCCATTACAGATGACTTTATTAATACGTTATTTGAGTCATTGCAGAGATGTATGGATGCAGTCCTCCAAGCTCATGGGAGTCATACACAATATTAATTCTGTTTCCACTGCACCATGACTTTACATTCTATACTGTACATTATTTCTGTTAAGTGACAAGACTTTTGTCTAAGCAAAGTCAGAACTTACTGTCCTAAATAAATAATTAAAAATCAAGGCATGAAAATATTTTATTTTGGTAAAATAAGCGTAATCTAGAGACCTTTGCATTTCATATAAGCCACTTCTGATAGCAAATGATCAACTAGAAGTCAATTTATTATTTGTCATTCTTAAAACTTGGATAGGTGACAAGAGTTTTGTCAGGTAGTGTATAGGACAGTCAGTGTCATGTGAATGAGTGACTTAAACTTGAAGAAATGTCAGAAGAGCTGAGCTAATCATAAGACCAAAGTAAATAATGAATAATTATTCTCTCTTTCTTTTAGCATTCTAGTTATAACTTGTTTGGAGTGTGATGAGCGTTTAGGCTAGTTGTGAATGTGTTTGGAAGCAACTCGTAACATTCATTCATTTTCATTCGGCTTAGTCTCTTTATTTATCAAGTGACACCACAGCGGAATGAACCGTCAACTTATCCAGCATATGTTTTATGCAGCAGATGCCCTTCCAACTGCAACCGAGTACTGTGAAAGACCCATACACTCTCACATTTACACATATACACTACGGCCAATTTAGCTTATTAAATTCACCTATAGCGAATGTCTTTGGACTGTGGGGGAAACCGGAGCACCTGTAGGAAACCCACGCCAACACGGGGAGAACATGCAAACTCCACACAGAAATGCCTACTGACCCAGCTTGGACTCGAACCAGCGACTTTCTTGCTAACCAAGAAAGTGCTAACCATTGAGCCACCATGCCGCCACAACTTATAACATTTATTATTTTTTTGTCACTAGTAGTTTTTTTTGCAAAAAGTAAAAAAAAAAAAAAACTACTTTTTCAGAATCCTGTTTGGTGTTGCAAGTGGCACAGAAATTACATGCTTCGTCTTTAGTTTTTGAGATGGGATGCACGAAAATTGAATGGTTCAAGAGACTGAGAGCTGGAGGAAAAAAAAGGCTGAAAATAATTCTGTCAAAATATGAATGAAATAAAGCATTTGCATCCAGCCAGGAAACCTGTTATTCACAGCACTGCAATTACAATCATCTTTCATCTGGGGGAGAGAAAAAAAATGGGACAAAAGGAAGGCAAAGTTAATCTATAAATATTCTTTCAATGTGGTTTTGCGTGTGGATGCAAACAGTTCATTTACACAATGTCTTTAATTAAGCATCGTAATCAAACTGCAATCACAGAAAAAACATTTAAGTTGATTCTGGAAGTTTTTTTAATAGCTTTAATAAACAGAATGATGAATTAAAATATGTTACTGATCAAGAGTTTGTGATCTGTGGTGTTTAATGATGTTTATGATCAAAGTCTCTTGTGGTATACATTAAAATAATGATTCATGTTAGTTAATGTATTTACAAACATTGAACAATTCAGTTATTACAGTAGTAATTCATATTTGGTAACCTTTGATGAATAGAAATAAATGTTCATTGTTAGTTCTTGTTACCTCATAGTCTATGTTAGGGATGCTCATTTCAGTTATTTTTGCTAACTTACAACCGCCGCGCATTAATCAAATATTAACCATTAACTGGTAAGATTAATATTAAATTAGTATTCATTCATTCATTTATTCATTTTCTTTTTGGCTCAGTCCCTTTATTAATCCGGGGTCGCCACAGTGGAATAAACCGCCAACTTATCCAGCATATGTTTTACACAGCGGATGCCCTTCCAGCCGCAACCCAACACTGAGAAACACTCATAAACTCTAGCATTCACTTACTCTATTCACCTATACCACATGTCTTTGGACTTTTGGAAACCCATGTGAATACGGGGAGAACATGCAAACTTCACACAGAAATGCCAACTGACCCCGCCGGGGCTCGAACCAGCGACCTTCTTGCTGTGAGGCGATCGTGCTGTGCCACCATGACGTCGCCTTAATTTATTATTTAATTTAAATAAATTGATATGTCTATTTTGTGTCCGACACATTAAATATTGCATTTTAAAATACTGATTTATTTTAATATGTGAACATATTAACAACAAAACATCTTCACGCACCTGCAGCGTTTTCAACAGCATAGAATAGAATAAACTAAATGAAAAGAATAAAAAAAACAGTCCTGCCCAATTTTTCACTTAAATGGCAAACTTATATTACAAAACGAAAACACTGACTGAATCCTTTTTAAGAACCGGCAGTTTTTTTCCAATCATATGTTTTTTTTCTATCAAATAAAAATAGCAGGCTACCTCAAATTGATCTCTCCACAGAAAATATGCATTTAATTAATTATCTGCTGCAATTCCTATATCACAAACCTCTGTCAACATTTTGAATAGTTAAATGTTTTGAGCATCTGATTTTACCTTAGAGCTTGTGTGCTTTCATTTTCTTGCTGTTCATGTTCACAATGTGATACAATGACAAGGTGCATATATTGACTTTTTGTAAGACATAGGCTACTATAGCATAACAATTTAGTTGTTTTCATATGATATTTCATTCATTTGCATACATGTTTTATAAGCTATAAAATGAAAGCCTCAGTTTGCTGCAGAGTTATCATTATGCAAAAATCAAGAAAATATTTGGATTTGTTTGATTCGTAGATTAGGCTATGTAGGCTATTTTAAAAATTTATATTTTATAAGAACTATTAATAACTGTAATTTTCCAAATGGGAAAGGTTGGTTTGTTGGTTGTATACCAAATCATGACAACTATAGCCTATTTTTATGCGTTTATGAATGGTGCCGGAGCACGTTCTGATGGAGAGAAATCCTCAAGCTCCGACTTGTGGTTGGCTTGGTTTTAAAGCAGTGCACCTTTTAGAAAGTTTTGTTTGGTGGCTTCTTTCTCTAATTGTGCAAAGAAACAGAGGTGTTTATGACGCAGATCCAGGACAGAGTCAATCAGCATCAGCACTGGTTTGGCATCAACACGTCTGTGCCAAACTGTGACCTATTATTTTGCTGTTTTGTCAAAATACGTCTGTTGCATGTGTTACCATCCCGCATGTTAACAAATATGTGTTGCACATTTATGCAGCCAAGCTAAAAAAAAAAAAAAGCAACAATATTTTTTAATTGTTTAACTGATACTATTTATCGGTTAAAAATGCACCCTTTAGGTTTGGGTATGAACACATTGTATACAGTTGAAGTCTTCCTGAATTATTAGCCCCCTGTATATTTTCCCCCCTATTTCTGTTTAGCAGAGAGATTTTCAACACATTTCTGAACATAATAGTTTTAATAACTTGTCTCTAATAACTGATGTCTTTT
>CAIGQZ010033059.1:2723200-2748147 GCA_903798205.1 Danio tinwini | reverse complement strand
TAAGAAGTAACTCGCATTACATTTTTTTAAATTCTCAAATAATATGACTTCTTTTTAAAAGTAATGCATTACTTTACTCGTTACTTTGGAAAAGTAATATTATTACTTCAAGAGTTCACACTTAGCTGATGATTGATTATAAAGCTTGTTTGGCATGCTGTCCCGGGAGAGAGCCCTGAGCTCGAAAGATCCTCGAGCCTGGGGCTCCCTCCCATTGCAAGGCGAGAGGGGAGTTTGAGCTCAGGTAGAACTCGAGAACTCCCCTCCTGTAGAAGCTAATGACCATAGATATTGCTCTTAAGAGATAGCTACTAGGGGTGTGACGAAATGCCTACTCCACGAGAACAAGACAAGACAAAATTTTAAAGAAATCCTTAATGATGAATATCAACGGAATAATCTTAGAATTCAAATATTTTGCTAATATATGAATGGAAAATAGTTTTTTTTAATAATAAAAAAAAATATCACAAAATGCAAAACAAATTAGATGTTTTTTTAATTATCTTGTAATGAATTTACTTCCATTTTTATGTATACAATTTCCATAATTATTCCATAATTTTATGTATGCAATAGTTTTATATCAGTTTAAATTGAATTCTATGCAATGAACATGCAAACACTGCAAAATATTTGTTAAAATTTAAATAGATAATAGCAAACTCTACTGACAGGCTTTTCTCCTATAGCATTTCAGAGTATTTACATTGCAGACCTTGATGGTCAATTTGGATTTTCTGACAGTGTCCGATTTGTTTTTTTTTTTTTTTTGATGACCTGCTTACATTTATCATCTTTTAAAGGTGACTCGTACACGATTGACTGCAAATACACAGCACATGGCAAAAGGCGCAATGACCAGAAAAAAAAGTGAGCGCTGACTAACAGCTGATAATAAAGCGCTCTTGTCTCCTGTATTTATTCAGTTCGCATGGTTTCATTTTTTTATTTTCTTCTTTTCCTCTCTTTTGCTGTAGTTTGACAAAAACATTTGGCCATTTTCTTTTAATCTAGGCCTTTTTAAACCAGTAGGCATCTTGATGTAATGTCCATGGCGTGATTTCTGCACGTGATGTATGCAACAGTATTATTTTATGTTGGTTACGTGGCGGATGGTGCGCTCTCTTTCTCTCTCGTGAACATGCTTAATTACTTGTGCTACATCTCACATATAAAAGCTTTTTTAGTCCCTGTGTGGAATTTGGTCACTTGAACCAGCAAAAGAAAACGTCCGCTTTTCACGTACAACATAAACGTGTTTGGTAATGATGAAGGCGGGTGTGTTGAGTCTCCAGCAGTTCAGTATGTGTGTGCGCTCTTGGAGATGTGTGTAGGTGCAGAGAATATTGTGTCAAACAGCAGTGTGGACTGTCCTATCACAATTGCGGCTAAAAGTCCTACACGATGGTAGCTTAATAGTTTGATTTCGGTGTTTACATATATGTACTGCACTTCAATAATGTGACTTTCAGCACATCTAATGTGACATTCCATCGCGTGGTAATGTCCATGGTTAATTTGAGTGGCTATAGTTGCAGCCTCTGCTTGGACATGAATAACGCAGCAGCCTTTGGCCGGTGAGAAAAAAAAGCGGTTACGTCACACCCACCCGCCCAACCGAGTGACATGTGCAACACAGAGGCCAGCCTTACCAAGTGTGTGCAAAGCACTCGATTTGTGGTTTAAATTCAATCCTGCTTCCAATCTTCAATGCTAATTTTACCCTTACGCTCCATTATGATAACATCTACTTATGAGACAAGTCTCTACCAATGAGACTTTTCACCTCGACGAGAAATCTCGTCGTAATTTAATCTTGCAAGATCTCGTCCAACAAGATCTTGTCACACCCGTAATAGCTACCCACTAAGAGCCTGTCTATGGTGCTAATTTGGATAAGTCAATTAACTTAAGTTGCATGTTTTTGGATGGTGGAAGGAAACCGGGGGACCCTAGGGGAAACCCATGCCAGCATGGAGAGAACATGCAAACTCCGCACAGAAACGTCTACTGGTTTTGTTAATGGCCAGAACCAAAGACGTTCTTGCTGTGAGGCAACAGTGCTAACCACTGGGCCACCGTGCCACCCATCTAGAAAAGGAGGAGTAGTAGTGGTGGAAGGGGGGTGTGGAGAGGTAAGCATGATCGAATACCCAATGAGGGTGGAGAGCATGTTAGGAGCCCGGCGGCTAATCAGCAGGCCAATCAGAAATAATAAATAACACCTGTTTATTCTAGTGATTGGGCTGGAGAGACACCCTTCTTAAGGAGAGAAGGAGCAGCCGGGAGGGAGAGAGGAGAGAACACACACACACACACACCCGCACAGCTACACGTGGGGTGTGATTACCTGAAAAATAAAAGTATTGTCTTACCTGATATCGCCGACCCTGTCTTCTTCTTCCCTCATACAAACGAACTTTACTACAGGGGGATTCTTCAAAACAAAAATGTCTGTGGTATGAAACCTAGGGCTCTTACAGTGGCCTAGGAATCTTCTGATTGGTGAATAATCAATTGGATAATGCGGGGCAGCTGCAAGCAATCATAAGCACGTGATCCTCTCGAAATTAATTTATAAATAAACTCCACGTAACGCGTGTTACTTATAACGCGTTACCCCCAACACTGATGACAGTGAAAATGCAATGTAACGTCAACAACCCATTCATTCATTTTCTTTTTGGCATAGTTCCTTTATTAATCAGGGGTCGCCACAGCGGAATGAACTGCCAACTTATCCAGCATATGTTTTATGCAGCGGATGCCTTTCCAGCTGCAACCCAGTACTGGGAAACACCCATACACTCTCAATCACACACATACACTACATACAATTTAGCTTTCCCAATTCACCTATAGCACATGTCTTTGGACATGTGGGGGAAACCGGAGCACCCGGAGGAAACCCACGCCAACACGGGGAGAACATGCAGACTCAGAAATGTCAGCTGACCCAGCTGAGGCTCGAACCAGCGACCTTCTTGCTGTGAGGCGATAGCGCTACCTACTGCACCACCGTACCACCAGCCAACAACCCAATCAACTGTGGATATATTGTTTAAAAGTTCTGTCATTTGAGCCATGTATAGATCCCATGCCATTCACCTTGATGAATGGATGTTTGTTTGAGTGAAAAAGTTCTGTCAAATTTTGCAAATACAGTGTCATGTTGGCGATTCAAAAATGCAAGATGATTCAACACTGCCTGCTGAGACGGACTGTAGCACACTGCGATGTTCCCTTGTCACCTTCCTTCTCCCCCCCCCCCCCTCTCCTCTAAAGCAGAATCCACCAGACGTGCACCTTCTCAAATTGACAGGTTTTGGCTGGAAATCGCAGGAACACTATTTGTCCGATTCTGACACAAAGTGCTCTTTTGCTTGTCACTAGGGAGCTCATTGGGCGAGCAGCCGTGAAAACCTGCCTGCTTAGCCAGAAAAAAGGTCAAATTCAGCTAATTCTATAGTCAGACTAATTTGAGTATGTGTTTTTTTTTTTCTCTTTCTCTCATTCGGCTGTGAGCTTTCTGTGGGCAGATTGTCGTCAGCACAGTTTCCCACTGAGAGATTTCCTGAGGGTCATACTGTAATTGTCACAAACTGTAAAGATAGCGAGGGAAACACTGCAGCACTGTCGTGAGCATCTAAAAGCAGATTCTGTGGATCCATATGAGAAGGTTTATGGTGCTGCTGGCAATTTAGAAAAACGTTACAGGATTTTAGAAGCGACCTATTATGTAAAAATCACTTGTATAAGAGCTTCAAACACAGTTGTGTGGCAGCAGTATGTTAATGTCTCTAATAGTTAGCATGTATTCATTTTTATGATCACACTTAATAAAAGCAGTCTGCAGAAACACTTTGATTGACTTTCTCCCTTTGTATGTGTCAGCAGAGGAGGAAAGTTGCGCTCATTAGTGACAATCTCTCCCTCATTAGCATAGACAGCTCTGAGTTAGAAGCAGCCGTCCGCTAGTTGAGACCTGTTAAAAAAAATGTCAGTGTCACGATCACCAGCGATCACAGCCAGAGATCGCTGGTAAACACACACACAGTCACAAGGACTACAAATCTACTGGTTCATAAGAACTACATATTCAGTCATGCCACACGCGCACACACCTGATCCAAGTCACCTTTGATTGCACTCTCACAGCTGAAGCCACTCATGAACTGATACATGGACTATAAAGTGAGCACACAAACACGCAATGTTGCTGAGTCTTGTATCCCGAATAAGTGAATATTACAAGGCGGTTCTCTTTGCTTTCCTGTGTTTAGACCTTTGCTTTGCTTTGTTTTGTTTGATTATCCCTGTGTGCCGCCTGCCTTGTGACCATCTGCCTGATATTACGACTACGACTCTGGATTGCCCAAATACATCTGTTTGTTCCTGTTTTGACCACTGCTTGCCTGACCCTTCTAATAAAGACCTGCATACGGATCCTCACTACGTTGAAGCGCCAATCCTTATTACAGACAGCAACTTAGAGGATTATATATGTGGAGTTTTAGGACGCAGAAATGAACACTAGACTTTATATATATATGCTGTTCTTCTGAGACACGACTTTTGACTTTCAGTTTTTCACAGGTAAGGAAAATAGGAAGGAAATGCATTGAATTGATCAATTAATCAATTGAGTTGTTTTCAATTAAAGGCTGTTCTTTTAAACTTTACATCAAAGAATACAAAAAAAATGTGTATCATGGTTCCAAAAAATATGAAACTGATTGTCATTAATGATAATAAGAATGTTTTTTTATTTATTTATTATTATAAATTTTTTTGAGCATCACATAAGCATATTAGAATGATTTCTGAAGTGTCATGTAAAAATTCAGCTTTTTGCTTAATTAAATTTTAAAATATATTGACATTCACATTAACATTATTTTAAAATGTATTCATATTTAACAAGTGTTTTGATTTTAGTTTATATTATATTTTGTTGATTTATTATGATTATGATTGTTGTTTGTAATTTAATAATAATAATAATAACAATAGTAAATGATAAATTATTATCATTAATGATGATGATGATGATAATGATGATGATAATAATAGTAATAATAAATTATATTTTAATAATAACGATAATAAAAATAATTATAATGATAATACAAATTAATAATAATAATAATAATAATAATAATAATAATAATAGTAGTATAGTAGTAGTAGAAGTAAAATAGTAATAATGGTAGTAGTAGTAGAAGTAATAATAATAATAATAATAATAATAATAATAATAATAAAAATATAATAATTATAAATGATTTAGTAGTAATAATAATAATACTAATAATAAATAATACTAATAATGATGATAATGTTGATGATGATGATAATAATAATAATAATAATAATAATAGTTGTTGTTGTTATCATTCATAATAATAATAATAATAATAATGATGATAATAATAATAATAATAATAATAATAATATATTTTTATTATTATTATTATTATTGTTGTTGTTGTTGTTATTATTTGTTGTTGTTATTATTATTATTAATATTATTGTTATTATTATTATCTACTTTATTAGTCATTTTGTATATTACCCTATAAAATTGCTTTCTCAAAGCACAAAGTATACTTGTGTTCAAGAAAGCACAACAAACATACAAATATACACATAAAATACAACAAGTAATGCAACATCAAATGAGTAATCAAAAAGAATATGCAGTCTTGGTAAATATACAGCCTTAAATACTGCAACCTTGTTAAGCATTAGACATTTCTTTAAAAAACATGAAGAAAAAAAAAAGAATACCACCTTTTAGCATCCGCTGCGTAAAACGTGCTGGAAAAGTTGGCGGTTCATTCCGCTGTGGCGACCTCGGATTAATAAATGGACTAAGCTGAAAAGAAAATGTACGAATATTTTAGGTATATTAAAACACACCAGATGCAAACCTAATTGATCATTCAGATTAATTTACTACAAGTCTTTGAGCTTCTCCAGAGTTTTTAAGATCTGCAAAACTACTTTAACATCCCAAAGTCCGTCCTTGATCATAATAAGCACTTAATTTTTTCTCCATTTAATTTTTAATAGAGCATTTTAAAAGACACAATTCTCCATCTTTCATAATGGATCATGCTGCATTGATATTATGTTTTCAGTTCTTTTATTAAAAGCTTGATTTGCTCTCAGTGAGAAGTGTTCTGCATTAAACCCCCCACAAAATGATAATCTAAAATTTACTTATCTCGGTGTTGTATTTTTGTTAAAGGACATGCTAACATTTTAGCCACTTTCAAACATGGAAAAAAAATTTGTACATAATGAATTGAATATAAGGCAAGCCTGATTTCTTGAATCAAGTGGTTTATTAAAGAGGTGGTCCACTATGATATCATATTTTAAACTTTAGTTGATGTGTAATGTAGCTGTGTGAATATAAACAAAATCTTTGAATGTAAGGTGCTCAAAGTTCAATGCAAAGGGAGACATTGGCTTTTACAGAGTTAGCTTAGCAAAGCCTACAGCGAACAAAGTTTGGGAACTACAAAAAATACATCCGGGTTAATGAGGTCATAAACCCTTCAGGTTATGCACATACACACCCAAAGCAGTGAAAGGGCATGGCCAGAGGTATGCTATAGCAGAAAAAGCTAAAATGAAGTCCAAATGCTGCTATTTCCATAGACTTTTCTGTTTCTGTATTCTTCCAGAGCTTCAACCGAAATAGATGAAGCTGTGGACTGTGAGCCACAACCTCTAAGTGTTTTTATTTGTTAAAATTAATCTATTACATGCACAGTTTCTAGCGTTAATGGTATGTTGTAGCGAGGACGTAAACAAGGATGTTCACAACAGAAAATGCTGTTTGGCAACGTTAACAATTTAGCTACAAATACATATTTATTCATCAAACCCCTGTAAAAACTCACCGACAGTCTTCACCAGCCCTGCTGCATCTCTCTATGCGGCCATTATCTCAAATAACAAACTTGCAAAAGATATGTGAATGTTTCATATTACTTACACACAGTGGATCTTGCCGGATCCTGTTTCGGAAAATGTTTGCTATTTGTGTTTTGCGTTCAAGTATTTATTTTAATGGATCCGGAATTAACTTGTGCGCAGTAAATACCTGTTTGTGTGTGTGTGAGAGAGAGAGAATGTGAATGCAAGCAAAGGCTGTGTGGATTGTGATACCCTTTTTTGTGCATTTTATGACGTCAAGTTCTGGAAAAACTGAAAATGTGTGGTGGGAATTATTAATTTCCAAATTTAGCACTGCTTACACATGCTTACATGCATGTGTAACATGCTTTTACACATTCCAAATAAAGACACTTGTCAGGTTTTATTTTAGAGAGCAGGCGTGAAGTTCAGCTGTGTTCATTTTCTGTCTGATTTAGACTCAAACTGATACAGCTGATACTAACAATTACACTGACTGACAGTATTTACACAACAAAGCATGTGCTAGTAGGGGCATTCTCTGCAGGGCCCACGGGAGAAGGGGGGCCTTGATTGGATGATAAATTAATTTACGCTATGACGTGGGAAACAACTCTTTGCGTTATGCTTTCTCCTGCCCAAAAAAGTCAGAGTGGTTGTAGCCCAATCAGAATTGAATAGCCCTGTTTTAGTCACCCATAAGGGTGATCAGATGTGTCAATTTTTCCAGGACAGTCCCTTATTTCAGCACTACCACGAGAGCCGTCCAGTCAAAGATAGGCTAACCAAGCAAAACAAACATTTTAAATCAAATAGTCTTCATCGATGATTAACATTTAGTAACAGAAGCTGGGATAGGCGGAATCATACTGAATGAACATGGCCACGCGGCTGTTACAGCTGGACTCAAAAAAACGACGTATGTACCGATGTAACCGAGACAGTGTGCAAACAAATCAAATAACCTACCCTAACAGTTATCAAAAGGTCCATCGTTGCGGATGTAAAATTATGTAAAATAAAATAAGGATGCTAATAATTAATAATTTAGATATTAAAAGCATGGATTTTAAAGATATTAGGGATTCATGGTCAGCTAAAGTTCTAAAGAAACCTTTTTAAAGGTAAACCCCTGTTTAAAGTATTTATAATAAAGCACTTATATAGAAACATTGCAAATGTTTTTTGTTTTGCTGATTTTTGCAGCCTGTTTGAACTCTAAAGTTCAGATTATGTCATTACTTCATTTATTGCCTACTTGCAGGCCTGTTTTAATAAAATTGAAAAAAAAAAATAAAAATCAAATATAAATCGAATGGTGGAAAATTAGATAATATAAATTAGTAAATTATTATTAATAATAACAACTTTTATTTATATATATATATATATATATATATATATATATATATATATACTACTTTTATGAGGTAAAAAAAAATAAATTAAAGGGGGCCCTTGGATTTGGTATAGCCCCAGGGCCCAATTTGTTCTTAATCCGGCCCTGGCTCTCTGGTGATGTGAAGCTGATCTGCGATTTTCATGTTAGCTGAGTATATGTATAAAATTAAAGATATATGAATTAATAACGTCTTTTTTTTTTTTTTTTTTTTTTTTTACAAATGAAGCATGAGCACACATTGCTTTGCATCTTATAAACACAACCAAGCCTTAAAAATACACTTTGGACCACCCCTTTAAGCTGCAGACAGAAATCGCATGTCGCTTGATGCAGGATAAGTCAGTAAAAAGTGACTGAAATGTCAGGGCTGAGGATCTGTGTTGTAATGCTGGGTAAATGGTAGAGCGCAAAGCAGTCTTTGACACGTAAAAAGCTTTGGGAAAAGAGCATTATGGGTGACTGCGGCAGTGACAGGAGCCACCAAAAACAGCAGTGAGGATATTGTGGATGTGCACCTGTGAGAAGACTTTTATAGTGTGTGCGAAATACTGATGATCCTGCTTCAGTTACTGACCACAGACTTCAGCCATGTTTCTGTCTGGAGCTGTTTAAGAAATTCATAGGAAAATTGGAGCATAGCATTCATAATTTGCGACAAAATCTATTCCCCCCTTTGAATTTGTTTTTCTATTTTAAATATTTCACAAATTATGTTTAGCTGGGCAAGGGAAATTTCACAGTGTGTCTGATAATATTTTTTCTTCTTGAGAAAGTCTTATTTGTTTTATTAAAAGCAATTTTTTTATTTAAAAAAAAAACATTTTAAGGTCAAAATTATTAGCCCCTTTAAGCTATATATTTTTTCGACAGTCTAAAGAACAAACCATCGTTATACCCTAACCTGCCTAGTTAACCTAATTAACCTAGTTAAGCCTTTAAATGTCACTTAAAGCTGTATAGAAGTGTCTTGAAAAATATCTAGTAAAATTTTATTTAATGTCATCATGGCAAAGATAAAATAAATCAGTTATTAGAAATGAGTTATTAAAACTATTATGTTTAGAAATGTGTTGAAAAATCATCTTTCATTAAACAGAAATTGGAAGAAAAAAATAAACAAGGGGGTTATTAATTCTGACTTCAACAGTTTCTGTTCCTTTCGCGCTACCGCTGACCACTTACCTCCTATGGATGGCTTTTCCGGTTTTACCAGTTTGTTCATAGCTCCCACTTGCGTCGATAGACTTGGGATACGAGGTGGAGGTGACCGCTACGTTAGGGTTCTAGTCTGGCAAAAAATGGTTCCAGAAACCAAGTAAAATGAAAACCCAAAAAATTAAATACATAAACAACAGGTTCAAAACGTGAAATCACATGTCTACGACAACTTTTCTTTTTCTAGATTGCCTTCGAAAACACTGTCGGTTAGGTAAAGGGAAGGGGGTGGATGGGTGGGTCAGTTGGTTAGTCAGTCCACAGCAAGCTGGCATGGTCAGCTAAAAAGTAAATTGCACTTTCTGATGGATTTATGCGAGAAAAAGATGCACAAGAAAGATTTGAGATCATCAAAAAGTTTACACAGCGGCCTCTGGGGGATTTGCATAAACAAAAATTATTAATATTAAAATACTAGTAATATTAATATTATAAGGGTCCATGCCATTTTGGAGCCCCCAGAAACACAAATATTTTGGTTGAGATTGTTTGCCTATATATATATATATATATATATATATATATATATATATATATATATGCGTATGCATATTTTGAGCCACATGAAAAAACTGATGCAAAAATCATGTTATAATATTGACGAGAAGCTTTATTTGAACACATTATTTGTCTGATATTTATTATAACAATATAATTTGACAATTAACAGTATTAGCACTATTGCAATACATGAAATTGTTTTTTAAATTCTGATAGATTTACATCTCATGACTGATTCAATATGAGCCTGATTGAGAATGAGCCAAAAAAAAAAAGCAAAAAACCTCGTCTGTCAGAGAACGTGTCAGATACACTGCTGTTGTATTTAATTTAGTGTAAAATAATCAAAAGAGCTTGTGCATCAACATGTGATCATCAACAGTGTTCATCCTCCATTTAATGAATAAATATTGTTGTACAAGAACGCTTGTTATAAGCTAAATTCAGACAGATTGAGATATTTCTCAAATGCTTCCTGGAGAGAAATCCACAAAGAGGAGCCGATTACACGTCACTTTAAAAGCTGTTGCAATTACACGAGTTTCCCTTCAGGACAGTTTTTTTTTTTTTCCTGCAGAGATTTCTCTCGATGTCAATTAAAGGAGGGGAGAGCTGTCAGACGAGAGTTTAGGAGGCGGATAATTGCGTTCTGACGTAGATTCAGCAAGTTCTGGCCTCTATTAAACCTGATATCAGATAATAGCATGATAAACGAGCGCTGATTCGATTTAGCCATGATGCGTTCCGGCAGAAACGCTCAATTTTGATTTGGCCTCAAAACTATTGTATCCATCTCTGTGCCTTTTAGTCATATAAGACTGTACTTCATAAACACAATAGATTTGATAAGCGTAATTGGAAATCGCACGCTTGGATGCATGGAGAGACTGCGTTTTGCATGTTGATATACTTCATCCTTTTTTTTCCTCAAAGCTACTATATATTTTTTTCTTCATGAAAACACACCAAATGGAACCGATCAGTGATATTTGAAAGCTATTATATATTATTGTGTGCAGAATAACTATACAGAGTGGCGTATTTTACATATTTAGATCATGGCTGTTCGTTGTATGTAAGCTAAATTTGATGTAAAAGGTTTCTATGAGATAGCAAATGTGACATCTGTGTAGACAGGCCCGGCGCTACAGGGGAGGGGAGGGGGGGTGATCAAAAGAGGGCATTGCCCCCTCAGAAATAATTTGTGCCCCCCCAGTTTTCATACAGGATTATTCACTCAAAACTGAAAATTATTTCTGTCATTATTAATAATACTCCCATCATTATAACCTTCTGAACACACATTTAGTGTACACACATAATGTCTTTATTTATTATATAGCAGCTAAATTATTAAAATTGTGAAATTAAAGCAATAGTCCAGGGATCTGGTCCCTGCGTCAGGTTAGGGTGCGTCCGTATAAAGCCTTTAAAACGTGCATGCGCGACAGAGGTGCACTCTAAACTCAGGAGAAAACTAGACTAGTGAATGATGTGAAGGCCAGCAGCCTAATTCATTACATGTTTTGGTTAACTAATTCTTTAAATACAACTCTCTTGAGCTCTAAAAGTAAAAAAACACACAATAAATTTGCTGTTAAATTAATTTTAGCAGAAACACAACTGCCAGTCATTTAGTTTTTCAGTTAGGGGATATGTAGCCTAATAAAAATGTTTAGTTGGACACTGCACATTCCCACAATAGTCCATAATTAACATTTTATTTATTATAATTAGTATTATTAATAATAACCTTATAATATTAATATATAATATATATAACCTTATTATAATAATAAAATTAATCTAAAATTGACGAAACAGAGAACCCTTTTTTATGTTTGCTTTCATTTTGACATCGCTCAAGCACACTTTTACAGTTGTGAAAAGAAACCTCAAATTATGCAGCAGCAGTCTCAAGTTAGGACACTTAGAAAATGCCTTTTGAGATTAAAGATGATTGGCCTGCGAAGTCAAGTTTACAGGGTTATACATGAAATAATAGTGCTTAAGTGGATATGCCGCGGATCAACCTCCTACATGCGCTGCAGGTAGGCTGAATGATAATCTTTTAAAAATATATAATTTAAGCTTTAAACACCAGAAAATATATTGTAGGCCTATATTAACGGCTAACATACAGTTAGTGTATAGATTTTTTTGACTTGTACCTCATGGCCCTAAAAATGAAAATGTAACCTGAAAACAAATAATTAAAATAGGCTTAATAAATAAATAAAATGACGGGTAGGGCTAATATCATAATGGTTCATGATGGCGTTTTTACAAATGCCAACCGAAAAATATCATGAAAAACCCCACTTATGATAGCCTAACATAAATCTTTTTTTTTACCTTTAAAATGATGAAAAAAGGTATAAATTGAGTTGCGTGTTATCCATGCCAAAAGGTAATAAATTTTCATGGTAAAAACTGTGAGTTTCTTTCTTTTTTTTTAGCTATTTTCTTAGCTACTATTTTTAAAATGACATTAGATTGTAACATTTAACTTTTTCCTAACACTGAAAAATGATTGGTTGGGTAATAGACAACGTGAAGCGTGATGACTCGGTTATGCTGATTTCACTATATTTATTTACCGGTTACACGAATAGTCTAACCGTGGGATAGGTTGCATGTGTGAGCATAGTTTGATGTCTTAAAATGTTAAACATTTATATTATTTGAAATAAAACAAAAAAAAAAAATAAGGAGAATAAAAAATTATTTAGGCTTAACCACTTGTTTGGCGCTGAAGCCATGATTCGTTTGCAATTATGTAAACGGTATCTTTGCATAACCTGTATTGATAAAATCAGTAATAGCGAAACTGTGCATATTATTATTACTATAAAAAAGTATATTGCTGCCTTAAGTCAGTAACTTAGGCAGTAATGCAAAGTAATAATAAATAAGTATATAAATAGCCTAAATGAAAGGAAAAGGGGTTACCAAAATCAGTCACCAGGTCTAGTGCCCCCCTATGGCATTAAAATGCCCCCTCAGTTATGAAATCCTGGTGCCGGGCCTGTGTGTAGATATAATGTATGTTCAAATTTGTCTGCATATATATGCACACTTTTTTTTTGTTTTACATATTTTAAATAGTAACGCATATGCTATATTTTGTTTTAACTTGTTTGCACTCTTATGTTATCATTAATCATAAGTAGTGTCATGTTGTCTTTAGAGTTAAATCACCTGTTTATTTAATATCTTAATGAATTTGTTAACCCAAAAAATAAATACTGTTATTAACTATTCAACCTCATGTCTTTTCAATCTCGTGAGATCTTTTTTTTTTTATCCTAAGACACATTATGATGTTTTTGATAAAATCCGGGAGCTCTCGATATATTCACAAGACAGAAAATGAACCAAAAACATTGTCAAAACCTTCCATGTGATTTCAGTGGTTCAAATGTAACCATACGAAGCTCCAAGAACATTTTTGTGCACCAAAAACTGTTTTAACAAATTTGTTTGCCTATATGTTTCATGTCACATTAGGATTTGCATCCACAATGGGCAAAACTGCACTTGTGCTTTCATATTTACAGTGTTATTGGTGTACAAAAGTGTTCTTGGAGCTTCATATGATTACAGTTGAATTTACACAGAATGTTTTGCCAGTGTTTTTGGTTCGTTTCTGGTCATTGAATGTCTCTGGAAAATTGCTGTCAATGCTGTAAAAAGTGATTAGTTGACTTCACTTAAAAAAAAGAGTAAATGTGTTGCCTTATAATTATTAAATAAACTGTGCATAAATATAAAAGTTAAGTCAATGGGTTAAATCACAGAATTTAAAAAAATGTAGGATTTAAAATGTTTACATTTTCACAAACAATAATTTAATTAAAACCCAAACAGTACAAACATAAAAATAATCCAAAACAAAACAAAAAAAAATCTGAAAAATTATTTCCGTATGATAACAATGGAATGACACAAGGAGAAAGTGCTGAACTATTGAAATGCGTTTAATACTTTATATAAAAGGCTTTTTAGGTGATGGCAGCTTAAAGACGCCTCTCATATGGAGAATGAAGTCACATGCATTGCTCAGGTGTGAGTTTCTCACAGTCATCAACAGCATAGATATTTACATTAGATGTCGCCTGCCCTGTTGTTGTCTGTTGGAAGGAATGCATCAATAGAGCCGCCATTTTAGTACAGGGTAGTGCTCTGTTGAAATGAATGCAGGACCAAGGTGCAGTGAGAACTGTGGCCATCCAGAGCCAGAGATATACACATATACACATATATCTAGGATTGGGAGTTTTCCCGGTGGTCAATACGCAAGTTTCGTTTTTTTTATTACAAAAATTATAATTTTAGATCACTTTTCTATATTGATGGATCAGTGACCGCACAAAGAGTGTGTGTTTGTGTGCATGTAAATGTATTATCCTCCCTCCTGTTATATTTGATCTAATCCGTGTCCTGAAACACACTCCCTCTCCTGCTTTCACTTCTCATTATGACGGAGGGAGTGATTCTTTTGCGAATAAATCTCCGAAATGAACGACTCACTTAGCTGACAATAAAACAAGTTTCTGGCACCGCAGCATCTCATTTTCATATTTCTTTTGCATTGTTTGCTTATTTTATTCAACAACTAGTATCAGCCCAGTATTTAGTGCTAGTTGGTGCTTCTTTGCGTTATGGTGAATGCAATAAAGTGTCTGTATTAACATCAATAACGTGACTTGAGCACAAAAGTTTATAACATAAAAATTAAAAAATCTAAATCTTACCTATGAAATGTTCTGCCTTTGTGCATTGTTTGCTCGTTACTACACTCGTACAAAGCACTAAAGTCCAGCATTTTCATGATGGCACACGATCTTAACTAATGCGGTTGAATGACATTTGTGCTGGGAGCACTGTACAAATGTGGCGGCGCTATTGACGCATGCTCAGGGACCGTATGCGATATCTAGTGTATATATCTATGTTTCAACAGTGTAAAAAATCTTGAGGGTTCTATGGGTCTCATCTATCAAAAATTAGTTTTGTGTATTTCAAATTGGATTTAAGTCAGGTGATTGGCTGGGCCATTCTACAGCTTGATTTTCTTTCGAAACCGTTTGACAGTTTACTTACTGTGTTTTGGATCATTGTCTTGCTGAAATCTACACCCTGGTTTTATCTTCATCCTCATAATGTAGATGTTGGACTGAAGCAGCTTATATTAATTTACAATGAGAAAGGGCAGAGGGTTGCTGAAGAACTACTGAGAGATTTCAGCTGCTGTCTGGGCTTTCACTGCCTTTCTACACCTCCCTGTCTTCATGTGTTCAATACTTCCCTGCGTCATGTCATTTTATTACATATAATTTATTTTCTAAATTATTTGTATTTTTATTTTTTTTGCAAACAGTATGTAGATTTCTTTGGTTGCTACCAACATCCATTGAAAACTTCATGTCAGCGGCACCTTTAGAAATATGTTTTCTAAGAAAAATGGTGACGTGTTTAATACTTATTTTTCCCGCTGTACATTTACATAACCACTTGTAAAATAAACTCTTTATGTACATTTCACTTGCAAATTAAAACTATTTCATTTTCATTGTCACCTACAGATGGAAAATAAGAACCATATTTAACTTCATTTACGTAATTCCGTTCCATGAAATGCTTCCTTTTTTTTTTCCATCATCATTGAACACTTGTTTCATTAGGGTTAAAACCCCCAAGAGTTTCACAGTGTATTTACTCAGCATAAGGTCTCTCTTCTGACGAGAAGTGCAAGCAAGAGCACGATTAAGTAAGTGACACTTCATGTGAGGTGCTTGTACAAATGAAATCTTTCTGCAGCAAAATTAAATGAATCAGCAGAGCAGGGCCCATCATCTCAGATGAAGCGTGGGAGGTATTTAACTAATACACGACGCTTTAATTCCACCCTTCACTTCCGATGCGCACTGTAAAAACAATTTGTCTGCACAGCAAAATCATGCACAGGCAAATCAGCTGCGTGAGACGAATAATTTGATTCCTGCTGTAGCAACAGGAAGAAAGGGTGATTCCAGCAAGCCTGTTCTGTTGTTGTTGCAGCAAAGACTGTTTGCATATTGTGCTTGTATATTGTACTATACACTACCAGACAAAATAAGATGTTTTAAACATTTTAAAGTCTCTTATGCTCACAAATGGTAGATATAGATGTGAAGGCAGTTTCTTTAGCACCCCTGTGATTTTTATTTTTGTTTTATTTATTTTTTTATATTTTGCAAGTGCTTGTAAAAAACAACAACATATAAAACACACTGTAAACAACAGTTTTAAGAACTAATCTGTCTTTGCCATGATGACAGTATATTCTTTTTTATTGGTTATTTTTCAACATACTAGCATTCAGCTTAAAGTGACATTTAAAAGCTTAACTAGGTTAATTGGGTTATCTAGGCAAGTTTGGTTAATTAGGCAAGTCAATGGACAACACTTGTTTATTCTTTAGACAATCAAAAATACACACTCAGTTTTTTACACCTTACTAGTAACTGGGTTGGGCCCCCTTTTGCCTTCAGAACTGCCTTAATCCTTCGTGGCATAGATTCAACAAGGTACTGGAAATATTCCTTAGAAATTCTGGGCCATATTGACATGATAGTATCACGCAGTTGCTGCAGATTTGTCGGCTGCACATCCATGATGTGAATCTCCCGTTCCACCACATCTCAAAGGTGCTCTATTGGATTGAGTTCTAGTGACTGTGGAGGCCAGTTGAGTACAGTGAACTCATTGTCATGTTCAAGAAACCAGTCTGAGATGATTTGCGCTTTATGACATGACACATTTTCCTGCTGGAAGTAGCCATCAGAAGATGGGTACACTGTGGTCATAAAGGGATGGACATGGTGGCATTGACACAATGCTTAATTGGTACTAATGGGCCCAAAGTGTGCCAAGAAAAAATCCCCCACACCATTACGCCACCAGCCTGAACTGTTGATACAAGGCATGATGGATCCATGCTTTCATGTTGTTGTTGCCAAATTCTGACACTACCATCTGAATGTCACGGCAGCAGAATTGAGACTCATCAGACCAGGCAACGTTTTTCCAATCTTCTATTGTCTAATTTTGGTGAGCCTGTGTGAACTGTAGCCTCAGTTTCCTGTTCTTAGCTTTCCTGTTCTTTCCTGCTGCTGTAGCCCATTCGCCTCAAGGTTGGATGCGTTGTGTGTTCAGAGATGCGCTTTTGCATACCTCGGTTGTAGCGAGTGGTTATGTGAATTACGGTTGCCTTTCTATCAGCTCGAACCAGCCTAGCTATTCTCCTTTGACCTCTGGCATCAACAAGGCATTTGTGTCCACAGAACTGCCGCTCACTGGATAGTTTTTTTTCTTTTACGGATCATTATCTGTAAACCCTAGAGATGGTTGTGTGTGCAAATCCCAGTAGATCAGCAGTTTCTGAAATACTCAGACCAGCTAGTCTAGCACCAACAACCATGCCATGTTCAAAGTCACTTGAATCACCTGTCTTCCCCCTTCTGATGCTCTGTTTGAACTGCAGCAGATCGTCTTGACCATGTCTACATGCCTAAATGCACTGAGTCGCTGCCATGTGATTGGCTGATTAGAAAGTTGCGTTAACGAGCAGTTGGACAGGTATACCTAATAAAGTGTATATTTCATAAGGGGCTAATAATATTGAATTATTTCAAATAATTAAAAAAGTGCTGTTATTCCAGCCAAACTAAGAGACATAAAGCCTTCTGAAGAAAATCTTCAGTTTCATAGTCTGCATTGAACACTTTTGTGTGTCAAATTATCTTTGAATTTACACAACCAACAAATGGCTTTCGCATTTCCCCTCTATTTGTTTGCTAGTCCTAATAAGCTTGTCTCCAGGTTGTTAGCTGAGTATGATGCTCATGTTTCTGCAGAGTATGATAATCACAAATTGCCTTTTACGTTAATTGTCAATTACAGTTTGTATTAATATTTAATTTATATATGTGACAATAAAATCCCAAGTAATCGCTTCAGTAATTTTTAATGCTTTTAGGAAATGATGTAATTTGATTACCACTCATTTAAAATGTAATTGCAATTAAAATAGAACTAAAGTATTCATTTAATCATTTCCATCATTTAATCATTCGGCTTAGTCCACATTTTCCAGGTACACCTAGTTGAAAGACATCTGAACTTTTCCGAATGCCTCGAGTGCTAGAACTAACTGTTATGTCATGTTTGGCTCAGAGGATGAGAAGGGATAAACATAATTATGACAACCCAATATTTTTTACATTCCCCCAAGACGTTATCGGATGTGGCAAAAAGTGCTTTGCTTTATTTACAATAAAGATTCAGAAAAAGAATATTTAATCACCTAAAGTAGATTTACAAATGTGTACTATAAATGCAAAATTAGAAAACAAGTCAATTGAAACAAACCTAATAGAGGGAAGGAAAATAAGCGGTGCCAAATCAAAGAAAATAACAAATTAAACACCCACTAACTAAACCCTTCTCACCTCTAAATAACTAACGAGAAATATGAAAATAGAAAAAAAACATCTTCGACGTCACACGCCCCATACTAAACTGTACTCACTGGACGAACATAAAAAGGGTAGTACCCGCGTCTGACCTAATGGATTAACAGAGAATCAACTATGTGTGTGTGTAAAATTGTAAGTCATGTGACGTACTTTACTTTCACTTCCCTTTTATTCGATTTAAGCAGATGTAGCTTCAGAATAGATGTACAACTTAAGAAAACTAAAGCGAACCAGAGAACAGGACAGGCACACAAATGTCACACAGAAAATCAGAGCAGTGACAAGAGACCACGATCCCCTCCAATCTGGTCCAAGTCGTCACTGGATTGCCTAAATGACCCCCATCCTCTTCTGATTGGTCCACTCGTGAAAATTCTGCGAGCCAATTGGAACAGCTAGAAAACAGCAGACAGCAAATAAAGAAGGAAAGGGAAAGAGGGAAAAACAGAGCAGCACAGCCAGGCATGCAACACTAACCAATCTGCTTAACACTTTGTATTGAATATACACATTTCAGTAATAATGGCAGACTTAGTGCCTCAGACAAACACAAATCGCGCTTGTCACTTCAGGTCAGAAAAACAACACGCAAAAATGAGTGTCGTATAGCAGCAGTGATTGTAAATCACTGAAAAAAGGATGTCACCAGAGTGGCTTTTTGGTTTCTTTTCTTGTGCATCCCAGGCACTAGCACCCCATCTGAAAGATTTTTTAGCATAGTGGTAATGTAGTCATTCAACTTCACAATTTGTAATGTTGCAGTATGTATTTGAATAATGATGGTTAGTTTATTTACTTTTAAGCTCAGATCTGATTATCATAATCTGTATTCTTTACAGAGTTTAAGGTTTACTGTATCATTATTATTCACATCTTACAGATGTTGATCTACCCTTATAACTAAGGGTCTAATCATTTCATCAACTGTTGTTAAGGATGTTGCACTATCTGATCATTTCTGTATTTTCTTTGATATATTGATCACTCCAGTCATTAAAGACAGATATGTCTCTGTCAGAAAGAGATACATAAATGTTTATGAAGGCTATATCACTTGCACCAAGTAGTCCACTATAATATCTATAAAGACAGTCTTCATGCTTTTAATGTTAAACTAAAAACCGCTAGGCAGACTTTCTTTTCAACCCTTATAAACAGCAACTTAAATAATGCGCGTACACTCTTTGCAATGGTAGAGAGACTCACAACCCCCCCCCAGTAGGATTCCCAGTGAACTAATCTCGGAAAGTAAATGTAATGAGTTTGCTCATTTTCTTTACTGATAAGATCAATAATATCAGAAAGGCAATCAGCTCATCCAATCAGCCAAGTTGTGCCGACGTCAGGCAAGCTCAACCACAACTTAAGATATCAGACATTATGTCTGATTTTATGGCAATTAATGGTAAAATCTTAGAGGAGATTGTGCAAATTATGAAAACATCAACCTGCAGTCCTGACACACTCCCCATATCATACTTCAAAACGGTGTTTAACTGTTTAGAAATGGATCTCCTAAAAGTGGTAAATGCTTCACTACTCTCAGGGATTTTTCCAAACTCACTTAAAACTGCAGTTGTTAAACCCCTCTTGAAAAAGAGCAACCTGGATAACACACTATTGAGCAATTACAGACCAATTTCAAATCTCCCTTTCATTGGAAAAATAATTTAAAAAGTTGTTTTCAACCAGGTTAACATGTTCTTTAATTCCACTGGGTGTTTAGACAATTTTCAATCTGGTTTCAGAGCACATCACAGTACAGAGAGCTCTCTTATAAAGATAATCAATGATATCCGCCTAAATACAGATTCAGGCAAACTAACAGTGCTGGTATTGCTCGATCTTAGTCCTGCATTTGACACTGTCGATCACAGCATACTTCTGGATAGGCTGGAAAACTGGGTTGGGCTGTCTGGGACGGCCCTTAAATGGTTCAGAAGGGAAAGGTTACTATGTCAGTATAGGTGATCATTGGTCGAGGTGTACACCCATGACATGTGGAGCCCCACAAGACTCAATTCTGGCACTTCTCTTGTTCAACCTTTACATGCTCCCTCTGAGCCAAATAATGAAAAAGAACCAAATTTCCTACCCCAGCTATGCTTATGACACTCAGATCTACTTAGCCTTACTGCCTAATGACTACAGCCCGGTTGACACCCTCTGCCAATGCATTGATGAAATGAACAGCTGGATGTGCCAAAACTTTCTTCAGGTAAACAAAGAGAAAACTGAAGTCATTGTGTTTGGGAACAGAGATGAGGTTCTCAAGGTGAATGCATACCTTGGCTCTAAAGGTCAAACAACAAAAAATAAGGTCAAGAATCTTGGTGTGTCTTTGGAGTCAAATCTTAGGGCTTACTCACACTATGCTATCCGAACTGCGCCCAGGCCTGTTTCCCGGATAGTTTGAGAAGTGTGAGTGCTCTGAATCAGGCCGGTTGGAAGAGGTGAGCCTGAGCACGGTTCACTTGGGCTCAGGCTCGGTACGCTTACAGTTTAAGTGCAAGCATGCCTAAGCCCGAAACTGAAATCGAGACGTGACTTTTAAGGGACTGTTTCAGATGGATTAATTAATCATTTGTACTGTTTAATGAACGCAAACTGTCATAGATTATTAAAGACGCAAACCCCTTACTGCACATCAGCTGCGCCTTCAGCAAACCTCTTAATTCCTGCAGCACGAGGACTTTATGATTGTTTATGAGCGTCAAAAGTGGCTGATCTGTTCGGCGAAATATTAGACTGCATGTCACCGCATATCAACTAATTTAAACAATATAACTAAAGAAATCTCCACTGTGCTGAGTGAGAGCGCTTACTGAGCACTGAGCAGCACGTCATCGATAACAAGCGTGCCCAGGCCCAAATGTAATGTGAGTGCGGGCCGTCAGGGGAGACTAGAGGGGAAACAAGTGTGATTTGGCCTGGTTCAAGGCAACTGTACATAGTGTGAGTACGGCCTTAGTTTCAATAGTCATGTCAAAGCAGTTAGTAAATCAGCATACTATCATCTCAAAAACATTGCAAGAATCAGATGCTTTGTTTCCAGTGAAGACTTAGAGAAACTTGTTCATGTTTTTATCAGCAGCAGGGTGGATTACTATAACTGCCTCCTCACGGGCCTTCCCAAAAAGACAGTCAGACAGTTGCAGCTCATCCAGAACCTGATTTTGACCAGAACCAGAAAATCAGAGCACATCACACCTGTCCTCCAGTCTTTACACTGGCTCCCAGTTACATTCAGAATAGATTTTAAGGTATTATTACTTGTCTATAAATCACTAAATGGTCTAGGACCTCAAAACATTACAGATATGCTCACTAAATACAAACCTAATAGAACACTCAGATCTTTAGGATCATATTAACTAGAAATTCCAAGAGTTCAGTCAAAGCAGGGTGAATCGGCTTTCAGCTACTATGCCCCCCGCTGCTGGAATTAACTCCCAGAAATGATCAGATGTGCTCCAACATTAGGCACATTCAAATCCAGACTGAAAACACATCTGTTTAGCTGTGCCTTTACTGAATGAGCACTGTGTTACGACCAACAGATAGCACTATGTTTTTCTCTTCTTTTTTTATTCTTTTACAACCTGTTTTTAACACATTTTTATCTGTTTTTATCAGTTTTTTATTATTAGATTTTTTTTCTTACACTTGTCTTTTTTATTCGTTTTTGTAAAGCACTTTGAATTGCCACTGTGTATGAAATGTGCTATATAAATAATAATACAAACTTGCCTACCTTTACCATTGCACCTTTTCTATTATCTATCAAGTCTCTTTAACAATTGTGTTTATTTTATTACTAAGAGATCCGATATTTTGTTAAAATATAATGTTATTGCATTTGACTATCAATACTGGCAATGCGGTGGTGCAGTGGGTAGGTCAGTTGGTGTTTCTGTGTTGAGTTTGCATGTTCTCCCCGTGTTGGCGTGGGTTTCCTCCGGGTGTTCCGGTTTCCCTTGGTAAGCTAAAATTGTCCATAGTGTATATGTTTGAATGAGTGTGTATGGATGTTTCCCAGTGTTGGTTTGCAGCTGGAAGGGCATCCGCTGTGTAAAACATATGCTGGATAAGTTGGTGGTTCCTTACGCTGTGGCGACCCCAGATTAATAAAGGGACTAAGCTAAAAAAAGATAATTAATGAATGAATGACTATTAATATTATTTGCCTTAGTAATGTTGGTAAATTAAAATAAAGAGGTTAAGTAAAAAAATCCTAATATTTCTAAATGTAGCTTTTGTTCAAAAATAATAATCAATAATTATTGATAACGAATGATATGAAACATGATATCGTGTTTTTTTTTGTTTTTTTTTACAATATCACCCAATATCATTTGCTAATTATTAAGTATTTATTAAATAATAAAATAATTTGTGCACAAAGTCAGCAGAATTAAGCCGAAGTCACACTAGAGTTTGAGCTTGCGAAATTCTGTTGTACGGCACTTCGAAAAGGGGCGGGATTAAACAAGATGATTAGACATTAAAAAAGGGAGAGATTGCTCCATGTTTTAAATTTCTGTTCAGAGAGGTCATGTTTTGATCCTGAATTGGTATCATGCAGTCAAGTGATGCGATTTCGCAGGTCAGAGTTCACCAAGCTTGAACTTTGCACCGCAGCGAAATGCGAAACTCGACGCATGACCCTGCGTTTCCGGTCTGACGCACTCGCATGCGTATGAATGGAAGTCTATGGGGAGAAAAGTCCAGTGGGACCGCGGCTTTAGAATGATTTCTTAACGATCATATAATACTGGAGAGTGGAATAAGTATGCCTAAATTGTACATACCAGAAAATATATTACATTTTCAAACATAGCTAAAAAAAGGAGACAATAGTTATAAATTATACAAAATATTTCCCAATATTGCTATTTTTGACATGGTTTTTGAATAAATGTATGCAGCCTTGTTGTGTAATACCATCCCAATCTAATGAGGAAATGTAACTTTTATGTATTGTCAAAAATCTTTGCAATTTGAGTTCATACAATTTATTTTCATTCATTTTCTTTCGTCTTAGTCCCTTTATTAATCTGGGGTTGCCACAGTGGAATGAACCGCCAACTTATCCAGCATATGTTTTTAACATATCCAGCCGTAACCCAACACTGAGAAACACCCATAAACTCTTGCATTCACTTACTCTATTCACCTATACCACGTCTTTGAACTTGTGGGAGAAACCAGAGGACCCGAAGGAAACCCATGAGAACACGGGGAGAACTTCATACAATTTTATTCATATGAAATCATACAGTTTTTTTTAAACCGTGTCCCCACCGCTAATTGCATGATGAGCAAATCCTACTAAATAACATAAATTAATATGAAAAGCCACAATCAAAAGTCTAAAAGTTATGAATATCCATGAGAATGCATTGTTTTACATGTGCATTCAACAGTCTCAATTAGTAGTTGCTATTATTTCAGCACTGGCAAACTCTGACCACTTGTGATCCATCATTTATAATGAAAAATGGGTCAATGTGTTCTCTAACAGTACACCACAGTGTCCTTATAATATTTATTTATAAGTGCATGTTTTGAGTCACTTTGAATAAAAGTGTCTGCTAAACGACTGCTTGCTTTGCATCAGAACATTGCCATGCACAGAGCACAGCTTCATTACTGCTAATACCACTAAAAAACTAAAGCTCCAGCCCTGCAGATTAAGAAAAAAGATGTTAGTATGACTTCAACTGTGTCACTCATGTGTCTCTGTAATGACACTCGTAATTAAAAGCGCATTAGTGTCCTCTCTTAAGGATGCGAGCCAGTGACAACGACAGCTTGGCAATCCATTATTCACACACCATTGCTCCCGTAAGTCCAGCCTCAGCGGTGGAGGAGAGGCGACGGGGAGCTCAGAGAGAAAGATCTCACCCCTGCAGAGGATGGGTACAGAAACAATCGCTTGAAAAGATGCAGAATAGAACTGATTGGAGGCCAGGGGTTCTGATTATTAAACTTGTATATTATTCCTGTGTATTAATATGGCATTTCAGAAGCAGTGACTCTATTTCTGTTTTCTCTCTTTTTTGTGGCTTGCAGTTTGCTATCTATCTATCTATCTGTCTGTCTGTCCGTCCGTCCGTCCGTCCGTCCGTGGTTCTATCTATCTGTCTGTCTATCTATCGTTCTATCTGTCTACCTGTGTATCTATCCATCCATCCATCCATCCATCCATCCATCCATCTATGGTTCTATCTATTTTTCCGTCTATCGTTCTACTTATTGTTTTACTGTGTATCCATCCATCCATCCATCCATCCATCCATCCATCCATCCATTGTTTCATCTGTGTATCTATCTATCTATCTATCTATCTATCTATCTATCTATCTATCTAT
>CAIGQZ010033059.1:2706438-2717452 GCA_903798205.1 Danio tinwini | reverse complement strand
ATATATATATATATATATCCTTAGAACCCTTAGAAGCTGGTTATATTCACAGACTGTTGCAACAAAACAGTTTAAACCCCTTAGAAAAGCGATATTTGTACAATAGGTCCACTTTTTTTTTTTAACTATATCAAACTGGTCTCATGTTGAGCTTTTAATAATTTGCATTGACTAGGGTCAGCATTTACTTTTACTAACTTAAGCTTTTACCTAAAACGATTGTCCCAGCAGGCACACAGTGTCATAAGATGTTAATATTAGGTTAGATTTAGGTTGTGATGTCAGGTGACCAATATTTAATGTCTAGCCAGCGTCTAAGGACAATGTTGTATTAATCTGCAATAAAGACGTCAAATGACGTTGAAATTTGGTTATTTTAGGTTGTGTTGAAATGTGACCAAAATCCAACATCGAGCCAACGTATAGTCATAATGTCCATACAATGTTAATCTGTAACATCATTAGACGTTGACATTTGGTTGTTTTTAGGTTGTGTTAGAAAGTGACCAAAATCCAACATCGAGCCAATATCTTTAACCAACGTCATATTGATGTCAAATACTGGACATTTATTCGTCAGGTATGGCAACCAAAATCCAACGTCTGATAGACGTCATAGTGGTAATGTCCACTCAACGTCAAGCTGTAACATCATTAGACATAGATTTTTTTGTTGTTGTTGTTTTTAGGTTGTGTTAGAAAGTGACCAAAGTCCAATGTCTGACGTTGGACACTGACATCAGTCTGACAATGGGTTCTGATGTCAACCCGATTTTCATTTCCACCCAAAATGCAACGTCTTGACGATATTGGGGTAAAACATCAATCTGATGTCATGTTGACGTCCTGTGCCTGCTGGAATTTTCCAATTGTTTTTCCAATTGTCAGATTAAATGAAAGGAAATGTTACAAAAAGCAGCGAAACAAATATAATGTAATGGAGTAACAAATCCAAAAGCCTCAGAAGAACTGGATTATAGATGGCAAGATTGGCTTTTTATCCTTTTTGGAGCAGCTGTTACTTTTCACATGAGCCAAATTGATATCTTAAGGTTTTGATCTGTTTCAGTCAAAGCAAATCAACGTCTTTCTGAGGTTAATTTCATTTTACAGGCGCTGTCAATGAAGCTCAACTAGCTTGAACCTGGAGACATCTCCTGAACTCGCTCTCAAATGTCTCTTTCACTATGATGAATGTTGAGTGCACGACATTGTTTTTTTTCCCCTTGCACTCATGCATGATGTGTCTTGTATTAAAGTTTAAGTAGGACTAGATTATCCTTTGTACAAACACTCAGAAGCACAGATTCAGATTGTCAGTGCAGCTCCAGCCAACCTACTTGTCTTTTGGGTTTAATACACATTTCAACAATATTTTATTTTTTGTTGAGCTTCATAATTGCTAAGAAATGCATCTGTTTTGCATTCTTTTTCAAATTTGTTAAACGTTTCTCAATGCATTATTAACATGACAAATTGAGTGGACAGTTTAATCAAAAAGATGATCTGAAAGATTAACTCGAGTCAATGACCTGGATATATGAGTAAAATCAGCACAGTTAAGTTTTGCAAAACAGCAAACCAAAATAAACAATTATGTGCAAAATAATGTTGTACATTTTATAGTTCCGGACCATGGTGTATGTTTTGGGTCAAATAGGAGACATCCGATCTTGGTGTTTGCATCAAATTAAATTTGCTGTTAATTTTTAAACACATGGACAGAATTTTAAATGCAACTAAAGTGTCTATTCCACTCTCTGATAACACTAGTAAAATTGAATATCGAAATAGGGGTGAAATGATGCTCCTTTGTCATTTATTGTCATTTTCCAGTACATTTATGTCACATAAAACATAATTATTACCAATTTGTCAACAAAAACAAACCAGGATGTGTAGGAAATTGGTAATGTGTAAGCAATATGCAGGGTTGTGACAATTCATGCAATCACACTTTTTGGTGCAAAACACTGCAGTAAATTGGCCCATTCCTGATTTCAGATTACAAAAACTACACTTAAACCATATTAAATAACCATAGAAGGAAATATTCTGTTTAATGTTAAATGCATAATGAAAATGTGGAGAATCGTTATATACTTTTTTTTTTACATTTTCTGTAACTATGCTTAATCCCCCAATTAAAATAATAATGAAATACTTCAACAGGATAGATTTAAATGAATGATGAAAAATTTTGAATGCTTAACTGGACTTAATTGCCATTGGACTACTTATTTAAAATGCCAAAATAATAAATACAAAGCCATAGCACAGAGCATCACATCACTTCAGTGTTTTAAATAATGTATCACTAATGATGCATTGAAAAAAACAGTTTTTAAAGGGGTCCTTTTATGCACTTTTTATAAGACGTGATCTAAATCTCAGGTGTCCCTAGATGGGTCTGTCAAGTTGTAGCACAAAAAAATCTTATGAATCATTTATATCATTCTATAAATGTCCTTTTTGGGTTGGAAACAAAAACACTATTTTTGTGTATCTTTTTAAATGCAAATCCTCTTTTAAGAATAAGGCAGAGCCGTTTTCCCAGTTTTTTTGTTTTTACAAGTGTATCTGTCTGCAAACTGCAAGACGGGTGTAACATGAAGGGGCATAACTTGCAGTTCAAGAGTTTACACTTAGCTGATGATTGATTATAACGTCTGTTTGTCATGCTGTCCTGGGAGAGAGCCCTGAGCTCATAAGATCCTCGAGCCCAGGGCTCCCTCCTGTTTGCAAGGTGAGAGGGGAGTTTGAGCTCAGGTAGATCTCAAAAACTACCTTGCTGTAGTAGCTAATGAACAAATAGTGATCGCTCTTAAGAGATAACTACTTACTAGGAGCATGTCTATGGTGCCGATTTGGATTAGTCAATTAACTTAAGTTGCAGGTTTTTAAATGGCGGGAGGGAACAGGGGAACTTTGGGGAAACCCATGTGAGCATGGGGAGAACGTGTAAACTCCACACAGAAACATTGTCTGGCTTGGTAATGACTAGAACCAGTGACGTTCTTGCTGTGAGGCAAAAGTGCTAACCACTGGGCCACCTTGCCACCCATCTAGAAAAAGAGGAGAAGTAGGGGTTGAAGGGGTGATTCTTTAAAACGAAGAAGGCTGTGATATGGAACCTAGGGTATTTATAGTGGTTAGAAATCGTCTGATTGGTGAATCATAAATGGAATAATGCGGGGCCGGCTGCAAGCAATCATAAGCATGTGATCCTCTCGAAATTTATAAATAAACTTCACTTATCGAGATCCCATTGAACCATGCAAGATGTCACAACAAGATGTTGTTGGCAAGATGGTGGAAATACTTACCAGAGAACATTTTCACCAAATGTTTTCATGATTTTTCTTTAAATTTTTCCTCAACCAATTCATTTGATATAATGTTATATTCATTCATTTAGCAACTCCACTTGCTGACTTCTTCACCTGTTTTGTCATGACAGTTAGCCTACTCAGTGTCGCCCCCTGTTGTTGCAAATATCAGTACAATGGCGAGCACATCTAGTACGAAAGTACAAATCGCGGCTGTACTTTAATAACTGTCATGGTTGGGTTTAGGTTTGGGTTAGGTGTAGAGGTTAATAAATGATGTCCATCACCATCTTGCCGACCACAAAGTTTTGATATGTGGGTCTCCTTAACTTCAAGTTATGCCTCTATTACAAGTTACGCCTCTTCATGTTACGGTCCTCTATTTGTACTCCAACAAGAAGAAACAAAACATCTGCTTTTGTTTAAAGCTTTGTCAGTTTAAACTCTTGATATTTCAAGAGTTCACACTTAGCTGATGATTGATTATAAAACCCGTTTGGAATGCTGTCCCGGGAAAGAGCCCTGAGCTCATAAGATCCTCGAGCCCGGGGCTCCCTCCCGTTTGCAAGGCAAAAAGGGAGTTTGAGCTCAGGCAAATCTCGAGAACTCCCCTGGTGTAGTAGCTAATGAACAGATTGTGATTGCTCTTAAGAGATAACTACTTACAGATATGGCTACAGAGAATACGCGAGTGATTTAAACAAATCTTGTGCAACTCCGCAGTAATGTGCGGCACCGTGCAAAATACTCCAACACAAGCAGTACATGGCCAGCAGGGGGCAGTTATTTAACATAGTGAGCACACTGAACTGATGTAGCAGCCAGAGCACGTGAGCTTAGCGGCTCCATAACAACAGACATTAAATTACTGTTATGTTTTTTTTTAAACGATTTAAATTTAATGGCCCAGTTTCAGTGTGTTTCGTGTTTTTAATTTAGTTTCGTTTTTTTTAAATGAGTGTGTGAAATATGTACTGTACATTGTTCATGTGTAACTGAACATATGTACTGTTCAGTTATTTCTCATATTATAGCTCATAGGATCCTCGAGCCCGGGGCTCCCTCCCGTTTGCAAGGCGAGAGGGGAGTTTGAGCTCAGGTAGATCGAGAACTTCCCTGCTGTAGTAGCTAATGAACAGACAGTGATGGCTTATAAGAAATAACTTCTTACTAGAAGCATGTCTATGGTGCCAATTTGGATTAGTCAATTAACTTAAGTTGCATGTTTTTGGATGGTGGGAGGAAACCGGGGAAAACCCACATGAGCATGGGGAGAATGTGTAAACTCCACACGGAAACGTCGACTGGCTTGGTAAGGACTAGAACCAGTGACGTTCTTGCTGTGAGGCAACAGTGCTAAACACTGGGCCACCGTGCCACTCATCTAGGAAAAGAGGAAGAGTAGGGGTGGATGGGGGGATTCTTCAAAACGAAGATGGCTGTTATATGGAACTTAGGGTATTTATAGTGGCTTAGGAGTCGTCCGATTGGTGAATCATAAATTGAATAATGAAGGGCCGGCTGCAAGCAATCATAAGCACGTGATCTTCTCGAATTTAGTTTATAAATAAACTTCCCTTAGTTTTGAGTGCTTTGAAAGCCAGTGCACTACATATGTATTTTTTCAGTTTCACATCAGATGTCAAATACACTATAAAACGCAATTAGTTTTTTTTTTTTTAAAGAATGAGTAAACCTATTGTCTTAAAAAGTTACAAGTTGACCTAAAAAGTGAGTGAACTTATTGCAACTTGGAAATGTTAAGTGTGCTTAAAGGTCCCATGAAATTAAAATAGTTTTTTAGATATTGATATTAGTAATGCTTGTTTTTAATATATCTATAAGCTAGTGTGCTCCAAAACAGTTACAACATTTATGTTTAGAAGATATAAAACTGATATCAACATTTAAAGCTTGTGAAAGTTTGTCACTTTTATCTAAATGGATCAACGGTTTTGTTCATGTCAACCCATACTACAGTTTCTCATCACATCATAACCAATCAAATGTTCTCTAGTATCTGACATGACCTGCCTTCTTCAAGATGCTTCTCGTTTGCTTTTCATTTGATGCACTTGAGCTTAAACACTCTCACTGGCTGAGTGGTGATAAAACAAAATGCTATTGGCTGTTTTTTTTAAAGGGGAGGAGCTACTGTCCCACTCTCTCTTCATGTTTCGTTTAAGATTACGTCAAACATTAAATAAAACTACACATTTCAAAGCACTAAACGGAACCTTTAACTAAAATTATGTAAGTATGCACAGTTATTTTACTTAATTTCAGGGCATAAACAGCATAAAATGAACAACTTAATCTCTTTTTTAGGTAAAGTCAGCCTATAATTTTTTAACATTAAATTCATGTCAGAAACAAACAATTCCTATGATGTTAGGTATGTCTAGGAAAGCAAACAGCTGGAGAAGAATCATCATTACAAATTATTTGTGAACAACAGTGGCAAAACTACTGACACAACAGATACAGGCTCGGATGGCAGTTATATAAATTTGGGATATTGTGAAGTTTGCGTTCCTGGAAGAAGACGTAACTCCTTTTGAAGTGAACTTTGTGTAACTTTTTTATGCTCAAACAGACATATTTGACAGTGCAAAAATTATAATAGGACCCCTTTAAATGGATCAAATGTGAGGGCCGCTTGAGACAGTAATTCGTCCTTGACCCTTTTCACACATGAGCTCTACATGCAAATCAGCATTTACCGTCTACTTCAGTTCAGTCATAATGGCAAAGAACCTTGAACGCATCAGCTAATAGAGGCCTCTTAGTAAAGCAAATTGCATCATGTCCATTCTCGTCGCTGGCCTTGTTTTGCTTTAGAAACTGAATGTCGGTGTACATTCAGAGAAGTGATGGGGTTGATGTAATATACATCAGTGCAAAGCAATCATAAGCCTCAGAACTATGGGAGAAATCTTTTTAATCTGAGCAAAAAGGAATCCAGTCGTTCCGTGGGAGGTATGAAGACACTTCATCACGCTTTAGACCGGGAGGCATGATTAAGCACCCAAGGCGACCGTTTTTTAGCCTTTTTTATTACACCTCTGTCTTAAGGATTTCTGAAGAATCGATAAATCAGAGAATAGACGTTCTCCTAATCTTAGATTGGTGAATTATTTGGCTCGTTCTTGAAGAGGATGTGAAATGTTACTAAGTAAATTGCACTAAAGCCCCCGCCAGTCAGACCATCCCGGCGGTGACATTGATAGATTATGTGTTCTTGGCAGATGCTGTTCTCTGTAAGAGGATCTGATAACACAATACTTTGAGGGTGGGCATTTTTCACTTAAGGACACACGATAGCACACCATTTCACGGTTTGTTTTACATATTTTTACAGTTGCGTTTTTATAGGCGAACATAACTATCGCTATTTCTCAGAATTAAGAGCTGTTTCAGTGCATGACTCATCTATTTGCAGCTCCTTTGCCGTGTTTGTACTTTGAACATGAGATGGCACAAATCATGCAGCTTGTTGAGCCGAGATGTGCTATTACTTTTCTAAATGATCTGACTTATGATTTCTGCCTGGCAGAACATGAAACTGAAGATAAACATTTCTCACAGATATTGAGGAAAAGGCCCACGCTTTTAATCTGGCGGTCATAATGTCAGTCACACTTTACAGTAAGGTTCCCATTGCCAACAATTACTGTTCCCAACAATCAAACGTACACTGTAAAAATATTGTTATTTTTAAGATGCATTTAGATGCAAATTGTTTTAATATATCTGATTTGCTGATTAATAATATTACAACCCCTAATCAGAAAAGGTTCAGACAGTATGGAAAACACAATTAAAAGAAAAAAGTAGTGATTTCATACTTTGACTTGTATTTCATTGCAGACGATATGAACATAAAATATTTCATGTTTTGTCTGGTCAGCTTTATTATACAATGCAATACTTTCTCCATTCGCATTGGTACACAGCACCTTATAACCTGTATATTTACAACAAATCTGTACATACAATTCAACATCCATTTCTTTTTGACTAACTGCATCTCTGTTTAATGTTTATCGCTTTTTTCTTTTCTCATATTTAATTTTGTGGTGTCACTTGTCACTTTATGTACACTGGAAGCTTCTGTAGCCAAAACAAATTCTTTGTGTGTGTGAAGCACACTTGGCAATAAAACTGATTCTGATTCTTTATTTCTTTTGTAAATATACATCCTTTCCTGTCATTCAGACCTGCAACACATTCCAAATAAAGTTGGGATGGGCAATTTAAGGCTAGTAATGAGGTAAATTGGTTAAATGATGATTCAAAACAGGTGACGTCAACAGGTGATTTTAATTACAATTTGGTACAAAAGCAGCATCCAAGAAAGGTCTAGTCCTTTAGGAGCAAAGATGGGCAGAGGATCGCAAGCTTGCCAACAATTACATGAGAACATCTTTGAAATACTTCCTCAAAAATAGGAAGACATTTAGATATATCACCTTCAACAGTGCATAACATCATTAAAAGATTTAAGGAATCTGGAAAAGTTTCGGTGCATTAAGGATAAGGGCACAAGCCTAAGCTGAACAATCATGATCTCAGATCCCTCGGGTGGCACTGCATCAAGAATCCTCATTCATCTATAAGGGATATCACCGCATAGGCTCAGGAATACTTTGGCAAACCTTTGTCAAGTACCACAATATGTAGTTACATCTACAAATGCCAGTGAAACCTGTACAGTGCCAAAAGGAACCCCTATGTTAACAGTGTCCAAAAGCCTCGTCAACTTCTCTAGGCTTAGAGGCATCTGAAATGGACCATCACACGGTGGAAACGTCTACTGTGGTCAGATGAATCAGTATTACAGGTATTTTTTGGGAGAAATGGATGCTGTGTGCTCTGGATCAGAGAAGAAAAGGATCATCCAGACTGTTACCAGCAACAAGCCCAAAGGCCAGGGTCTGTCATGATATGGGGTTGTGTCAATGCCCTTGGCAAAGGTAACTTGCACTTCTGTGATGTCACCATTAATGCTGAAAAGTACAAAGAGATTTTGAACCTAATTTTGCACACATTACAAAGTCCTGGCTGTGGAGGAAGAGGATACAGGTACTTGACTGGCCTGCCTGCAGTCCCGACCTGTCTCCAATAGAGAATCTGTGAAGACCCCGTACTGTTGCCCACCTTAAGATTTGTTTGCAGGATTACACCTGAAGCAGTTCATCACTTGGTGTCTTTAGTCCCTAAACATCTTTTAAGTGTTGTGAAATGGAATGGCAACATTACAAAGTGGTAAATGCTTTACTGTTCCAACCTTTTTTGTAATGTGTTGCAGGATCCAAAATTGGAATGTGTTTGTTGAAAAACAAACAAACAAACAAACAGACATACAAAAATCCCAATAAAAATCATGAGAAACACTTTAAATAATGTTTGTTGTATTGCCTGCAATACAATACAAGTCAAAGTAAATTTAGAAGTCACTCATTTCTTTTTTTATTTGCGTTTTCCATACTGTTCCAACTTTTTCTGATTTGGCATTGCAGTTAATAGGATAGTTCGCCCAAAATGAAAAGTAACTCACTTTTTACTCAGCCTCATGTGGTTCTAAACCTTAATGAAATTCCTTTTTTGTTATAGAACACAAAAGAAGATATTTTGGAGAATGTTAGAAATCTGTAACCTCTGACTTACATAGTGAGAAAAACAAATACTACCGAAGTCACAGGTTTCTTCAAAATATCTTCTCTTCTTTTTATGTGTTCAACATAAAAAAGAAACTCAAATATAAATGATGACAGAATTTTCAGTCTTGAATTAAGTATATTTTAATGAATCTGTGCTAACGTATTAACAATTCTAAAACAGTATTTTATTATACTAATGTTTATCTTAAATGTTACTGTAACAAATGTTTTGCTTATTGATCTGTAATGTCTAAATTAAACAACCTTAACTTTTTTGGAACCTTGTTGCAAATTGTTACCTGAATATCCTTGAAAATTTCTATGTTAGCCTTTTGTTACATTCTTCAATAACCCAGAACTCCATAGAAATGCATTAAAACCATTCAGCAACTGCATAGCAACGTCCTTGCTTATCAGTTCACACACATAAGCATCACAATTTCAGCAGATTTACTAAGTTAGTAGATGGTACTTTGATTTCAAATCCAGTTCTTTTAAGTCAATGACAATCAGAATATGTTTTGCTTTCTCCTTCATTCTCTTTCAGCTGGTTAGTGGCTAAAGACACATCTGCATATATGTTAACCAATTATGATGGCCCTGATTATAATGATTATACAACAATTAAGGACAGATGGCAGTGGGTGTGTATAATCTTTCTTATGGCTTTTTGTCTATTTCCTTTCATTCGTTGATGAACTGATAACATTTGAATACATTGGCTTGTCCTATTGTACATGCACTTAACTGAGGCTTTTTTACCAGACATACAATGTTGTTTAAAAGTTTGAGCTTAGTTTTATTGTCCTCTGTTATGCTCACTTGGATTGCAATTATTTGACCGAAACTCCAGTAAATACAGTAATACTGTAAATATTAGATTTTAAAATACTTGTTTTTATTTGAATATAGTTAAAAAATATTATGTTCTGTAATAAAAGAAGACATTATTCCAGTCTTCAGTGTTACACAGTCATTCAGGAATTCTTTTGATATGGTGATATGCTGGTCATTTCTGTTTTAAAAATGTTGAAAACAATTATGCTGCTCGATATCACAATGTTTTTCATTAATTATAATTTGTTTTACAATTTAAAAGATTTCATCTGAATGTTTACTTTTACTTTTGATCAATGCCATACATTCCTTGTGAAATAAAAGTAGTATTTCTAACTAATAAAAGCTGACCCAACAATTTCAAATGAGTGTTCTGTAAATTTCATGGTGAAAGTGTGAATATACTTATAACTTAAAAGTTATGTCAGGGGTTCTCAACAGCACCCAGTTTTTACAAAGGGAATGAAGTGGTGACCCCGACGTGATACCTAAACTGTTTTCCATACAAAATTTTTAAAAATTCCTTAAATTTCAAACATCTGTTTGTAATATTTAGATCTATCAGTATAGAAATATTTAGATCTATCAGTATTCTAAACAATCAACTCTTTTCCCATCCATCCATCCATCCATTGTTTCCATCCATCAATTCAATCCATCATATCCATAGTATCCATCCATCCATCCATCGGTCTGTAGTATCTATCCATTCATCCTATCAATTTTATCCATCCATCAATAGTATCTGTCTATCAGTTTTATCCATCCATCCAATCAATTCTATCCATCCATCAATAGTATCAGTCCATCTGTTTCATCCATCCATCCATCAATCGTTTCCATCCATCATACCCATAGTATCCATCCATAATATCCATCCATCCATCCATTTATCATACTTGTCCAGCTATCTATAGTACCCATCCATAGCATGCATCCATCCATCCATCCATCCATCCATCCATCAATACTATTCGTCGGTCTGTCCATTCCATTCATTCATTTATCGTATCCATCCATCATACCTATACTATACCATACCTAGTATCCATCCATCCATCCATCCATATTATCCATCCATAGTATCCATCCGTCCGTCCATCCATCCATCGTATCCATCCATCATATTTATAGTATCCATCCATCCATCCATCCATCCATCCATCCATCCATCCATCCATCCAT
>CAIGQZ010033059.1:2648698-2690847 GCA_903798205.1 Danio tinwini | reverse complement strand
AATCAATCAATCAATCAATCAATCAATCAATCAATCAATCAATCAATCAATCAATCAATCAGTCAGTCAATAGTTATTTATTTGTAATATTTAGTGTTTGTTGTGATTGGCTATCATTTTTGCATATTAACAGAACTAAACAGTGAAAGCAGTGAAGTAGAAATATGCATTGACATTCTGTAGAGGCGGGGCTTATGCACTATTACATAATATATTCTATTTCCTGTCATTTTGGCAGGTGCCTTTAATAGTAGCTGTTTATAGAGTAACGACATAGTTTTGAGCTCTGAAAATTACAGGATATTTTTACACTGCTGTGACCTCTTCTATTTTAAAAGATCATTAAACTTTAGATTTATCAGATCATGACCCGTTTAAATCCCCCAATAAGACCTATTCTTTTAAAAGGATAGCATCATAAATGTATCTTCGCAATCTGGCAACCGTTCGCTTGCGCTCTGTACACTGCAGAGGAGGTGTGGATAGTCTAAAACTAAAGATGAAGATGAGATTGCATTAAGCAAATGTCATAGAGATATACTTCTAAAAGAAAGTGCAAATGGCCAGTCTGTTTTCTCACAATGTTTACTGCGACTTGATCTGTGAATAAACCTTGTTAGCGATGATCTGTAACAGATCTAAACATAGATCCTGACTAGCAGCATAAATGCTATAACACAACCTCTACAATTTGCTGCTATTTTAACTAAAGAACAAACATTTCATTGATTAAAACTATATTTTTAGACATGCATTTACATTTTTAAAACATTTAGATTGACTTTATTCTAATATCCCATGTGTTCTGATGACAAATGAAAGATTGTGCATTAAAGTCTTCATATTCAATCATGAAGCCATGTTGTTGCAGCCTGATGTAGTTTCAGAAGACTTATAGGCCCAATCCCAATTTTATTTTTGTACTCCTACCCCTACCCCTCCCTCTTTGTCCTTGAAACAGAGTGTGCAGTGCAAGGGCTTCAAAATTTACCTGTACGAAATGGGACACCACTACAACACCTGCACACGTCATCGCAATCTTTTGCTTCATATGAGATCGATGACAGCCACTGGTGTAGTTATCCCAGTTGAGTTATTTTTTAGTATTTATTTTCAGGAAATCACTGAAGCCATATTTCATGTTATCATTTTGATATAATGTGTCAATGTGATTGTAAGTGTACTGTCCATTTACACCAACTACAGCAATATAATCACATTACCCAATACTGTATATTTCTACAACTAGAGGTTATATTAATCTACAATACATCACAGTTTCCTGTAGTAACACAGAGATGCCCAAAGTAGAGCCTGTGGTCCAAAGTTGGCCCATTGTAGCCTTTTATTTGGTCCACCATCGCATGAGAGGAGAGTGAGTATGATGGAGAGGGTTGGGGCAAATGACTTTAAAACATAGATCGTCATTTCTAATTTGACGTAACCTTTTTTGTTTGTTTTATTGCTGAGCTACAAAAAAAGCTAACAGAGATTTGTAAATGATTTGTAGATTTCATGTAAATGAATCAGATTTTTAAAAAATAAGTAAATACTGCCACTTAACGGATAGAGGACTATTCAGAAGACATCGGCAAGTAAATCAAGGCAAAAACTAGTGTAATTCTGTTATGAGTTTGTTTTATTTTTACTGTAATGAGTTCATTGTAAAATGTAATAAAATACTCTTTTAGTTAACATAAGGCAATGTTTTCTAGTGTTTTTTTTTTTAAATAAATTATATATAAAATAAATAAATTAGGAAATTACCCATGGTAAATTACCCCACCTATATTTACCTTCAGCCCACTAGTCTCAATCAAGTTTGGTTTTTGGCCCTTGATAAGAAAAATTTTGGGCACCCCTGCTTTGTCAGTTCATTATAGTTAACAATAAAGTATACTATAGCATTAATTAACAAACAGTTGTAAATGCTATAATATATACAGAATAATACATTTTACTGTAGTATGTAGTACTTTGCTGCAGTATTTACTATACACTACCTGACAAAAGTCTTGTTGTCTATCCTAGTATTTAGAACAACATATAATAACTTGACTTCTAGTTGATCATTCAGCATGAGAAGGCTTATATGAAAGGCAAAGGCCTCTAGATGACGCTTATTTTACCAAAATAAAATATGATCATGGCTTGATTTTTAATTATTTAATTACAACATTAAGGTCTGACTTTGCTTGAACAAAAGTCTTGTTGCTTAACAGAAATAATGTACAGTATAAAATATAAAGTCATGGTGCAGTAGAAAAATAATTAATATTATGTAAGACTCCCATGAGCTTGGAGGACTGCATCCATACATCTCTGCAATGACTCAAATAACTTATTAATGAAGTCATCTGGAATGGCAAAGAAAGCGTTCTTGTAGGACTCCCAGAGTTCATCAAGATTGTTTGGATTCATCTTCAATGCCTCTGCCTTCATCTTACCCCAGACATGCTCAGTAATGTTCATGTCTTATGACTGGGCTGGCCAATCCTGGAGCACCTTGACCTTCATTGCTTGCAGGAACTTTATTGTGGAGGCTGAAGTATGAGAAGGAGAGCTATCCTGCTGAAGAATTTGCCTACTCCAGTGGCTTGTAATGTAATGAGCAGCACAATTGTCTTGATACCTCAGGCTGTCGCCATCCATTCTGTAGATCTCTCGCATGCCCCCATACTGAATGTAAGCCCAAACCACAAATTTTTTCTTCACCAAACTTGACTGATTTCTGTGAGAATCTTGGGTCCATGCTGGTTCCAATAGGTCTTCTGCAGTATTTGTGATGATTGGGATGCAGTTCAATGGATTCATGAGAAAAATATCTACCTACTGCCACTTTTCCAAATAATCAACTAGAAGTCAAGTTATTATGTGTTGCTCTTAAAATTAGGATCAATGACAAAACTTTTGTCAGGTAGTGTAGTAATTAATATAGTTATTTTTTTTGTTGTTTTTTTCTACTTCTACAGTAAATTGCTTTGAGTTGCGTGCAAATGCTTTTACTTTTCTTTTTCAGTAACATTCCAGTAACGAATTCTGGAAGTGCAATCAGGCCTCATTTGTACTTCATTTATTTCTGCATTATTCTAATCTGAATGAGATCCCAGAAGATACTGCATGCATGTGTGCACCAGCGTTTACACATCCACCCACAGTACTCACTCCCATCAGGTAACGTGGAAATGGGGAAAACTGTAGAGTAAAATGAACATGTAGGTCATGTAACAATTTCCTATTTCTGTCGGCTGTGATGGCACTATGCAAATGCACACCCAGAAGACTTGTAGAGCTTTGAATCTGTATAATTTCCTCTATTACTAGCTGGAGAATGATTCTTTATATGTCTGATGTTGGAAAAAAAAAGCAAATATCTATCTGCTAGCAGAAATGCCAATATCTGCGATGTTTTCCAAGGGGAAATTTCAAGAAAGAAAAAAATGAACTACACTTTTAAGTGCCCCTTTGTACATTTTGAAAGAGGGCAAAATGTGGAACAGCTTGTTAGCTTTGAATAACCAAATCAAGTTAAATAAGTTCCACAATTGCAGGCGTGCTGATAACAAAGAGAGGATTTTGACCTTTTTAGAGATGAACATTTAAAGCGCACTGCGGGAAAGACTCCTCTTTTGCTTGCTGATTAGTCTGTAATTCTGTTTCTTCAGTGCAGTTTGTATTGGGAGACCGGCTATGTTTGGAAAGGAACGCTGGTGTACTGCATACTGAACAGCATTTAATGCAAACTGCCTACTAATTGCGATATAGTATGTGACATTGCATGTTTAATTCAGTGAGAGTAATTCAATTTCTCAAATGAAAATATGTTTTGAATCTGAAATCATGACACGGTAAAGCACTTTTAGATTGATTCGTCAAGATAGGAATGAAAGTTAAACTGTCGGGCAAAATGTGTATGAAAGTTGAACAGTTTCAGTGCATATTGTTTTTGGATATTTAATGTGATAAAATTTATCCATCATGCTCTGAGCATGCTCAATCTGATGTCTGATGATGCACATTGATTTTATATTTGTATTTAGTTTGTGAAATAAGTTCTACTTTTGTCATTTTAAAGCTCTGCTTATCCTAAAATGCACGCATATGGAGCTTGAATTGACAAGAAAACACAGACCAACTTAAATTTTTCCCTGCTAGCTTTTTGATCATTTTGATGAGTATTTTATGGCTCCCAGAATATGTTTGCATAAATATGTGACTATACAATCTATTAAATGAAAACAAAACATTTTAATAACCCATAATTTATTTACTGATTCATTCATTGATTGTGTTAACTGAGGAAAAAGTGACAAAAGTGTACAAATGTAGTCCTATATGTAAATGAAGAATTATAGTCCTATAACCTCATTGTTATTAAGTTGATTCAATTGTTATAAAAGTTGAGTCTCAAAGCCGATTTCCTCAAAGATTTTGAATGTTCTAAATCTAAGAATTTACAAATGCTTATTAATGCCATAAAATGCTTTATTTTTTTTTCTTGCAAAATGTGCTAAAGTAATCTTGATCACTTTGTGTGTGTGTGTATGTATGTATGTATGTATGTATGTATGTATGTATGTGTGTGTATATATATATATATATATATATATATATATATATATATATATATATATAAAGGCTTAACTAGGTTAACTAGGCAGGTAAGGGTAATTTGCCAAGTTATTGGATTGATTGTATGTTCTGTGGACTATTGAAAAAAATAAAGCTAGCTTAAAGGGGCTAATAATTTTGACCTTAAAATGGTTTTAAAAAAAATTAAAACTGCTTTTATTCTAGCCAAAATTAAACAAATACGACTTTTTCCAGAGAAAAAAATATTATCAGACATACTTTGAAAATTTCCTTGCTCTGTTAAACATCATTTGGGAAAAATTTTAAAAAGAAAGAAAATTTAAAGGGGGGCTAATAATTCTGACTTCAACTGATTATGTATACAACTGATTATATATTTTCCAACGCTACTAGCCATTCACCATTTTCACTAGTCACAATTTTGTTGCGAAAATATATTTTATATGCATAAATTTGACTTTTGCATGCCAAAATTACTATTTTTATTTTTCCACATGCCTCCTCGTTAAGTTAACTTTTTTTTATTTATGATATATAAGGGCTCAACAACCATTTCTTTCTCTGTCCACACCAAACTAATTATTTGCTTGCCACAAATTGTAAATAATGTTTTTTGTTGTGTCAAAACAAGCTAAATATAGCTGTCTACATACACTTTTAATTAAACAAAACAAAAAACAAAACAAAAAAAACAAATGACATTTAAAAAAATATATTCTCATGTATCTAAAACTATACACAGTAGTTTGTCTAGGCTAAACATCCCAGATTACCAGTTAACTACACATAAATGGAGAGTTAATCTCCTATTAAAGCAATGCTATTGTGAAGGATAATAATTAAACAATAAAAAAAAAAAGCGCATCACATAAGCAGTACCTCGCTCACAATGTCAGTGAGGGATCAACGTGCGCCTGATCATCCTCTCATTCGGTATTCACCTACATTTGATAGTTATTAATTATGCTGCTTCTCCACTCTAAGAGCACATTTGCACGCATATTGACAAACAGTCTTAAATAATATGCATATCTTTAGTGATGAGCCAGCTCTGGCAATTAAAACATTATTTTCAACCAGACAAAGTGGCTAGTGGGTGTTAATGTCATGCCCTGTATGTACATATATATACACACATACAGTGCAGGAAAGTATTCATGGCGCATCACTTTTTTGGGAAAAGCGATGGATATTTGGAACCACCAGGACTCCTAGAGCTGACCTGCCATCTAAGCTGAGTGATCGGGGGGGAGAAGGGCCTTAGTCAGGGAGGTGATCAATAACCCGATGGTCACTCTGTCTGAGCTCCAGCCTTCTTCTGTGGGGAGAGGAGAACCTTACAGAATGACAACCATCTGTGCAGCAATCTAACAATCAGGCCTGTATGGTAGAGTGGCCAGACGAAAACCACTCCCCACCTGGAATTTGCCAAAAGGCATCTGAAGGACTATCAGACCATAAGAAACTAAATTCTCTGGTCTGATGAGACTAAAATTAAACTCTTTAGAGTGAATGCCAGGCGTTATGTTTGGAGAACACCAGGCACCGCTCATCACCAGGGTAATACCATCCCTACAGTTAAGCATGGTGGTGCCAGCATCATGCTGTGGGGATGTTTTTCAACAGCAGGAACTGGAAGACTAGTCAGGATAGAGGGAAAGATGAATGCAGCAATGTACAGAGACATCCTGAATAAAAAACCTGCTTCAGAGTGCTCTTGACCTCAGACTGGAGCGACGGTTCATCTTCCAGCAGGACAATGACCCAAAGCACACCGCAAAAATATCAATGGAGTGGCTTCACAACAACTCTGCGAATGTCGTTGAGTGGTCCAGCCAGAGCCCAGAACTAAATCCTGTTGAACATCTCAAGTACTGTACTCTACCTAGTTAAAGTACTGTACTCTACCTAGTTTTGTTGGAGGTCAACCAAGGGATGTGTTTTTAGTTCTAGAACTACACTCAAAATTACTGGATTATTTAATCCCAAATATATGTAAAATATGGTTAAACATCACATTACATTTTACACAATTGCAACAACCCATCATTTTTAAAGTGTGCAGTTCAAATCTAATATACTTGTCATAAATTCCTTAATTATTCTGGAACACAAAAGCACTGTACAGAACAGTTGCATGCAATTAAAGTGAATATGTATAAAGCCTCTTGAACAGAAAATATGACAGTTAAAGCATTACTAGGCTTTCAGATGACTTTAAATAACCTGGAAAACCACAAAAGAAGCCTATTCCACAAATGAAGCATATATATTCCATGAAAGAAGCGTATTCCATGAAAGAAACATGAAAGAAACGTTGAAGGAAACTGCGAATGAGAGAATTACCTTTCTGTTTAATTAGCCACCGGGTCGAGGGTTCAGACAAATTCCTCCTTTCTATGATGAAGTCTAGTTACGGCGTGATATAAATAGCTTTAACAACCTGCCGTGAAGTTTGTTTTTAATCTGCACCTTTAATCCGTGGTGGAGCCTGCTCTGCGCTTCTGCTCACTTTAATTTCCTCTCTCGCTGCTTAAAGAGTGTAGAGCGAGAGAGCAGAGTGCGAGGCCAGTAATGAAGCGATTGTGCCAATGGATTTCTCTAATAAAAAAGGACTTCCTCCGACCCCATGAGCTCAGCCGGCCCTTCAGCTCCACCTCCGCTGTCACACTGTGTGTGTGAATACTGTACGTGTATGACGACAGGCCAGCCGGTTTTAGTAGATGGAGCACTGAGTGTCTTTCTTTAACTGATGGAGGAGAATGGAGGAGGAAAAGCAGAAATGGTTACATTATGTCAGTAGGACAGAAGAGAGTTGCAGTGAGTAAATAACACAAACAGATCTTTTCGCTCCTCTGTGCTAATGCAGTGAGCGTGCTGGGGGAAAGTTTTCTAGAAATATTTTTGGAGACGTTTGTTGGCAGGTGAAGAGGACACTGAAAAGTAAAATCTTTTTGTTTTTGCATTTCTCACATGCAGTAATTAGTAGAGGTGGGACGGTTCACAAATCTGTCAGTTCGGTTCGTATAACGGATCTGTGGTCACGGTTTTCAGTTTCATTCGGTTTTAGTGTTGTCACAATACTGAAATTTGGTACCAATTGAACGGAAAAAAAGAACGAGGCTGCTTAATTTTTGGCAATAGACACATTATTTTCATAAATGACGTAAAGAGAATAAGTATTGAACACGTTAGTCAATCAAGTCAGCTTGATTTTCTTTCTCTGAAAGTTTTGATAGTTTCCTTGCCTGTGTTTTGGATCAGCTGCTGTTTGGGCTTTCACTGCCTTTCTACACCTCCCTTTCTTCATGTGTTCAATACTTTTTTCTTGTGTCATTTCATTTTATTACACACAACTTCATTTGTGAACTAAATACTAATAGTTTATTGCATATTTAGATGTATTTTGTTGTTGCCAACATCTGGGAAAAATTTCAAGTCAACAGCACCTTTAGAAATATGTTTTCTGAGAAAAATGGTGACGTGTTCAATAATTATTTCCTCCACTGTATGTGTAATTCTGATAGAGCAAGAGGGGAAATGTTGTAATTAAAAAAATAATTCATCTATGAATGTTTACTTTCACTTTAGACTAGCCGACTGTTAAATATGGGTATTCTGAAGTTATATTACATTCATTCAACCTATTCGTTGCTGCGCAAGAAAGAACATGTACTTTTTGATTTAGTGGCTAATTCATTTGAATTCGTACAATCTCATTTGTAGTCCAATTTGCTCACAGTGAGAGACAGTGAGTGATTATTTCAGTCAGTCAGTCAATTGAGTCAATTCAGTGGATGATGATGATTGGGAGACCATTATGGGTAGGAGCTAATAGAAAGAATTTTGGCCAGGACACTGGGGTTACACCCCTACCTCTTACGAGAAATGCCATGGGATTTTTTTTTAATGACTACAAAGAGTCAGGACCTCACTTTAACGTCTCATTTAAGGCACCCACTGACAGTATGGTGTTCACCATACTAGGGCATTAGGATTCACACAGACTGCAGGTTGAGTGACCTCTGCTGGCCTCACTAACACCACTTCAAACAGCAACCTAGTTTTCCTGTGTGGTCTCCCATCCAGGTATTGACCAGGCTCAGCCCTGCTTAGCTTCAGTGATTAACCGGTCTTGGGCTGCAGGGTGATATGGCTGTGGCAGATACCACTCCAAACACTTTTCTCCAAACACTGATCACTATACACGCATATCACATCATGACAAGAGAACCAAATGCCTCTTTTTTTTCATAAAGCATCCCATCCCTAGTAATTAGAGCAACATGTTGAAATAAAGGTGTGATTTTGAAGTAGAAAGATGTGTAAAACATGCTCCAGTAATCTGGTTCAACATCCAGATATTTTTGACTAACTGCAGCTCTGTTTAATGTTTAATGTTTATTGCCTTTTCTTTTCTTGTATTTAATTTTGTGTTGTCACTCGTCACTTTATGTACACTGAAAGCTTCTGTTGCCAAAACAAATTCCTTGTGTGTGTGAAGCACACTTGGCAATAAAGCTGATTCTGATTCTGATTCTGGTTTATGCATCTTATTTTTGTCAAGAAGGGATCATGTTTTTTTGTATGTTATGTCAGCCTGATCTTTTGAGAATTTTTTTGCATATTAGAAAAGTGACTTATTTGTACCAATTATACAATTATATAAATTCAAATGATTGCACTTGTATGAAATTGTATGATTTTTAAAAGGAGGTGTACTCCCAAACCCAACCATCATCGGGGGATGAGCAAATCATACTAAAATATATGAATGACATTGTCTAAAATAATACCAATTAGCCACTTAATCATAAAGTTATGATTTGCGATGATATTGCGTTGGTTATGTTTGTGAAATAATCACTACTTCCTACATTTAGGACAGACACAAATCTAATTGTAAAGTCTGCACACAGTTCTGTAGTGTTTACTGTACAGGCATTCATGGGCTGCCACTGCTGTGCAATTACAACGTTTAAATGATTGGTCTATTATTGTGGTGTGAACTATTTCAGATAAACCAGCCCCAATCAGCATCCACAAACAAAATGAAGAACTGCGCTCTGGTGTTTTTTCTGTTTCTTTGTCTCTCTCTTTATGGTCAGACTGTCTGGTTACTTAGTGTAAATGAAATATAATATGGATTTTCTTTTGGCTACATGTGACTATAAAGGACTATAAACAAATTTTCTGAATTAATAATTTGGGAATATGATCACTGGTTTCATTGGGCCCTATCATACACCCGGTGCAAAATGTATATGGCACAATTTGTTGATATTTTCAGACCAGCGCAACTGTAATTTTGCGATGCATTGTTTAAAAAGTAAAACCATTTGTGCCACTTTGTGGACCCATGGGTGTGCTGGTCTAAAAAGGAGGTGTGTTAAGGCACATTGTTGGCATGTTACTATTTTGAGCAACATTAAGATGTTACAAAAAGTATTATTTTCTACATAAATTTAAAAACCAGTACCTCCCTGCCTTCACCTCAGGATGGGTGCTTTTTTCAGTTTATTCATGACAATTTGTATAATAGGAGTATTATTTATTATATGCATATTTATATTAGTTTTAATAAAACAAGCATAGATTTGTCCACCTTTTGGGTTTTGGAGATGTATGCATCACCATATGGGGCATAAATAGGACGTGTGTTTTGGATATAATATAAGTGTTTTTTTGACCACTTCATTATTATTGTTCATTTATTCGTTTGCTGGACATTTTTGGAAGCAAATATTTTTGTGCTTAACAAACGAAATTAAATATGTAGGCTAATGAATGTCTTTGGTGAAGTGAGATTTCACCATTTCCTTACATTTCCATTTCCATTCCTTACTTTCTTTTTTCCTTAAGAGAAAGTAAAGAGGCCGAATAGAGGAGGCTTGTTCTGTATCCTCATGCTGCAGATGGTCTGTTTAACTGTTTTCTCGCTAGTGAAGCGTTCAGTTTTTCCACTTACAAAGTCGGGCATGTAAATAGCAAATGCGCCATGGGAGATGTGGGAGATGACACTCTCGTTGGTTTAATGCACGTTATGCTCAAAACACACACATAACTCATTACGAGAATAAGCACAACCCTGTTAGACCATGCGCAAACTGTATTTGTCCATTCTTAAAATAGCAAAAGTGGATTCGGACATGCCTTTAAAGGGCACCTAGGTTGCCATTTTTTTCCAGATTTAAGATAAGTCCTTTGTGTCTCCAGAATGTGTGATATTTTTTATTATACCTTTCATAAGTTTCTATTTTATAGCTCTGAGCAGCAGGTAGCGTTTTTTGTGAACTGTGTCTTTAAGGCTAGTCCTTCACGCCCAGGCACGTGCACACATAAGGCTCAACCTGTGCAGTGTACATCAACGATGAGTCACATACAAAGTCGTTACAAAGTTCACGCACAGACACACAAACTGACAGCGCGTGCGTTTAGCACACTGTTTTTGCACGCAAATGTGACAGGATACAGGTTAATATCCACTGCTGTATGAATATCTGTTATGTTAATGTACAAAATAAACCTGATTTAACATCCACAAACTGGTATTAAAACGTCTTCTTTTATAATTGTTCTGACACGCGGCTGTGTTGATGAAATAAAGCTGAAGTAAATCGCTGTAATTTATTACACACATGCACTGTTTAAAAACATTTTAAACTCACTCCTGATCACATTTGATGATGATTGATGATTCTAGCAAACTGAACAGATCTATTATTTCCGGTTGCTTTGCACACGTCCTGTCTTGTTGATATGATAATACACGTTACTACGGAGACATGTTAATATGCAGCTGTCAATCAATTCGGTGGGCGGAGGGACCACACTCCTACGTCAAGTTGCGGTCGGTCTCAAAACCGCTCCAATTGGTCCACCGTTTTTACGTTGTTAAATTGAAGAAGAAAAAAAAGGACTGGGTGTGTTTATATTACCCCAATATGACGGCATATACACTATACCTACATATATGTCTGTCCAAACAGCTTGAAAAGTAGATTTTTTTTTTACCATAGGTGCCCTTTAATGCTTTTGCACCATGTGCTTTAAACTTTGCACTTAGATTGTTAAAATAGAGCCTATTGTGACAGATTGAGGAAGGGTTAAAAAGTAGAGGTATTGATGAGGTATACTTCCTTTATGCAGTTATGAGTTAAAATCAAATCAGTTCAAACTGAATCAGATCAAATCAAATCATCCACTGTATTTGTTTGGCTTTTATTTTTTGTCTCTATGCCTACGCCTACCCCTTGGCCCTTAAAACAGGGTGTGAAGTGATGGAAATATTGCCATAAGAAATGGGACAATTCTACCACACTCATGCACACGTCAAAAAATATCTTATTAATTAACTTTTTTTTTGACAGAAAAGAAAAGCTTATAGATATTCTTGAAACTAGCATACATGACATTAACATCTAAAAAATGTCAATTTAATTTCACAGAACCTTTAAGAATATCATAAGCTAGTGTGGTTCAAAAACAGTGACACAATTTGCATTAAGAAATATAAACATCCAGGGCTTGCAGTTTGTTACTCCTAAATGGATCAACCTTTTTTTTTTTTGATGCCACCTCATACACTATTTCTCATCAAATCTTATGACCAATCAAATGCTCTCTGGTATCTGACATGCTCCACCCACTTTAAGACGTTATCGCTATATATGCTTGAGCTTAACTCTCTACTCTCTAACAAAACTAACTGAAATGAACTAAAATTATAGCAAAAAACATCCTTTGTTTTTGTCCTTGTAAATGTATTAAATACATACGTTTTATAGAAATAAATCTATTGTTTTAAACCATTCAAATAATGTGACTTTGTTAAACTGTAGAGTAAACATTCAAAAGTCGATAAAGCAGAAATCAAGGTCCCATAATAAAAAAAAATAATGGCAATGAACAGATCTTATATTTTATTTACTTTTTTTGGTAACACTTTAGTAAAGGGATCAATTCTCACTAGTAGCTACTGGCTTATTACCTGCCTATTATTAAGATATTGACTTTTTTTTTGTACTTTTTAAGCACATATTCTCATTCTAAACTTAATAACTTAATAGTCAACTTAATAACTATCAATAAGCAGCAAATTGTCAATGAACAAATACTATTTTTAATTTACAGGTTTTTTTGGTAACAGTATTTTAGAAGTAAATCTATTTGTTGACCATACAGCACCTAGGTGATAATCCTGATGCCATTGGCCAGATCAAGCCAGACCTTATCCAGTCAGTCGTCTCTGTTGCTCCTGCAACAAAAAAACAATGACTGGACATGGTAGCTGCATGGTGACAGCATTAAATACCACCCAAGCAGAGACTTTTTTTGTGCCCAAAAATGGATTTTATTTTTGTATTAGTGATCCTGATTGCGAACAAATCTTTTTTTTTTTTTTTTTTTTACTGGATCTTCTAAGTGAACATCATAATTTGCATCTCCAGTTAGCACCATTCACAAACAACTTACTGCTGTGACTAAACCAAACTTGGACCACTGATTAAACTCCAGCGGCGGGCTTAAATGAGAGGATCTGGCGAAACAAAAGTTAATTTCATAACAGAAAGTTGTAATGGATTTTAAATAAGTGAATCAGTGCTTCAGTTGCGTTGCAAAACTTAATTGTAAGAAACTTTTCAGATCATGCTGACATTTTAACTAACTGAAATTATGATGGCTGACTACATATTTGTATATGTTGTGTCCTAACAGGGGGGGGGGATTGTCATGAAAGGGCCGGTTCATGGAAAAGATCTGAACTTCCCATCACTACTGTGTATCTAACCTCAGAAGCAGCCTTGCACACATATTGTACTCAGGGCTGCTATCTTGTGGACTGCTGTATTTGAATTTGAGGATGAGTAGATGGTAGTGTTCATGTGTCCTCTGAATACATGTTTAAAAAAATATATATATTTGGTTGAGTTTTTGGCCTAATCCCAATTTTATTTTTGTACCCATACCCCTTCCCTTTGAAACAGAGTGTGAAGGGGAAGTGCTACAAAATTTACTCTTAAGAAATGGGGCACCACTACAACACCTGCACACACCGTCATAAGTCATCGCAATCTCTTGCTTCATAGGAGATTGATAATCATGACTGCTGTAGTTATTCCAGTTGTGTTATTTGGTATTTATCTTCAGGAAATCATAATGATATAATGTGGCAATAAGATCGTAATTGTACCGTGCATTTACACCGTGGCCATATTCATCTATGTAAACACGCGAAAACAACATTAACGTTATAGCAGACACTGTAAAAAGCTCATTCCCAGCCACCAGACTTTTTTGACAGGATATTCGAGTGTACAGGAATTATTATTAGAGATTATAGATTGCGAAATTTAGCGGGTTTTATTTTAGAGTTTTTTTTTTTGTTTTTTTTTTACATGACGGTAAAACACAACATGGTTATGATTGTATTAAAACATGAGATTGTTTGTTGTAAAAATTTGTAATAATGACAAAAAAATACTAATTTGTGCGTCTCTTCACTTTCGTGTGCAGCCAGGTTGCTGTTGTAGCTGGTGTATTCTGGGAAATGTTCTTACTGCTTGGTTTTCGAGTGTGGTCCTGAAAAGTCTCTGTTTTGTGGGCTATCTAGCCGTTCCCCTTAGCCCTACACCTTCAAGCTAAAGATAATTGGGACCCCTTTATGAATGCGCAAAACGAGGGGTAGGGTTTAGAGCTGTAATCCGGCCATAAAAGTTAGGCCCAATAGAGCCTGAACCCGACAGAATTCGTCCCGAGCCCGAAAGGTACATTTTGATTGACAGCTTTATAAAGCCCGAACCTGTTTATAACCCGACATTATTCAAATGTGCACATGCACATTGAGTCATTTATATGTTTTAACATAATTTATTCATAACAATTGTAGGCTATAGGCCACTTGGAAGTTGGTATAAAGAAGTAAAATAAGTCCTCTGTAACATGGTAACATCTCAGCACTCTAAATAGGCCTAGGTACATAGATCTAGACTTTAAATTGGACAACACGCCAATAAAAATAAGTGTCTTAACAAATTACATTAAAATAAATTCTAAATGATGACAGGTATTTGGCAATAACAAAATTAAGATAAAGGCTCTGCAGGATTTGTTTCGCCACTTCTCTTCACAATCTGGCATTAAGGCGACGGTGAAGCTGAATATTAAAAGAATAGCCTAATGCCAACATTAGCCTGTATACTCTGTCTACATTATGATTTTATGGTTTAATTAAAATGTATTTATAATTTAAAAACCCTTTACTCACCAAGATTAGGCTACGTGTTTTTGTGGAGGAACATTATTGAATCCACTGTAAATGGCTTTAGCACAAGTCCTGCGCTCAGGATGGTGCATCCAGCAGCACAGAACACCCTTTCACTGCTGCTGCTACAGGCCGAGATGCAGAGTTCTGATCTGGCCAATTTTTTAAGTTTTGCGTAGGATTGTTTGTTCTTCTACCAACCAAGAACATCCATTTCATTTTTCATGACAGCAGTTTCAGTGTAGCTAGTGACCTCGTCATCTTCCCTGTCAGCTTGCTGTACATGTATTGCTGTTTAGCGATCTACCGTAATATGTAGTGTATGAGTGACCGCCGAAATACCTTGGCGGCTAGAATGACTGTTTTTTTTGGACTGGCGGCTGGCCTGACCGCAATCAAAATTCACTCTTTTTCACTTCTCCATCATCATTTGTTTCACCTTTGCAGGGATGGATTTTAATGTTGTAATAAACGATTTGATTACTTTCTCGCGCTAATCACATGACCGTTCATTTACTGCGCAAGCCAGGCCCGACCCGACCCCATCTAAAATGATAGAAATTAAACCCGAACCCATTGGGTCGCGCTGGGTCCCGTCGGGTTTGGGCAAAGATCTTCAGCTCTAGTAAGGGGTAAGGGAAAAGGCTAGGGGGTAGAATTGTGATTGGGCCTTTATTATACAATATCTGTTCAGATGATTTTGAATCTTGCACATAACAAATATCGTAATTTACAAAAAAAGAACAACTAACACTGAAACTAATAAAAACTAATTTCAAAAAATAAACACGAATAAAAACTAGAAAATCTACCTTAGAAAAAAACAAAATAAAAATCAAAACGAAGTAAATCCAAAACTATTATAACCTTGGTCTTGGTCATTTTGCAATCAACACAACAGCGTGCATTGTATATATTGTAGCAAATCAGGTTGAAATCAAGTCTTCTGAACCTATTGCATTAGATCTGAGTGAATACAAGGCTTGTGTATCTTAGACAAAGCGTGTGCAACTCAGCAGAGGAGATTATCTGTAATGTTTCATTCCTCTCACACACATAATATGCAATATTTTGAGGTCATATGAGTGGCTTCTTCAGGAAATGACAGCACAGGTTGACATTTTTATGTGAAGCCACTTAATATTCCTCAGAATGCAGAACGCACATTTTATTTGACAGTCATGAGTCACCAAATCTGACTGCAGATGTTATAGTAATTACTTTTCTTTTTAAATATGAATTCTTAATACACTTCTAATTCTCATTGATCCTCTTGATTTGATTATTCGCAACTCAATCCCTCTACAGCTTGCACCAGAATCTATTTCTCATGTAAAGCACATAGACGTGATATTAGCATCTTCACTGTGAACTGTCAGTCTGCAGGCTCTTGACACAAAACAAGCACTGTTTTCTGCCTCGGAAAATGCCGCATGCTTGGAAAAATGTGCCAACTGCTGTCTATTAATACACTTTGCCTTTTTATCTCTTCCATTTAGCCTGTTGTTTAAGGATTGCTAATAAACGTGACGCCTGTGTAAACACCGTCCTTGGCTTTACTCCTGGGAAGAGATGCGTGCATTTTAATTCCATGTGCAAATTCAGAGCAATTATTATTAGAGGTGTTTTGTTGCAGGAGATCAGTTCATTGATAGTGTTGTTGCGTAAATGATCTGCACGAGCCACTGTCTCAATCAAAGTGAGCCTGAGTCAATACAGCTTCCTGGTTTTGATCAACGTTTGATATCTTATTCGAAATAAGTTAAAGAGCACATTGAAATGCCAGGGTTGGAAGAGGTGGCCCGGTTGGAAGAGGTGTGCCAGAGCCCGATCGAACCATGCTCTTGCACACCTCACACCCCGATCGAACCGTGCTTTTGCACACCTCTTCAAACTGGGCCAGGGCCGGCCAACTGAATCTGAGAAGGTTTGCTACACTCTCAGAAATAAAGGTAAAGAAGCTGTCTCTGGAGCAGTATCTTTTCAAAAGGTACATATTTGTACCTAAAGTGTCCATAATAGTACCTCAAAGGTACTTTTTAGGTACATTTGGGTACTAATATGCACCTTTGAGGTACCATTGTGCACTGTTTGGGTACAAATATGGACCTTTTGAAAAGGTACCGCCCCAGTGGCAGCTCCTGTACCTTTATTTTTGAGAGTGTACCACCTTCAGCTAACCTCCTAATATGTGCAGCACGATGACTTTCATGAACAGTTATAGGCGTCAAATGTTGTGGATCTGTTCAGCAAAAGATTTGACTGTGTGTTACTGCATATCAAACAACTTAAAATAATACAAAACGATAAAACTCCATTGTACTGAGCATTTCTCTTCTATTAAACTAAACCAGGGCTATTCAATTGGCAGCCCGCGCCCCCGAGGAAATTTGTTCCGGCCCTCCAAATAGTGCGACCATCAAAAATAAATATAGTTCAGTCGAAAAACGGTCAATATAGTTATGTAGTGACATGTGTCTGTTTAATACAGCACAAACTGCAGTTGAAGGCTGCGCAGAGGTGAGTCACCTGACGTTAAACAAGTGGCACAAGCTGCCGAAAACATTGTTTGTAGAAAAGGCGTTTTGTTCAATGCACTGATATTGTTATTAGGAATGCAACGATTAGCCGATTTCACTATTACCCGCTCTTTAATTCGTCACGGTTAATACATTTTAAAGGCTTCTCAACGTTGTTTTCTGTTACACGGAACGAAACTGCTGCAACTAAACAAAGTTATGCCACCTGTGTGCTAGTTTAAAGTTCTGAGCTTATACAACGAGGCTAATACGCACGCACACTGGATTACTGTAACTACAGCAGTGAGCCATTCACATATCGCGTCTTTTCCATGCACAAGTTTATTTCCAATGTAACGGAATGTAAATGGAGCGACGCCCAGTAGAAAACATCTCACACTGTAGCGTGGCTTTCAGTGCAATGTAAACAAAATATATGTTAGATGAATTATTACAAAATATTAAAATGATTATGTATGTATAAATGCAGATGGTAACAACAGTTCATTTAAATACTTAGCTAAAGCTTAAATTCACATTAGATGTGATGACAATAAAACCATGATTATTCTTTAGACTATATAATCATACAACCAAAATTTATAATTGTTGCATCCCTAATTGTTATGCAGTTCAAAACATAACAAATGAATGAGTTTAAATGTAGAAGACTTCTTAAGCAATGCACTGCCTTTGCTGTGCTTTGAAATACAACATTTAAATGTTTGTAAAAAAAATAAGCCTATTATAATGCACTGATTTATTGTATTTTTAAATACAATATATTAACATTTTAATGTAGAAAAATCCAACATGGGTGTCTTAAGGAGCAAAAATACAACATATAGGCTCTTATATGCTGTTGTGTCATCACTCATATTGCAAGTCATATCTCTACGGCATTCATTTGGGATGCTTTTCATTAACTGGCCCCCATGACAAACTAATTAAATAGCCCTGAACTAAACAGTTGCATATATACTCTATAATTTTTCTTTCTTTTGTTTTTTTGGGTAATACTTTAATATAGAGACCAATTCTTACTATTAACTAGTGGCTTAATACTTGCCCATTACTTACCTATTATTTAGCCGTTGGCTGTTTATTAGTACTTAAAAGTGCATGTTATGCATGATCTTATTCTACATCATTAATATTCAATACCTAAATCTAACTACCATCATAATAACTAGTAACAAGTAGGGCCAGACAGAATCTTTGGACCTTTTTTGCTATGTATGCAGATAATTTTATAAAAAAAAAAATCTGCAGATTTATAAGAATGTTTTTTTACGAGAAATAATAGTTTTTAGTGCTATATTTATGAAATAAAAAATAATACATTTTTTATTTTATTTAATGTTTATTTTACTTCACAAACTGTATTTTAAATAAATCATATGAACATTTAAATATTACTTATTATTATATCACAATAATATTACTGAGATGAATTTAAAAACTGAATAAATGTACATTTACATAGACTAAATGATAAGCTAAAAATCTGTGTGTGCAGATTTCGTGTGGGCCTAGTAATAAGCAGCAAATTAGGGGTTTACTGAGCTTAAAGTCATATACTAAAACATGCTGGGTTCCACACAATTAAATTGTGTTAGGACAAAATGAAGGAATTGAGTTAACTTACTAGTTTTTACTAATTTTAATGGATTGAACGTAAAATAATTAAGTTGTTTTCAAGTCAATTGTGTTTCAGCTCAATTTAAATAAGTAGTTAGAACAAACCTCATTTGTTCTATGTCATTTTTTTGAGTGTAGGTAGCAATAGCAAGTTGTGTACCTATACAATGTGATTTTCAAATAAGTAAATTATGTAAACACTTATGAATCTGGGTTAATGCGAGTATTACATTTGTTTATAAATCCTCCTTTCTTCACAAAAATAAACATAAATTAATATATGAAAAAAGGAGTTTCTTTTCAACTTTGAATTAACCATCCTGAAATTTGACCTGCTGTTTTCCATGAAGACATTCAGTCTAAAAAAGAAAATGAGTTCAATAACAACTCCAAGTACATTTCAATTTCTCCTTCTGGAGGCAAAGCATCCTTATCTGCAGCAGAAACAAGCAAGTATCCACTTAGAAACCTTCAGCAGGGGTGAAAAAAAAAAAGAGCAATTTCATGCTGAGATTAGAAGTGCGAAGCTGAGGTGAAAGTGCCATTGACAGACTAGGAAAACAATCTCAATTTTTTTTAGGGTCTCCGGAAAATTGAAGAAGTTAGTCACAGTTCTGAAGTACAGGTTAAAATGGAGCTGGAAATACAGTGGTTATGCCACAACGAATGCCTTTGCAAATTTAAGATGCTCCACCAGGCTGTTTCAATGAATCAAAACATAAAACGGCCAACAGCTTTTTTTTTTTTTTTTTTACAGATTTTCAGCTGTATGTGAGACAAACTGAAAAAATAAACTCGGGCTCATAATTGATACTTCCCCCATGTATACATTTCTGGAGATCATGAAATTCGTCCCAGGAGATATGTTTTTTGCTGTTTTTGTTTTCGCAAATCCACCAGAGAGAGCTGTGTACGCTGTTTCAGATCTCAAATTTCTCTCGCGAGTGTCATTTACGGCTGTTGTTCTCGCGTAAATCCTCCAGAGGGCGCTGTCAACTGACTGACTGACCAACCGAACAATCTCCCCACGACCCCCTTCCCTAAACCTAACCTATGTTGTTTTCAAAAGCACAGATGGACCTGCCCACAAACTTCCCTAAACCCTGCTGACAGTGTTTCCAAAAGCAATCAAGAAAAATAAAAAGCTCTCGTGGCCGCCTGATTTTTACCACGTTTTCAAATTTTACCACATTCTCACAATAATATTTACTTGTTTATTTTATTTTTTGCCTTTTGTTTTTGTTTTACCTGCTTTCCAGAAGCGTTCTTCACCTGACTCAAACCCAGTTGTTGCAGTCAGCTCCTGTCTTTATCTCAAGGCAATCTCAAGGCAAAGTGGTAACAGTGGAAAAGCCGTCCACATAGAGGAAAGCGGTCAGCTCAAAAAAAGAACAGAAGCTGTTAGTGGCATCATACCACCCCGTAGAGTTAGTTTTAAAGATGAAATGCAGCCATACATAGCTCTGCCTACACAATTCACGATCTCCAGAAATGTAATCTGGGGTTTGTTTTCGCAATGAGCTAATAAGCCTGGGTTGGAAAAATTACCACATAAATGGCATGCGAATATGATGTTTACCCAAATGCAAAATCTATTCTGCATGTGTGCACTGCTGACAATGCTTTTCTTTCTTATAAATTTATAAATAGAGCACTTTCAAAACAGAGGCTTAATGGAGCCAGTGCAGACAAGTTAAGAAACATTAACAGCAGATTAATCCTTATTAAAGGCTAAAGAGAACAAGTGAGTTTAAATTAATTCTCAAGTGTGTTCTGTTTATTTATGCATTTATGAATTGAATTATGGGAAGTTGACTTCTGCTGTGTTGACTTTGGATGTCGAAAATTCAACTCTACAGTTTAACAAAGTGACTTTTTTTTAACATTGTTTATTGTTATTTTTCCCCCCAAATTAAACACAGAGTACAACAAAATACAGAAGTCAAACCAGATCTTTCATCCCCACACAAATTGCCCTATACCTGTCCCAAACCTTCAACCCATAATGCCACAAATAAGCTAAGAGTAAAATACAATAAAAACCATGAATGAAAAAAATAAATAAAATAAAATTAAATTAAAAAAAAAATAATAATAATAATAATAAAATAAATAAATAAATAAATAACCAGGTCAGATTCTAAGTATTCTGTCCTGTTATACCCAAGTAAGAAATGAAGCTGCCCCAATATTTGACAAATAAATCTTGCTGCTTTTTCAAACGAAAAGCAATTATTTTCCAAAGGCATATAAGATGACACTTCTTTAATCCACATAGAAAGTGGTTTAGAATCCTTCCATCTCAAAGTTATACATTTTATGGCTGCTACTAGGGCTAGTCTGACAAATCTCAGATTACTGCAATGTTGATCAAGTAGTGTAGTATCTCCCAAGAGAGCAAGTCTAGGCTCTCTAGGCACATCAGTACCTGCAACTATGGCAATAACTTAGGACCACGTTCCAATATGCAAGACCACGGCATGTGTAGAAGAGTCCCTCTATCTGCTTTACATCTAGGGCAAAATTCTACATAGGAGCTTTAAAAGGAGTGCAATCTAACTGGAGTGTAGTAAACTCTTTGTATCACATTAAATTGGATGAGCTTATGGTGGCTATTGATCGAGAAAGTTTGACCTTTCTTACATATTGTTTCCCATTCGTCATCTGTGAATGAGCACTCCAAGTCTTTTTCCCATTTAGATTTTACGTAGCAAATGTTATCAGCCATTAGCTGTAGCAATTTAGTATAGATAAAAGAGACGAGACCCTTAGGGCATTTTTTTCTCTGATAAAATATCCTCAAGGGGTGAAAGTGTAGATGGTGCATAGTACAGTGGTGCCGAATCCCAGGAGAAGGAGGGACATGTCGTCCAGTTGCCCTCGCCGCTGAGAAGGAGGGCGAGTGTTCGGGAGTTAACCCGAGTGGGGGAGAAACCCGTTCGTCTGCCAGAGTGCCGGGGCGGCCTGAGGCTGGCTTGGAAGGATCTGCCTGCTGCCGTCTCCCAGCATGGGGAGGAGCAGGGGACGCGGTGCTCCCCACCGGATGGGAAAGAGCTGAAGGGAGCCATCCCAGAAAGCCCGGGGGGAGTCGCCGCGATCCGCCATGACGCCAAAGCCTGCGCCCTCCACCGAAGCGGGAGCGGAGACCAGAAATGCCGCCAGCCAGCCAGGAGAACCGCCGCCGGACACCAGAAGACGGACGGGTGGATAGATTCCTCCACAGGGCTCCCAGCATGTCGTCACTTCTCTTAGTTGGTTGAGGACAGAGAGGTTTTTTCCTCTCTCCCATCTCTGTCTACTCTGTCTTTCCTCCTTTTTTCTCCATCTCCTTTTCTCTCGGCCCGTCTCATATAGGTCTCGCGGGTGCTGTGGCGCCAAATCCCCCCCCCCCCCCCCCCCGGCCTATGAGGGGAGATTGGGGTATGTGGCGAGGGGGCGTGGCCGAGAGCCGTGGGAGCGCGAAACGAGGACGGAGAGAGAGGACCGGGCCCGGACATGTTTTGTTACTTTTGCTTTCAGTTTGACGGCAGTCTGCGTGAGGAGCTGCCGTCCATTTGTTTTGATTTAGACGGCAGTCTCCATGAGGAGCTGCCGTCCCTTTTATTAATAAATATTTATATAAAGTTTGTCGGTTCTCCACCTCCTTCTTCCCAGCGGCCAGGTGGCCGTAACTTTATTACACAGGGGAACATAACAAAGTGACTTTTATTGGAATTTTTGTAGTTTGAAATAATATACAGTGGTCCCTCGCTATAATTCGTACCTCGCAGTTTTGCAGATTTTTTTGTGCCATTTGACATACTTTCTTTTTACAGCACATGGAGTTCTGCGTCCTGATTGGTTGTGGTTCATTGTCAATCTCCTCTGTGCCATGTCTTTTACAGTGCAGAATAGGTTCGGCTTGCCAGATTTACATGAATCTTCGATTGCTAGCTGTGAAGTTATGTACTGTATGTTTGTAAGTGTTGTCTGCAACAAATGCCATAATGACACATTCTCTGCACCTCTAAAGACACCTTTAGTAGCATGCAACAGGCAGAGAAAGATGCTAACCATCGCACATAAAGTTGGACTTTATAGTCCAGAAGAAGGTAGAGGTTACATCACTGTATGGTGCCTTTACGGAATGAATCTTTAATTCGTTGCATTCGGTTTTACACCCTTAAAACATCTATAATAATTGAAAAAATAAAGCTGACTACATTGCAAATTTTGCCTATTGCGGGTTAGTATTAGAATGTAATGGATAAGAAATTACATATAGAGAAATATATGTGTAAATTAACAGAAAATACAATAATAATAATAATTCCTTACATTTCTATAGTGCTTTTCTAGACATTCAAAGCGCTTTACACATGGGTGTAATCTCATCATCCACCATCAGTGTGCAGCATCTACCTGGATGACACAACAATAGCCATATTGCACCAGAAGGCACACCACACACCAGCTGATTGGTGGAGAGCAAACAGAATGATGAAGCAAATTATGATATGGGGGTGGTTAAGAGGTCATGATGGACAGAGGCCAGTGGGCCACAGAGAGTCAGGACCGCGGTTTAACATCTCATTTGAAAGATGGCGCTCACAGTTCACTATACTGGGGCATTAGGACCCACACAGACCGCAGGTTGAGCGCCCCCTTCTGCCCTCACTAACACCACTACCCGCAGCAACCTAGCTTTCCTGTGTGGTCTCTCATCCAGGTACTGACCGGGCGCAGCCCTGCTTAGCTTCAGTGGGCGACCATGTGAGAGTTGCAGAGAGCTAGCTTTGTTTAGTAGTTTTCAACACCAACACAGACAATATATCAATTTAAACTATTAAAAATGTCAATTAAAATGACTTTTTCAAACTTTTTAAGGTTGAAAGATGGTGGTAGAAAGATTAATGTCCTATAATGCGATTCAAAAGCAGAAACAGATATTACAAAATAAAAACATTAATCACAAAATAAGGAAAACTGACAAATTACGGATATTTTTTACAATGTATTTAGAGTTTTTGTCTTGTTTCTAGTCCAAATATCCAAAAAAATCTTAAAGGTGCAGTAGGTGATTGTCTTCAGAAACATTTTTTGTTGTGCTGGTTGAAAGTTTCTTCACATTCCAATAGTAGTTATTAAAGTAAATGATCTAAATGTGTTTATATGTATTTTAATATTCCGGGTGAGGCATAAAACAAAAAAAACGTTCATTCAATTAAATATTGTCGGGCCGACATCTCCAATAATTCAGATAAGTAGCTCAAACTGCCTGTCAAGAAATGTAGCATCTCTGTTCACGCATATCCACCAGCATGCGCGCCGCGGGTTCACGTGCAGACTTAGTTGTGGTCAAATTAAATGCTGAACTGAAACTTTTTAAAATCCTGAATCAATATTGGAGTTGATTTTGCACGCTGGAGGAAGGAAGACACCATGGCTGAAGTATTTATTTTAGACAGGTAATGTTATGTTTTAAAACTAATTCAGTCCCCCAAAGCGGATGTAGATTGTGTTGTTATAAATGGGTTATATGCACTGAAGTTTTGTTCAGCCACTGAAACCTTCCGGCGAATGCTTGATGTGACTATTTTCAGTGTCAAAAGTGACCTTTTACAGCATCGATAATGTAGATTTATTTATTAGTTTAACAACAAAACATCAGTAAACAGCACTATTCAGCCTAGCCTGCTTTACTGAGCTGAAATTGCTTTTATATTCACATTGGTTAATTTTTGAACAATGACAGCCTCCCTATACTGTTTATCATGCTACTCCTAATATTCACTCTGAAATAGAATGTAAGTGTGGCTTAGTAACAAGTGTAATTCCTGCAGCCGCCGGCCAACCACTAGCTACATTTCTAACTAGCGAATGACATGAACTAGTGGGTTGTCTGTTGTCATGTCATCGTGTTCGTCATTTCAGGAGGCATGGCTTTGAAACACAGTCCTTCCCCTGCCGTCCAAAGATATTATGCTAACCGGTTAGCAGTTTCGCAGATCGCCTACTGAACCTTTAAATCAAGAACCATTTTCTAGACAAGTTAGTTTGTTTTTAGAAAAAAAAACCCTGAAAATTAAGTGAGTTTTTTCAAAATATGTTAAATTATCTGGTAATAAGGTAGGTAAAATACACTTATTTCAAACCGAAAGCATGATATTTACTGTAACTATTTACTGTGATATTTACTGTAAATTTGTAATTTACATTTGACTTATTATTTCTGAAAACAAAACAATAGTTTTTACTTGTCTAGAAAATGCTTTTTAAAAAATATTTGGTCTACAACAAGACAAAAACACATTTTTTGCAGTGATAAAAGTTAACAATTACAGTACTGATCCTAAAACACTCAATTCTCTAAGAAACCTGACCAGATTTTTGTAGGGGCGGATGGAGAGATGAATAATGCCGTTTATTAGTCTCTGAGGCATAATCTTTAATAAGCTTTAAATGCGGTGAATGAGCGTATGCCACACTGTATATTTCTATCATTCGGAGGGTTTTGAGACTGCTGGGAGAAAATGATTGACATCTTTATGAAACTATCAAGCACAGTAAAATGCGACATTCTCTCAATGTCACACATCAGCAGTTGGAGAAGAGCCAGTAGCAGCGCTTTCATCGTAATGGTGGCACAAGTTAAAGCAGCGGCTCTCAGCTGGCTTCACTGCATTTGACATCAAGAGTGGGATGATTTACCGTTTTGTCTTCTGAATTGCAATGATTTTATGCTCTTAGCGGACATTTACCTTTTGTGTATTTGTGGTTGAAAGCATGGCATGCATTTATCCATTGGTATGTGCAATTTGGCTTCAGAATATACTGATGAAACTGTGCCAGAATACCATAGATTTGATTGGATGGCTTTTGTATTACACTGACATTTTATTGTATTTTTGTGGTAACTTTCTGGCAGTACCTGCAACTGCAATTGCAATGTGTTTTACAGTAGCAGAGCCCTACCGCAATTTCATTTTACAGTAAAATAGCCTTACCACAACTTTTTTTATGGTAAAATGACACATTTTAATTTTACAGTATGACAATTTTTACAGTATTTTTAATGTAATGTCTTTACATTTTACACTAGCAGTGCAATTTGGCTTCAGAATATACTAATAAAACTGTGCCAGAATGTACCATTGTCTTGATTAGAACATTTTTGTATTACACTGCATTTTTGCCAGCAAGTTACCACAACTGCCCATTTAAAGTAACTTATCTGTAAATGTGTTTTACAGTAGCAGGGTCCTACCATTTTTCTGTAAAATAGCCTTAAAGCAACCTATTTTTATGGTAAAATACCACATTTTAATTTTACAGTATGACAATTTTTACAGTGCTTTTACAGTAGTTTATTTACACTTTACAATAGTTTTGCAGTAACTGTTGTTAAGTTATCTCAAAACTTAACTGTAAATGAGTTTTATAGTAGCAGGGTCTGACTGCTAGAAACTGCCAGAATACCATAGTTTTGATAAGAGGATTTTTGTATTACACTGCACTGTTTGACATTTTATTGTACTTTTGCAGTAACTTGACACTAAGTTACCGCAAAATATAATAAATTGTCTGACATTGCAATGTAAATAAAAAAATATATATTTTTTATAATATGTAAATCAAGTTTTGCAGTAACTGCTTGTAAGTTATTGCAAAACAGTGTGTTTTACAGTTGCAGGGCTCTAACACAATTTTATTTTACAGTAAAATAGCATTACCACAACTTCTTTTTGTGGTAAATTACATTTGGAATGGAATGGAAATTTTAAGTTTCCTGTATGACAATTTTTTACAGTATTTTAATGTAATTTTTTTCACGGTTTACACTAGCAGTGCAATTTGGCTTCAGAATATACCGATAAAACTGTGCCAGAATACCACAGTTTTAATTACACTGTACTGTTAGACATTTTATAGTAATTTTAAGTTTAAGTTTCTGGCAAAAGTGCTGTTACTGTACAAATACAGTAACATGTCTAACAGTGCAGTGTAATACAAAAATATTTTCTTTTTTTATTTTTGTTAATAGGTTTTTGTAAATAGCAAGTTTTTTTGCAAATTACGTTTTGCAGCAACTGCCAGTAAGTTACCACAAAACTTAACTGTAAATGTGTTTTACAGTAGCAGGGCCCTACCGCAATTTCATTTTAAAGGAGCCTTACCACAACTTTTTTTGATAAAATATCAAGATATTTTTTATGATAAAATATCACATTTTAATTTTACAGTGCAACATTTTTTTACAGTACTTTTACTGTAATTTATTAACATTTTATTAGTAATCTTTTATTTTTTTTTTACTACCATAGACTTAAATTCCCCTAAAACTAAATATCTTTGATTGAATAATAAAGAAACAAAACAAACTCCATATAAATCCAGACAATTTCACACGAGAAGCAAGATGGAACTAATGAATTAAAACTAGACAAAAGATTCAATAAATAAGTAAATAATCTTAATTCAAATGGAAAACTAGACATATTTTGTCCTTTCCTAATTTACAGATGTTTGTAACAAAATATGCTTCTAATAATAAAGTAATGCAAATATGTGTATATACATCGCAGTGATAAGACCTTCCATTCAATGAGCCTATTTATTGTTCTGCCTGGTTGGTTGCATTTTATTAGGGCTGGGAATCAATTTAGGCCTGCTAATTGATATAGTCAAATTAGTTATAATACGCCAATTAGTTCATCAAATGAATCTAAATTGATTGCACAAATATGTTTAGAGTTCTCTAATGGAAGAAAAATGTAATTGAAGTTCCAAGCAAATGAACATTGAACAGAGAAAAATGGCTTTAGTAGGGTCTGATGTGCAGTGCTAATGTGCAGTGTTCATTCTCTGTACCATATTTATGTAAAAATGACACTACATATGCATAATTCTATGCAGAATAAGTGATCATACAAAATGTAATAGTTTGAAATGATTTACTTCAAGCTTGCAGACAAGTAAAACCTAGAGGTTAGAAATTGCAATTACTTAGTATTTCAGTGCTACATGGTGATGTTTTGATTTTAATATTGCGCATCTCACTCAGCTTGACCTTCCTTTGCTCTTCATTTCTCCCAGGGTGGAACAGAAAATCAAATTAGGTGCAATTAAGGCGTGTAAAGTCCCTACCAAAAATGTCATGCATTTTCTGGGCAGGTTCTGTAAAAGCTTTTATGTTAACTTTCATTTAACATCTCTCAAACATGATAAAAGAAACTAAACTAGAGCCAGGTCGATTTGACACAAACAGAGGGAAAAAAAGACACTAAATAATAACATGCATAAAGAAGCACTCATTAAATGTCAAAACTGAATACTTGATGACCCGTTTCAACACAGATCTTCAAAGATGCGATCAAATGAGCAATGTAAGAGCCCCGAGCTGGAGTTAAAAGACTAGGCAATAATTGAAGGTGATGGAAAACATGAATATGTACATTGATTTCCAACAGCTGGTACCGTAAAGGGCAAAGCATGTAGTCATGCAGGATAATGCGTCTTAAAAATTGTAAAATAAAGCTCTATAATTTAAGCACATAATTACTTAATGCTGTTTCAGTTCCTTCTCGTCCCATGATAAACACTGAGGCTAATAATAATGACTCACAATAATGTCATCCCGAGTGTTGTTTCGTGTCACAAAGGCTTCGTTTCTGTGAGGCTACTAAAGATGACATTATTCTGCTGGGATTGTTAGCTATGAATTAGGTTTAATTGAGGGAGACCCTCGAGAGGAAATTATAAAGCCGGTTGAAAAGCACTTTAGGGTTGTAAAAGTGAAATACTACGACGGTCAAAGGATGAACTTGTTTACAACTTTGTTCACGTTAATTATCAGTGTGAAACAATGTAGCAGAGCAGAATAAATCTGAGCATGTGCACTTCCTATTGTGCCATCAAAAAAAAATACATACAGCCTAAACGAATCGTTCACCAAAAACGAATTGCTAATATTGATTAATTGATGGTTTAGGATGTTGTGATGAATAGTAGTATGATTTTTGCAGGTTGTCAATTTTTGTCTTGTTTCTACTGTAGTCCAAAGTAGTGTTGTTATAATACTGGAATTCAGTACCAAACGGTACTGCAATTTTAAAAACGTCCATTTCCCACAAACAAGTGTGCGCTGTTGTTCATTGTGTTCATGTGCTCTACAGAAATGACTGTGATTGGCTGTGAAGGTCATCAGTTCACTGAAATCACCACTGTTTACTGTGTGTAAACACAGATACAGGGACACTGCAGTGTATCAAAGTCATGTTGATCAGCTAGTTTATCTAAGAGCTAGGGCTGGGAGATTTGGCCTAAAATCAAAATCTCAACTAATTGAACATTTTAACTCGAATACGATGAATAAATGATTATTTTATTTATTTATTTATTATTTTTTTGCCCTCATAGTTCTTGGACCAGTTTTGGACAATAAATATGCTCGCATATTACAAGTGAGAGATATTTGAGTGTAGGGTGCATTACTTTATTTTAAAAATAATTAAAGGAAACACACATTATCTACGACCTATGATTGTTTATTGAACATCAATGTTAAACAACTGATTTAAAACACACATTGCCTAAAACCAACAGTCACTTTTTTCCTAAAATATTCTATTTATATAAATAATTGTCTGTTTTTCATATTAAAAGTAGAAAATTATCTCTTTTAAATAAAACAACTCTTGCATATCCTGTAAATAATATTTTAAACGGGGCATATCTCACATCTTCTGTAAACAAAAGTAATTTAATTTAATGGAAAATATGCTGTGTCAAGGCATCTTTGGCGCAGCTTCCAACCATCGTTAGTGAAGTGCAAAGTAAGGCACAAGAATAGGTCCATCATTCTACTTGACTAGAAATCAGATGTGGCTGCAGAAGTAGAAATCAGCCACAGTCTTTAACAAAGTGATGTCACGTGACATGTAAGGAAAGTAACTCAAAAAATCGACCTGGAAAATTTTTATCATTTTTAGGTTCTGAATATCGATTTCGATTTACTTTTCGATTAATCACTGACATTTGAGCAATCCGCTGATGAATCTACTGATCTTCACATGTTTAAAACACTCCAGTGTCCCTGTATCTGTGTTTACACACAGTAAACAGTGGTGAGTTTGGTGAACTCATGACCTTGACAGCCAATCACAGTCATTTCTGTTGACCATGTTAACACAATGGCAGATTAGTGCTGTTGAACAACGTGCTCAACAATGCTCAAATGTTAGAGGGAAATGGACATTTTTTAAATTTTATGGCCAATCACAGTTATTGCTGTTGAGCATGTGAACATAATGGCAAATCAGTGCTGAACAGTGCTCAAATGTTTGCGGGAAATAAACATTTAAAAAATTTCAGTATCGTGACAACTAGAAAGAGGACAAAAACTCTGTGTAAGAATAGTATTTTTAAGTTTATTTATATTACTTATATATAAAATACTATAGTAATTTAGAGTAATATAATATAAAATGTATAGTATATTTCCTGTGGTAAATACTGTAGTGTTTTTTAAACCTTACTATAGTAAATATATGATAATAAATGGTGTCATGTGGTACCATGGGTAAATCAACGATGTGGTAATTTCTTGTACTACACTTGTTTACTAAAGTAATATTAAGTAATTCCTACATTATTTACTAAAGAAATGTACAAGTATCTAGAGGCATTTTTTTTTACTTTGTAACCATTAAAGCCATTTTGATATTTCAGTTAAGACACAGAAATTTAAAAAAAAATTGCTCTGTATCATTTTACTACATTATAATGCATACTGGAACACATTGTTCACATTAGCAGCTCTGTTTTCCATACAGCAACAATTTTTATATATTATTTGCTCACTACAGTTGTATAGTATCGCATATGCATTAATGTAGGGTAAATACTATAGTAAATACTCTAATATGAGAAAGTATATCTCAATATGCTTGTTTACTGTGAAGTGCACTGCAGTATATACTGCACTTTACCAGTTTGTTATAAAAAATATTATAGATTGCTGCATTGAGATGTACCGTATTAAATCCTAAAATATACTACAATTACTACATTTTACTGTAGTAAATACTACAGTATGTTATGACATATTTTTTCTTATGTTTGGACTTGATTGACCCGAGGTCTTTAACATTTGTCCCTCTTTCACTTTTGACTTTTCTCAGATTAAGAGACTTTCACATGAGCAAATCAATAGGCAGATGGTGGCAAGAAAATATATCACACGGAGCTGCTTGATTACCTGTCGCACTAAGACGCCTTTCATTTTGAGTGAACAATCTATAGTCACTTAAAGTTACTGTGAACCACCGCTGATTTAATCCTTTCATACTAATAATAGTCACAAGCACCCTGAGACGATAATGTTGACTGTTCACAGTACAAAGCTCCTGTTTGGGTTGAAATGCGTCACCTTAAAGGGGGTGGTTCACCCAAAAATGAAAATTATCTCATAGTTTATTCCCCTCATGTGGATTTTAAAACTTTCTGAGATGCTTTATTCGGTTGAAAAAAACATAATCTTCAAGAATGGGTGCCAGCTATTAGCAACATATTTTTTGTGTTTACAAAACTCTAATAGGTTTTGCACAAGTGAAGGGAAAGTAAATGATGACAGAATTTTCATTTTTGGCCGATCTATCCCTTTAATTTAAGCAGAGCCAAATGTTTTGTCATTATTTACTCCTTCCAAACCTATATGCTGTTATTATTATGACATTTTGTATTTGTAGATTGTGAAAGGAGAATGGTTTGATAGACAAAGTCTTTAAACAGCTTGAAAAGCTTTCTTTTTTTAAAAGCCTGAGGAAAAATGTAACAGCATACGTGTTTGGAATGGCTTGGTGAGCAATTATGAGAGAAACTTAGTTTTTAGGTGAACTGTTCCTCCTCTAATGCAATTAACTGTGAGCATTTCAAAGATGTGGGTCACGGCAGGGCAAAGATAAGAAAAAAAGAGTAGCTTTACGGGCAGTCATGCTCTTAAAAAAGTTTACCTCTGACTCCCCGGTGCAGAGAATGCGGTTTGATTAGCGGTAGGTCATACCTCGCACTCTCTGGAGCCCGAGATGGTGCAGGTGCACGCCCCGTTAACCAAAGAGTCCATGGTCTCTGCATTGGCATGGTTGTAGCTTAGATAATATTCTTGCAGTTGAGAGTTGATGTTATGTTCGGGCTCTCTGGTCTTTTTCCTGCGCTTGCGCCGGATGGAGTGCTGCTGGAGTTGTCTCATGCTGTTAGGATACCTTCTCCATGACACGTAAATCACTAATAGGATTAATGACACTGAGAGAAATAGGGCAACGCTGCCAGCGATGATCTTGTGAAAGGTCATATGCTCAAACTCCGGTTCGGGGGTGAAGGGTAAGCTGCTTGGTGTCACCGTTAGGAATTCTTTCTCAGGTCGAACAGGCAATAAAACCTTTGGGGTCAGTCTTTGTATGTGGGTAACTTGGGAAAGTTGTCTAGTCGTGGTGAGTGGGGTTGTAGTAGTGGTTGTGGGTGGCTTTGTCACATAAAGAGTTGTCGTAGTAGTAGTCAAAAGAAGAGTTAATTCTGTTGTCGGTTCAACAGTAAACATCTCCTCACACACTGAGTTGTTCCGCACCACATCCATGACTCTTTCTCCCTGAAGGGATTTTGGAGTGCTGCAAATAATGCTGGCATCTCTAGTTCCCCTAAAGTTTCTCAGCCAAGACACCAAAGGGCATATACTAGAGCTGCAGTCCCATATGTTTCCTGCCAGGTTGATGGTGCTTATGGAGATCCACGATGAAACCACTTCCAGTGACACATTGCTGATCTTATTAGACTCCAGATTGAGTGTGTGCAAGTTGGGCAAACACCTAAAAATAGCAGGATCCAAAATCTGAATCTCGTTGCCGGATAGATCCAGTTTCTGTAAAGTGTGCCAAGTCCAAGGCGAACCTTGGACAACTGTCCGTATGCGATTCCATTGCAGATAAAGAGCCTGCAGGTTTAAGAGCCGTGGAAATAGGAAAAAGTTAATCCGGGAAAACTGATTGTGTTCAAGATGAAGTTCTGTCAGCCTGAGCAGTCCCAGGAAGGTTGTACGGGTTATAGTCCGTAAGCGATTGTAGCCCAAATCCAGAAACTCTAGACTCCGACATTCCATAAAAGTACGGACAGGTATGCTTCTGATGTTGTTTGATCGCAGGTGAAGGTTTTGCAGTTTGCGAAGTCCGTGGAAATGCCCAGGTACTAAGTCCTGCATCTGATTGTAGGACAGGTCAAGGTTGCGCAGGTTCGGGACAGTCTCAAACGTGCCGTTTTGCAACTGCGCAATTTTGTTCGAGCTCAGAATTAGCTCCTTTAGCCGACGGAGTCCCTGGAAGGCCAGCCTATCCACTGTGCTGATGGAATTGTGGTCCAGGTAGAGCCAGACCAGCTGGTTGAGGTGAGCAAATTGGTAAGGTAGCAACAACAAGAGGCTGTTGTAGCGCAGAGATAGACCCTGGCACCCTAGAGAGATGTTCTCCGGGACGTCTTGAAAGCCGCCAGACTCGCAGTAAACAATCTTGCCTTCGCAGCGGCAACTCGCAGGGCACATCCGCTCCCCCTTGCTGAGCAGCAGGAGAACAGAAGCGTGGAGGAGAAAACATGACAGGCGCCCTTCCCAGAGTAAGGGCCCTGCAGAGAGACACAGACAGAACAGACAGACAACATTTGAGGTCAGGTTTAGTATTCGCCCTAGAGAGTTTGCACAGGTGACAGAGTATGCATCCATTGCGCACAGCCTCCTGTTTATCACCAAGGAAAATTATTCATGACTGTGATGGATCAGGGAACCTCATGTAGAGTGTGCCGGGTGTTTTCGAGCTATTAAGACGCAATGCATGAAATCTAAAGGAAAAAAGACGCGCTGGGGATCCCTAATTGAATACAAGGATTCGAGCGGAATTATCCATCATTTAGCGCTGCACCTTTTTAATGTACCCTGGTTTTCTAGCTAAAATGGAAGCGAGTGGGAAGCAAAGAGAGTATTTTAAATGAATGGAAATCAATGAGCTCCACTTATCAGAGCAGAGCTAATCAGCATACGTGTAACACATGCGGGGAACAGTTCCCTGCACGCCCCCTCGAAAGGTTTAACTAATGCTGGAGATTAAAAATAGCACAGATGTAGCTCAGAGCGGCTGAATGCATCTTTTAGGTTTCGCACTAAATTGAGTGCGAGGCGAAAGGCAACATCAGGGTCATCTGTCTCAAAGTTAGCCTGTGTCATTAGCAAAGGAGCACATGACAAATAAGTTTCCCACTGTTCTGCTGCTTTGTGTCGATGCTTTAACAAGAAGAGATGTGCAATGGCAATGAGGCGTACCAAACGGTTTACACAATCATCAATTTTAAATAATAGTGTCCTATCGGGGCAGTAAATATGTTTCGTTTCTGTGGCTAAAAGCCAGTCACCCGTCTCCTGCTGACTAGTTATCGGAACAGAGAGATGGCATTGAGAGCACATTGCTTCCCTTAGCAGCAGAGATCATTAGCGACATGGTCTTAATGGATAAACACCCATAAGAATGTGGTAATTCCTCCACCATGACACTGTGCAACCAAGAAGGCTGTCTGTATTCCCTACTGACTTGTATAGTTGCCTTTTATATAATTATATGATCCATTAATACTGCACCTTCTTTTAATTGGGGATGAAATATTTAATAAAAATGGAGCTTTCAGGTATGGATAGCCTTATCTCAAGGGTATTTCATATCAACTATACAATGGATTTTGAACATTTTTCCTCTTGTTTGTTATTAAATTGGCACAGCAGGAAAAAAATAAAACTTTTTTTCAAAAAAACAAACAAAAACAAAAGAGCCAGCATGTGAACCTTGGCAATCAATCTCTATGTCTGGCTGAGAAATCAATGAGCAAATTAAACCTTTGAGAGTCATTAGAGGCTAAAGATTTGCAGAGCTGATTTCCTCTCACATAACTGTTTAATATCAAGAGCAGATAAGGCTGCTTTTTAAAAGCATAGCATGTGTTTGTACCATAGGGAGAGTTTCTTGATTATTAGTCCTGGCTGTCTGTATAATACTCCTTATTTGGACCTTTAACTTTTCTTCAGATTGGTTACTTGACATCAACATGAAGTCAAAATCAAGACACGTTTATCGCGAGAGTGACGTTCTAAAAATAACCTGCGATAGGTGAAATCTGCAAAGTAACTTTATTTCTTACAATTATTATAGATGTTTTAAGGCTGTAAAACCTCTCACTGCACACTTTATACAATAGGGGTTTTAAAATTAAGTGTTTATTTAGTGCACCGCGATGCAGACAGGGACAATTCGGTATCGGTTCTGTAATAATCCTAATCGATTATTATGTTCTGACGTTATTTATCTCATATGCGCTGTGTTGCTGTAGCTTACTATGGCGAGAAAGGCAAGCACGAGTATTTACAACACTCCAACTAAGTTACTTAAAAACGCAGAAGCTGTGCACAATTTCACTGCATATGTATTTGCTGGACTTTCACTGACTCTTAAAGTACAGCAGAAGCCCCTATTTCACTGCGATTGAGAGAATGAAAGTAAACTCCTTTTCTCTCTCTCACTGTGGCCCATTTGACCTGCTAGTGTGACTTTTCCTCTCCTCTCGGCTGTTACAGCGATACTTCTGGATACAGACATGAGCGTGTGTCTGCAGAGTGAGTTTTCTCCACCGCGTCTATCATGAATCAGCTGTGATCGCCGCTGTCGTTTATCAGTGTCACTTATTGGTGAACAGCGCCAGCACGTAAGAGCCAATCGCAAGCCAGCAAATAGTATAGAAATATATTTATACATTTCAATACCAGAATTGCTGTTCTGTGAAGAAAATCTGAAACTTTCTGTGTATGAAAAGCATCGTCAATGCACAGAGATATTGAATTGAACTGAATCGATGGCATGATAATCGTAATTGAACCGTGAGACCAGTGTAGGTTCACATCTCTATTATATAGTTTTCTCAAACAGGCATTAGCATTTTTACACTTTTCACTCTTGTTTTAACACACTCAAAGTTCAAACTTACATCAAAAAATAAGTGCAGTATTATAGAATGAAACCAAAGATCAAAACCTGTTGTCAGGCGTAAACATTTATTACACTGTAAAAAAAAAGGGTTCCACACAATTAATTCATGTTGTCCCAATACACAGAAATTAAGTTAACGTATTAAATGTAAGTGTATTGAACATAAAACAATTATGTTGTCCCCCAAAAAAGTAGTTTAAATATACAACAAAAATCAATTTTTTTGAGTGTAGGATCACTTTAGTTTAATAATAAACCTGTGTTTGTTATGTTTTTTTACAATAATTTTATGAGTGTGTGGAACTCAATTTTTTTTTTACTGTGGGGTAGGTATTATAAATGTATTTTAAACCAAAAACTAGAATATTTGTCTTACTCCAATGGCACATTAGTTAGCTTGTTTTAAAGAAAAAATCTCTTAATTTTGACTTATTGTTTTAGAACACAAGACAAAACGTTTTCATTGTCCAGAAAATGCTACTTGATTTAAGAATATTTAGATCAGGGGTGTCAAACTTAGTTCCTGCACAGTTTAGTTCCAGCCCCTATGATCAGGTGTGTTTATTTAGGGTTAGAACTAAACTGTGCAGGGCTGCAGCCCTCCAGGAACTGAGTTTGAAGCCCCCCTGATTTAGATATTTGACTAGAATCAAGACAAAAACTCTAAGCATTATTTTTTGCAGTGTATCCAGTTTTCCTTTCATATTTCAGAAGTAAAATCATTTGCAAATGCTGTCATTCACTGTAAAAAAATAAATAAATAAAGGGTTCCACACAATTAATTCATGTTGTTTCAATAAAATCAGTTAAGTTAACTGGTTTTGAAAAGATTAAGTGGTTTAAAAAGTTGACCCCCCCCCCCAAAAAAAAAAAAAAAAAAAAAAAAAACATTAAGATTTGTGTTAAGTTATTTAAAATAAGTTTGAACAAGCAGCTAAAATAAATAAAATATGTTGTGCTCTGTCTTCTCTCTCGCTTATTATACTACTTTGGCATAGTTATATCTGATGGATGTCCATGATTATTAATTTAATCTAAAACTGAACTTTATATACATGTTGCGTCACCTTTAAGCATACTTCAGTTTTGGGGGTGCCCGAGGAAAACTAATTGACATTTGAGGACACTCTTGTTCGTGTTTCTATGCTTCAGGAGGTCATTAACAGGGTTTCGGACATCAGGATGAGGAGAGAGGGTGAGAGAACGAGGGCTGCCATCTCCCTTGGCAAAAAGACAAGTTGATATTTCAAATGAATGCTGCAGTGTTCCATTACCCTGACATGGAGAGTAATACCCGGGCGGACTCAGCAGGTGATGATTAAGAAACAAGATGAATGCAGTGAGGGGTTTGAGAAATAATGTAGCAGTGGTAACAAACCAAATAAAGCAAATGTGGCAGACAAGCCACGTTTGGTCCAATTCTTCAGGTACACAAAACAATTTGGTGCTAGAGTGTCTAAAGAACAAATCAACACTACAAAACAAACTTCCTACTTGGAGTTTCTGTCTTGTTTCTAGTCGAAATTTATACAAATTCTTAAATCAAGAAGCATTTTCTTGACAACTGTAAAATGTAGTTTTATTTTCAGAAATAATAAATCAAAATTAAGTGAGTTTTCCTTAAAACAAGCTAAATAATGTGTCATTGGAGTACTCTGCATATAATGATTTGCTTATTTATATATATTTTTCTGGTTTCTAGTCTAAAAATCAAAAAAAAATAAATCAAGAAGCATTTTCTAGACAAGCAAACAATATTGTCTTGTTTTTTAGAAATAATATGCCAAAGTTAAGTGAGTTTTTCCTTCAAACAAGTGAAATAATCTGCCAATGGTGCAAGATAATTAATCTTTTGTCAAAAGAAAAAAAAATTATTTAGCTTACTCCATTAGCGGATTATTTAGCTTGTTTTAACGAAAAATTTTGGCATATTATTTTAGAGCTGCATGATATGAAGAAAAAATCTAATTGCGATTTATCTAATCAAAGATGCGATTTGCAATTAAAAAATGTAATTTATCATAATTTCATAAAAGAGCTGCAGGTTTGATATTGGGGTTTTAACAGCACCTAAGAAAGGCCAAGCATAATCACAAAGTATGCTACACTATGCTACTGTTTATTTAAAGAAAATAATTCCAATAAAGTTGTCAGTTGTCATGACAAATTAAGAAAATGACTACAGTATTTTGAATTCAGTTAAATGAATTATATATATCATCTTACAGTGCTCAGCATATATATATATATATAGTATAGTATTAGTACACCCCTTACAAATCAATGTTTTACATTTATATTTTTAATTGGAAGCTTAACAATTTTATATTTGTGCATATACATTATATTAGTTAGTACTGAGGCCAAATCTAGAGATAATCCTACAAAATAACTTACGATAAAAGTCCAAAAACTAGTACACCCAAATTTACGTCAGAGAGGAATATTAAATACAAATTTAAAAAAAGAGGAAAATTCAAGAGAAGCAAAAACATTGAAAAATTTACTTGGAAATTTGTTGCTTGTAATTTTTTTTGCAGCAGCATTTAGCTTGAATTTAATTGTATTATCTTTCCATATCTAAATATGTTTGATGACAAAAATATTATTTGAAAAAATATATCTGTTTAAAAAATTGGTTTTGTTTAAATGTACCAAAATACATTGCCTATATTGACTGAGAAATGGATAAAAATATTCATTTTCAAAATAAGGTGTACTCAATTATGCAGAGCACTGAATGTGTATCTATCTATCTATCTATCTATCTATCTATCTATCTATCTATCTATCTATCTATCTATCTATCTATCTATCTATCTATCTATCTGTCTATCTGTCTATCTATCTATCTATCTATCTGACAGATATCTATCTATCTGTCTATCTGTCTATCTGTCTATCTATCTATCTGACAGATATCTATCTATCTGTCTATCTGTCTATCTGTCTGTCTGTCTGTCCGTCCGTCCGTCCATATATCTATCTATCTATCTATATATCCATCCATCCATCCATCCATCCATCCAAACATCCATACATACATCCATACATCCAAACATACATCCATACATCCAAACATACATACATATAAGGCACGTGCAGAGGTGGGGGCTTTGGGTGCTTGAGCCCCTGCCCTTTTTTCTTCTGGAGAGAAAGTGCCCTTTTTTCCTGGGGATAATAATACTTTTTTAAACACTAATAATAATATAATATATGTAAAAGTTAATGCGTGTTCAATTTGAGGACAGCTTTCCCTGTCAAACAAAAAAAAAAAAATACAAAAACATAAATTTTAAGGTATATATATAAAACATTTAAAACCACAATTTTAGATTTTACTTCAACACATAACATGTATAATTTCAGGGTGTCCGCAGGGTCTTAAAAAGTATTAAAAGTTGATAAATCAATTATGAGAAAAGTAAGGCTCTTAAAAGGTATAAAAAAAGTCTTAATTGTGTTTTTACGAGGTCTTAAATTTTGTTCAAGTGTAGTCCAAAGTGTCTGACTCCAAAAAATCATAAATATATTTATTTTCCTCCTAATATTAACAATGGCATGCCCGGTCCACATGATTGGTTTCGGCTGTGGCATGTCCTGCCAAGCTCCTCTGTCTATGTGATGTTACGTAATTTGCGACAAATGCGGGAAGGTGATGGGATGCTCTCCCACATGTAGGGAAACCATAGAGCTAAACAGACGGCAAAATGGGAATATGTAAGTTTGTGTCACTTTATTTTGATGGTCCGTTTATTAAACTTAAGTTGCATCGCATATACATGCCAACTACTTCTCATCAGATTATAAGTAGACTGTTAGGTTGGTGTTAGGGTTAGTGTAAGTTGACATGTACTTGCAAAGTTTCTTGTAGTCAGTTACATGTCTGTTGAAGGGGCAGTATCAGATATTAAGCAAACAATCTACTAATACTCAAATTGACCATCAAAATAAATTATTACCCAAGTTTGCGTTTCAAACAAAACTCAAGTACATGCGCAGAACAACATGAGCTTTTGTAGCAAATAAACTAATGTAAATATTACCCTGCTTGCTTTTTAATAATCAATAAAACATTCCTTATGTTTATTTAGCGCTTTTCTAGACTTTCAGTGCTTTACACATTTTTGTGGGGAATCTCCTCATCGACCACCAGTGTGCAGCATCCACCTGGATGATGCAATGGCAGCCATATTGCACCAGACTACACACCACACACCAGCTGATTGGTGTAGAGGAGATGAAGTCATTTATGATATGGGAATAGTTAGGAGGCCATGATGGACAGAGGCCAGTGCGTAAATTTGGCCAGGATGCCATGGTTAAACCCCTACTCTTTTTCGAAAGACATCCTGAGATTTTTTTTCGGCTCTCTCGCCATAGTAGTAATCGTAATAATCACAGCTTTCCCGATTTCGGTTAAAAAACAATTAATCATGCGGGCTTAGGGCTTAATTTGTGCCGGAACACGGCACCTCTGAAATCTGATAACTTGCCGAATCCGTTAGCCCGATCTGTTTTGGAACCTCGCAATTCACAAATTAAGTACTGTGCAGCCTATATTATTTCTTAAAACAATATTTTTACTTGTCTATAAAATGCTCCTTAATTTAAGATTTGTTGATATTTAGACTAGAAACAAGACAAAATTTAAGTAACAAAATCATTTTTTGCAGTGTATTTTAATTTCAGTTTGAAATAAGTGATCATTGGCAGATCATTTATCTTGCTTTAAGGGAAAAACTAATTTATTTTTCCTGAAAACAAAACTATATTTTATGCTTATCAACTTGTATAGTCTTCTTGATTTTAAGAATTTGTCAATATTTGATACTACAATAGAACAATAACATTATTTTATTTTTATTTTATTTTTGCACTGAAGCAATGGAAAATGGGGAAGCCATCAGATGGAGAAGGGCAAAAGGCTAATCATAAGTGTGCGTTTATTTATTCTGTCTGTTGATTAAGTTTAGTACATTTAATTCTATTAAATGTTTTAATGAATGCACCATCCTTACTTCAATTGCATAACTTGATCTATGCCATCAATATTAAAGTAATTAGTTAAACAGCAAATCATGCAATTAAAATAATGAACATTATTTTTTAATCGATTGAGAAGCCTTGTTTAAACTTTGAAGGCTGTTGTCTTTGTGCTAGATTAACTTTCACTCCAGCTTCAATTCCCAGTCCACAGAAAGAGCTATACAGTCCCAACACTTTCCAATGAGCTCTATTAATGCTTTCTTTTTTCAGGCTTTCAGTCTACGGGGAGCGTGCCTTTCCCAATGGACTCCCTTTACAGGGAGTTTGCTGTGCTTTTTGTAATGCGTTTTTCCTCTCAGTATCCTGTGATTAAGGACATAACTAATCTTTAATTTGTGTCTGTTGTGTGCATCCGATCACAAGGAAAATGGGTCTGATTGAAAAACAATAGGGCAGGGCAAGCACTAGCAAAGGTGAGTTTATAGGATCAAATCCTAGAGGTTTGTTTTTTTTCTACAGTGGGGGAATAAAAGTATTGAACATGTCATGTTATAATATTTCTAAAGGAGCTGTTGACACGGTATTGAACCAGATTTTGGTAAAAGCCCAAACAATACAAACATAAATGAACAAATAAATATCTAATAAATAATTAACAATGAAATGACACAAGGAGAAAGTATTGAAATACTGAAATGTATTTAATACTTTATATAAAAGGCTTTTTTGGTGATGGCAGCTTAAAGACGCCTTTCATATGGAGAATGAAGTCACATGCATTGCTCAGGTGTGAGTTTTACACTTCAACAGAGTGTCAGAATTTTGATGGTTCTGTGGGTCTCGTCTATCAAATCTGATCTTCAATTTGTATTTTCTATTGGATTTAAGTCAGGTAATTGTCTGGGCCATTCTACAGCTTGATTTTATTTCTCTGAAAACATTTGAGATAGCTGCATTCCTTAGCTGTGTTTTGGATCATTGTCTTGCTGAAATGCTCACCCTGGTTTCATCTTCATCATCTTGCTAATGTGGATGTTGGACTGAAGCAGCTAATATTAATTTACAATGAGGAAGAGCAGAGGGTTGCTAAAGAACTAC
>CAIGQZ010033059.1:2620712-2632872 GCA_903798205.1 Danio tinwini | reverse complement strand
CGTGATTTATGCCAGGACCTCGGTGAATGGGATAGACCTCCGTCACACTCCCCCCCCCCAAGCGTGGTCCTGGCGGGTCCTGTAAGACATCACAGATAGATGGGGAATGAGGGGTGGGTGGGGAGTGACCCCCGACAGACCTGCATATCCGGCCCAGATCCGGGATAGGCCATCGGCGTTGGCGTTGTCGGCCCCGGCCCGATGACGGACTTCAAAGTGGAAGTCCTGGAGCGCAAGGAACCAGCGGGTCACCCGAGCGTTGGTCTCTTTGGCTCTAGACATCCACTGCAACGGGGCGTGATCCGTGAGGAGGGTGAACCGCCGGCCCAGGAGGTAGTACTTCAGCTCCAGGACTGCCCACTTGACGGCCAGGGCCTCCTTTTCGACGGCCGCGTACCGGGTCTCGGCCGGGTTCAGCTTCCTGCTGATATAGATCACAGGGTGTTCCTCACCTTCCTGAACTTGGGACAGGACGGCTCCCAACCCTGTGTCTGAAGCGTCCGTTTGTAGCAGGAAGGGGCAGCTAAAGTCGGGCGCCCGCAGTACTGGCTCCGTGGTGAGCGCCCGCTTGATGCTCCGGAACGTCCCCTCCAGCTCCGGAGTCCACTCGATCTTCTCCGGCTGCCCCTTCCTGGTAAGGTCTGTCAGGGGGGCGGCTAAGGAGGAGAAGTTGGGGATGAAACATCGATAGTACCCCGCCAACCCCAAGAAGGCTCGTACCTGGGTCTTGTTGGTCGGCCGAGGCGCGTTCTGGATGGCCTCGACCTTTTGATCCTGGGGACGGATCACGCCCCGTCCCACACGGAATCCCAGGTACTGCGCGTCTGCTTGGGCGAGGTGACATTTGCGGGGGTTGGCGGTCAGGCCGGCTCTCCGGAGCTCCGTGAGCACCCTCCGCAGACGGTCCAGATGGTCCTCCCACGCCTCCGAGTGGATTACAACGTCGTCCAGATAGGCGGCGGCGTAAGCCTGATGGGGACAGAGCAGGATATCCATCATCCTCTGGAATGTGGCTGGGGCCCCATGGAGGCCGAACGGAAGACGGCAGTACTGCCAGTGGCCTGAAGGAGTGGAGAAGGCGGTCTTGGGCCGGTCTTCCGCGGCCACTGGCACCTGCCAGTAGCCCTTAGTGAGGTCGAGCGTTGAAATATACCTGGCTCTTCCTAGCCGATCCAGCAGCTCATCCACTCGGGGCATGGGGTAGCCGTCAAACTCCGAAACTTTGTTGAGGCGTCGGAAGTCGTTGCAGAAGCGGAGGGTGCCGTCCGGTTTTGGGACCATCACAATGGGGCTGGACCACGGGCTCCGGGATGGCTCAATCACCCCCAACTTGAGCATGTGTTGGATCTCCTCCTCTATCGCCTGCCGACGGGCTTCCGGTACTCGGTAGGGCCGCTGCCGGACGATAACTCCAGGTTGAGTGCGGATGTGGTGTTCAACAATGTTGGTCTGCCCGGGCAGGTGGGAAAACACATCCTGGAACTGAAAAAAAAAACCACAAAAAAAAAAAACAGTGTTAGAGTGTCCGGGGTGATGAACACTTGTGTGTGATCCCCCCTGGGTCTATGCCCGCATTCTCCACCAGATGTCGCAGGAGAGGGACCACACAACAAGGTTTTAAACAAAAATATCCCCGGAGGGTGGATTTATTAAGGATAACAACGGAAAGGGGTTGAAAAAGGTGCTCCGTGAGTGCAGTGTGTGTGTGTCTTCTCCTTGCTTCTCTTAGCTCGTGCCTTTCTCCTAGGCGGTGGCTTTAAGTTCAGTTCAGTCCTCTCTGAGAATGAAGTCCGGGAGGTTCGGTGCTTCCCGCATGAAGTGCTCAGAGATCTCAGGCGCTGTCTGTAAGGGGGAGAGAGAGAGAGAGACGTTAGCTGCTGCTCACGAGGGAGATCAAGCTCAGAATGAAGCCGTCTCTCCTCTCTCTTATGCGGTGGGGCTGACGAGGCGCAGGTGTCGCTGATCCCATCCTGATTGCGCCTGCCAGCTGCCCGTGATTTATGCCAGGACCTCGGTGAATGGGATAGACCTCCGTCACAATATATATATAAATAATAATAGAGTGATTTCTGAAGGATCATGTGACTTTGTAGACTGGAGCAATGAAGCTGAAAATGCATCTTTAAAATCACTGGAATAAATTATTAAATGAAATGATAAACTACTTTTGAACTGTTATTTTATAGTACAATAGCATTTCACAATTTTATAATTTGTACTGTATTTTTAATTAAATAATTGCAGCCTTGGTGAGTAGGAGAAGCTTATTTAAAAAATCCTACTGACTCCAAACTTTTGACCGGTAGTGTGTATATGTATGCATATATTTCCCAAATGATTTTTAACAGAGTAAGGAAATTTTCACAGTATGTCTGATAATACTTCTTCTGGAGAAAGTCTTATTTGTTAAAATAAGATAAAATAAATTTGTTATTACAAATGAGTTATTAAAATAATTATATTTAGAAATGTGTTAAAATCTTCTCTCTGTTAAACAGAAATTGGGAAAAAAAAAACAAAATACTTAAATATATAAATATAAAAATATATATATATATATATATATATATATATATATAATGTTATGCATTATATTATTTCAAAGTACTAAAATGCCAATAAAAGTCACTTTGTTAAACTGTAAAGTTTTATTTTCAACATCAAAAGTCCACAGAGCAGACACCAACATCCCGTAATGCCATTCACAACCGCAAATAAAATAAACAGAAAACACTTGTGAATCCCAAAATAAAAACAGATAATTTTTTACAGTGTACTCTTTCCTCCAATGACTATAAAACAGTGAGAAAGAGTTGCTCATTCCCTTTCTGATCGACCAGTCCACATTTGCAGTGTTAAATCATCATAAAGTTAAACCTATCTTTGCTGTGTTCAAATATTTCGCACAAGTTAAAAGTTGTGCGTCTCATCTAAAGTCTAGGACATCAAATACATTTTCAAAAAAGAGTCCACCAGCAATGTGACATTGTTCTTTTTCCCTTCAGGTTTTTCTCTCTTAATCTCAAGTATAGGTCTGTCAGTCCCACTTCAACCTTGAAATGCACTTTATTTAAAGTCTTTCTTTGACCATCTCATACCTGAACTCTCAGTACTGACTCACTGGCCACTCATAAAGCTCTCCTGACTCATCTCCACAGCTGATTTATCTTTGATATTAAGCTTGAGACATGTTCCGGCGATAATGAAGTGTTTTGGATGACTTAAATGACCAGTCTCCTGGGGTTTCAGAGAGAACGAGTTTAAAGAGTTAGCGCATAAAGTCATAGGAGTTCACACTCTTATTTTCTGCATTCTAGACTATTTTGTTTTGAGGTTTCGCTTGTTGCTATGCGAATGTTGCTAAGGTGCTGAGGTTGGTTACTAGGTCAGTAGTGTTCATCTTTGCGTCTGTGTGATATAATGGTGTACGGATATGAATCACAGACACTTGAAGGTAAACTAGCAATCAGTGTACTGTACAACCTGAGTGGTTGTGATGTTGAAAAGTAGGTTAGGGTCTTCTGGTCCACCCGGAAAACTGTGATATTTTAGTAAATGCCTTCTTTCAGTTGTCCTTCATTTGAAGGTGCATATTTGATTGCTTTGAAAAGTAATAACAATAATTCATGGCTGCAGCACAAATGATGTGGGATGATTTATGGTCGATGCTGAAGGTTAAGGGTTTAAAACAAACTCTTATGCTGAGCCGATGCTTTTTCTTTCTTTTTGAGTTTTTGTTGGCGATAAAAAGGGAACACAGCATTATATGAGCCTGAACACATGATGAATGCTACTTGACAGCTTTCATAAATGCAATCTATACCTACATTTTTGTCAAAAAAAGAAAAGAAAAAAAATCTTACCTATACATGCACTTCACTGCAGTCTCCAGTTTAAATGAAAACTAGTGACAGTAAGACACAAGCTTTATACGCTTTCACACTAATTGGCATTACAAGTGTAAAACCCCCGTGTACAACAGGTCCAATCAGAAGACAAAACAAGCTGTAAGAAGACTCACGGGCCATGCCTTTCGCATTTGCATGTATGCCTACTTTAGGTCATTCATCCGGATTTAACGAGCAACCATGTCATCAAGAGCACACAAACTCATTTGCAGCTCTGAGATCATAAAATAAAGATCTCAGATCATTAAAATGCACACCCCAGGCTGTGTTTGATAAGCCAACGGTTTTCTAGTGAGACAACAGTGATAACTTTCCTCACTTAGTTATTTAAAGTGTATATTTCACTTACTATGTTTGTGGGACTTTTATTTTGAAAACGCAAGCGCCAAATTGTTTACTATTTGTTACTGGGCAACGACAGCACAAGGCATGTTTAAATTGAGTCTCCAGTTTCAATGAAAACTAGTGCCAGTAAGACACAAGCTTTATACGCTTTCACACAAATTGGCATTACAAGTGCAGGTTATTTATTTACTTTTACCTACTAAATGAAGAGTTCAGATGCAAAAACCTCTAAATGCCCTCTGAAATGTTCTCCTAAAATGAGCATTTTTCTCAGCCTCCGATGTTCATGTTCAGTTATTTCACTTTAAAGGCAATGAAAAGAATGTATTTGTCATTATAAAAGTAACATTTCTGAGCCTACACACAAGAATCAGAGAAAAATGCCAATTTTAGAAGAAATTATCAAACGGCATTTAGAAATTTTTGAAAACCTCAAAACACTTTAACATACGTTCTCATATATTAATAGGAAGGAATAAAAAACAGAGGACATTATGAAGCTTAAAGACGTCTCTCATATGTAGAATTATGTCTCATGCATCGCTCAGGTGTGATTTATTTTATTATTTTTCACAGACTTCAGCAGAGTGTAGAAATCTTGATGGATCTGTGGGTCTCATCTATCCAAACTGATCTTTATTTTGTATTTTATATAGGATTCGAGTCAGGTGATTGGCTTGGCCATTCTACAGCTTGAATTTCTTTCTCTGAAAGCATTTGAGAGTTTCTTTTTTGAGAGTTTTTTGAGTGCTTTGGATCATTGTCTTGCTAAAATATCCACCCTGGTTTGATCTTCCTCCTCCTGCTAATGTAGTTGTTGGACTGAAGCAGCTGATATTCATTTACACTGAGGAAGGGCAGAGGGTTGCTGAAGAACTACTGAGGGATTTCAGCTGCTGTCTGGGCTTTCACTGCCTTTCTACACCTCCCTTTTTCATGTGTTCAATATTTTCCTGTGTCATTTCATTTTATTACACATAACTTTGTTTGTAAACTAATTAGATTTGTTTCTTTGTGTATATAGACTTATTTGGTTGTTATCAACATCTGGTGAAGATTTCCAGTCAACAGCAACTTTAGAAATATGTTTTCTGAGAAAAATGGTGACTTGTAAATACTTATTTACCCCATTGTAACCTAAAAAACGAACCTAAAAATGAACTGTGTGGTAAATCACTATTGTAATATCAAGTGCAGACAGAGAGCAGCAATATGAATATGCTAGCAAGTTTTAAGCAATGTGGACCATACATTTTTTTTTTTATAAATATCCTTTTTTATAATATATGTATTTTTTTATAGTTACAGTCCTGGTGGTAATTTTCTGTGCAGCACCAATTCCTAAACATTAGACTAACATTAACAGGTGTTGCTGTTTTGTGTTGACATTCATGTTGACATTGCAGTCATCTGTTGCCGCTTGGCATTTCAGTGCTCTCTGAGATGATCATGTCAACCACAAAACCTTTTTTGATTATTAGAATTTTCAAAGAGTAATAACGTTTTATATTTTTTTAGAGCAGTGACAATATTTTTTTAAAGTTATGGTTACACAACCCAGTTTTTGAAAATTGAGGTAAATGTCCCCCCTGTTCTCAGTGAATTTACTCTTCTATGTCATAATCTCATATGATTTTGTTTAAAAATAAATAAATAAATAAATAAATAAATAAATAAATAAATAAATAAATAAAACTGAACATTTTATTTAAAGCATGTATCTATAAGGTGCCCTATACTGTAATGAAAATCTGGGCATACCAAAGCATAGCAAAATAATAAAAGATCAGTATATGGAAATGGGCATACTGTGAGAAAACACCACTGTTTCCTTGTTCTCATGTAAATTCCATGAGTGTAAAACCCTGGTGTACAACAGGTCCAATTAGAAGACAAAACAAACTGTGACAAGACTCACGGGCCATGCCCTTCACATTTGCATGTATGCCTACTTTAGGTCATTCATCCGGATTTAACGAGCAACCATGTCATCAAGAGCACACAAACTCATTTGCAGCTCTGAGATCATAAAATAAAGCTCCCAGATCATTAAAATACATACCCCAGCTGTGTTTGATAAGCCAAAGGTTTTCTAGTAAGACAACAGTGATAATCTTACTTTGTATGTGGGACTTTTATTTTGAAAACACAAGCGCCAAATTGTTTACTATGTGTTACTAGGCAACGATAGCACGAGACATGTTTAAATTTACTTCAGGAAGCAAAATGCAAGATTTACAGATTACACATTTATTCATCTCCACTCTGAAGAGGCATACAGCATCTTTTGTAAATTTATCGTGTTTATTGTGATACTTGATGCATGTGTTCTAACAAACACATGTAGACTGCTTAATCGTGTCAAATCACTCAGCTCAGCATTCGTCTGTTTATGCAGAGCTTGATATTAGTTCCTGGCTGTGTTTTCTTTGACTATAGCTATAAAATACAACACAATACATCTCTATCACGCTTCTTTGTCGAGTTTAATTATGATTTAGCCTTTATCCACAACAGATCTGGTAAGCAAAATAGGTTAACATTATTCTGATTGGGTTTATATTTGATCGTGTTCAGTGTACATCATGCTCTGTGTGTGTGTGTGTCTATCTATGATGCTGTGTTCACATCAGACGTGGAACATGTGAATAAATTGTGTAAATTAACAAGTAAACATTTTGAGGTTACTCAGTTCATTCACGCGTCAAATTCACTTCACAATAGACGCAGATTCGAGTCATGCACAGGGCTTCTGTCTGCCTGGTGACTCTAGCTTCATTTCTAAACATGTATTTTATTGAGAGGATAAATGTGCTTATGTGCTTTTTTGAAGGCTGAAAAACTGCGTTAATTCATTTGGAGCCGTGTCTGAGTCCACTAGATCCTTTCAGAGGTGCACCCAGCTCTGTGAGTTCATAAACTCCCCCGGGACACCAACAGGTGCTACGTCATAATAACGCCCATACAAGAGAAAGCTCCTAATTGGTTAACGGTGTGAATGTCCGCTGAAGTTCAAATTTTCCAACTTGAGTGATTCGTGCGTCATTCACACCGGCTCGTTCGAGTGTATCGTGCCGCAGCATGTCTATTCTCGTCTTTGCATTGACTTAACATGTAAATCACTCGCACTTGATGCTTATTCCGCGTCTGGTGTGAACACTGCATAAGAGTGGTACGTCAGAGCGAAACTCATTAATATTCTTAACACAAACTATATATGGTCAATCATGGACTTTCCGATTCTATGGGTATTTTATGGAATAATAAACAAGCTTATAAACCATTTCTGGAGATTTGTTTTACTTACCGAAGCCACAAACCTACTATGTAGATATCAGAGAACAATTTAACATATTAAACCAATGCAGTATATGCTGTAAGAGTCCATCTATTAGTCTTTTCTAGCACATCTGAAAAGAAATATTTTATTTGTTAGAATTTATTTTAATTTGTTTCCAGCTCCAAATTCAGTCTAACTCCAGTTTCAAGAATATAATATAGACCTGCTTACATTCATAAATGAGGAATGAATTGAGATATTTGACTATATTTTAAATATCTCTTATTTTCAGTTAATGGTTCTTCGTTTACCCGAAGTCACTTAAAGTCACTTATGCTGGCCAGTTACATCTGCTCACGGACACAGCCTCGCCAGTTCTTGTTCGTAGACAGAGGGTATAACTGTAAACTAATTTCCTTTAAGTAATATTAGGCCTCCCCATGCTTGCTCATACATAAGGACATTTTAAAGATTTAGCTACTAGATTATATCATACTAAGTCAGTGATTGTCAGAAATCAACAAGTCTCAATAAGCTGTGCCTATGCTGCATCCATTGAGCCTGAATGTATAAGCAATCCTGGGCATAGGTTGCGGAAACATCAGCCTAAACAATCTACTACACTTTCAGAAATAAAGGTAAGTGAGCTGTCACTGGGGTGATATATTTTTAAAAGTTGCACATTTGTATCTAAAAGGTGCATATTAATACCCCAAGAGTACATATTAGTAGCTAAAAAAGTACAAAAGTGTTCCTCTTAATTTTTAGATACTAATATATACTTTTAAGGTACCCATATTTACCCTTTAAGTACAAACGTGTATCTTTTGAAAAGGTACCACCCTGCGTACCTTTATTTCTAAGTGTGTAGATTTAAATGATTTCAGTAGAACATAAAATATATCAAATACAACATTTTATTTGTCAGGTAAACATTTTCCGTGCCAATTTACACAATTGAACCAAAACAAGCCAATTTAGAAACATACAACAGATACAACATCAATTATCCAAAGATACATTTAAGAGTTAGAGACTCCACAGACACTTTTGCATCTTTCCCTTAAATACTCAAATCACAACAAATGATCATAAATTCAAGACAATCGCCCCTTTCACACGGTGATGCCAGTAAATATCCGGAAAATTACTGGAATGACTTCACCGGTAAATTAAAAAAAGAGCTGTTCACACAGGCAAGGATGTTCTGGAATTTTTCCGAAAAAGACCATTCACACGTCTATTCCAAAATAGAGGTAAATTCTGACATCATTAACTAGAAATGACCTATAAACAGCTGTGCTTGTACTTGTACACGTAGAAGTGGTCGGGCTTTTGTTAATGATTTCACTTTTATTTAAAGCTTTAGCATTCATGCAGCTGCTTTGTACCAGAGATGTCCAAAAGCAGAAGGGCAAACTGTTGCTAAATGTTTACACATTTGACTACATTACAAATTCTGTGGATGGATAAATATTGTGAACGACTTCGATGAAAACATATGGAGAAGCACTTTCACATGTTGAGATGTACATAATATGTGTGTGTGCTGGTGTTCACCGGCTGCTTCACATGCACACGCGTCAAGCAACTGAAGCAGAGCTTGAAGGTAAATAAACAGAGGTTTATCATAAGCATTTTATAGATGATTTTTACACAGTTGGCATTAAGAAGAAACATAGAAACGTTACCTGACTAACATCTAGCAGTTACTGTAAATGTGTCTGGAAAAGTATTCAAAGTTTTTTTTTTTTTCATAAACAGCATGGATGTGAATGCGTTTGAATGTTTTGATTGGCTGGAGTAGACGTCTGACGTCAGCGCGTTCTAAAAATGAACACGCTCTTTCTGACAATTTTCCTTCTGCGTTCAGGCAGAGCAGCCTTCTGGCAAATTACCAGTAATGTTACAACTTCTCTTTCCGGAAAATTGTCAGAACAAATTTATCTGTATTTTTTAAAAAGGGCCTGTTCACACACAATCCCTTTCCAGAAAAAAATTGCTGTTTTTTTTCCGAAAAGGTCTGTATGTGTGAAAGCGGCTAATAAAAGCTTCACGAAGACCCTTGTCTGGTCATGAGTTGATATGAAGACAATTTTTTTCCTGGTGCGGATCTTATCAATGCTGAAACCCAGATCAACATATAAAAGTGAAACTGAAATATTACTGAAATTTTTACCACTTTACCAATCACACAGAGACATTCAAAATGATACCTAACATGAATAAAGATCCACAATATACACCATATTAAAAACATTGGACATTCTGTGTGGAATGTGAGTGAGCTGATCTGGTGCAGAAGGTAAAGCTGAGGGCAGAGAGGGGGGCTCAGGATGCATGATCGAGACAGTTGAACAACTGGTTTCCAGCTGATCTTCTTCTCAGATTGGAAAGTTTATTGTTTTATTGCACAACAATTCTCCTGTTCTTGTCTCACAGAATTCCATATCAGTCCCTGGCACCATTAATGGCAAAATATCATAACTCTAAAGTGCTCTCTAATTTCTTTTTTTTCCAGGAAGAATCTTATTATTAAATTATATTTCACTTTGAAACACACAATAAGCAGCAAAAAAGCTGAACTTTTCTAACTAAAGTATTTGCATGACACACACACCTGGAAGTAAATCTTCATTTGGATGGGATTATTTTATATGGCTTACTGGAGTCTATATTTTGGTGAGGATGTAAACTGCTGACTGTTTGATCAGAACAACGCAGCGTTTGCTAACCTTTCTGTGAACGTCTCTGTCAATATGCTTAAAATGAACCACAGACTCATTAATGCGTTCACAGGGATTCTAGCGTTTCTAAAACATGCCCTTGTGTTCGGTGCCACTCATCGCTACAGGGAAGAGCTGAACCTTTTCAAAACACCACATTATGGTGAAATGAGTGGATGACGGTCTCGTTCAATCAATGACGTGTCCTTTATGAAGGTACAGTAACCCTCTGGTGTGTTTGTTTGTGTATTGCCTGAATAAATACACTCTGTTCTAGCTTGCAGCTCTTGCTATTGTATTCATAATATGGATAGAGTACAATAGCTCATCCCATCAACAGCACAATGAGTGCAGCTAGAATGTTTTTTTTTTCTTTCTGATTTCTGAACCGTTCTGAAATGACTGCTTGAGAGTGACTATCAAATGCTCTTCATCTGTTTGCTGTCTCTCATTTAAATTGATGAACTAAAGCGGAGTTCTTTTCTCAAATGGAGGCTCAAGGACGTGTAAACACCAGCAGCAAACTCTAGAAAGGGTCTGAGAATGTCTTGTTTTTCTGAAATCAAGCATGTTTATATATGTGGTGTTTTCAATGCTGAAATACTTTATTGTTGAAGAGTGTAAACACTGTGACTTGTGGGCACTGTGACAACTGTGAAGCAATATGATGGGATTTTTTTCATGAGGTTTGCAAGGGCAAACACTACTTAAAGTATCAGTTCACCCAAAAATAAAACAAAATTAAGGACTTTGTTAAAAAGTTTCTTCTTCTCAGTGTCAGTATATTGCGCACATTTATGTACCTTGTGCTACAGCACTGTTGTTGTAATTGCCAGCGGTGTTTTCTCAGTTGGAGATTACTTTCTACTGAACTACAACTCCCAGAACTCTTTGCACCCATCAACTCCTGCAATAGCCAGAGAAGAAGTAATTTAATTTGAGTTACTTTTAAAAAAAAAATACGCAAGTTACCTCTTACCTTGCTTAATTGGCTTTTACAAAATATATTGTGGAATAAAAATGACCTTAGTCAGGTTGAGTCACACACTCAATGAGAGAGCGTGCTGCGAGGGAACAGACAGTCGGCTCAGACTTATCATCATCCTCAGGTCTCTTTTTTCACAGCAGATTAGTCAGTGTACTGTACTAGTAATTGAATAACTCAGGATATTGTTTTATTTCAAGTCAAAGGAGATATCCGGTATGTTAGTACTGAAGACGCAAACCGTTTCACAATAACTTAATTTAATGAACTGGTTCGACCAGTTCACTTAGAAGATCTGATTAAAACAAACGAAACATTCGTGAATCACCCATCATCACTACAGACAGTCAGAAACAGAAAACAATGGCAGGCCGGAGACTTTTGCAATGGATTCTTGTTATTTTGAACTCATCGAAGCAAAGAAGTGGATTGTTGTTAAGTGTAGATTATGTGTAAGTAAAACTCTTGGCAACTGCAAGAAGCACGACATCAAAAAAACTAAACAAAACTGCACTACACCCGCACCCCACCTCTAGCTAAACAACAAACGATTGACATCAGTTCACGTTCTCTAGGTAAAACAATTAATTAATTAGACTAAACAAAACAAAAAAAAGGTTATCACTTTATAGTTGATGAGATGTTGCCACTGTCTACTGTAGAAGTGACCACGTTTTGTAATAGAGTAAGATTTTTTTTTTTCTTTTGGGAAAAGTTTAAAATGTACTTGCGGTGGTAGTCGGGTTGAAATGCACCTTTTACCCACAGCACATAAATAGTTAATTTATTAACAAAATTATTTTTAAACAAACAAAACATATTTGGATTTTTAACACTATTTTTACTATTATCTCATTTAACCTTTTTCTTCTCAATGGGTTAAAGTAAAAAAAAAGACTGCTACCTGTCAGTGGGT
>CAIGQZ010033059.1:2596823-2610690 GCA_903798205.1 Danio tinwini | reverse complement strand
TATTAGCCTGGTGATGAGCGCTGCCTGGTTTTCTCCAAACATAACGCCTGGCATTCACTCCAAAGTGTTCAATTTTAGTCTCATCAGACCAGAGAATTTAGTTTCTTATGGTCTGAGAGTCCTTTAGATGCCTTTTGGCAAATTCCAGGCGGGGAGTGGTTTCCGTCTGGCCACTCTACCATACAGGCCTGATTGGTGGATTGCTGCACAGATGGTTGTCCTTCTGTAAGGTTCTCCTCTCTCCACAGAGGAAGGCTGGAGCTCAGACAGAGTGACCATCGGGGTATTGATCACCTCCCTGACTAACGCCCTTCTCCCCCAATCACTCAGCTTAGATGGCTGGCCAGCTCTAGGTAGAGTCCTTGTGGTTTCCAACATCTTTCACTTACAGATGATGAAGGCCACTGTGCTCATTTGAACTTTCAGAGCAGAAGTCCTGTCTCGGAGGTCTACAGACAATTCCTGTCTTCATGCTTGGTTTGTGCTTTGACATGCACTGTCAACCCTGGGACCTTATATAGACAGGTGTATGCCTTTTCAAATCACATTCAATCAACTGAATTGACCACAGGTGAACTCCAATTAAGCTGCTGAAACATCTCATGAATGATCAGTGGAAACAGAATGTACCTGAGCTCAATTAAGAGCTTCACGGCAAAGGCTGTGAATACTGATGTACACATAATTTTTTTCAGGTTTTTTTATTTTTAATAAATTTGCAACAATTTAAAAAAATCTTTTTTCACATTGTCATTATGGGGTGTTGTGTGTAGAATGTTGAGGAAATAAATTAATCTCTTTTGGAATAAGGCAGTAACATAAAAAAAATGTGGAACAAGAGAAAGAGCTGTGAATACTTTCCGGATGCACTGTATGTGTATAAATGTGTTAATGTGTAATATAAAAATCAGATACAATCCACATCACACTTATACAAAATCCAGGAGAATATAAATAACGTACCCTGCCATGTAATTGCTGCAATTAAATATCCGTCTTGTTTTGCAATAATCCAAGTCTTTACTGGAATTTCTACAGAGTAAACAACCATAACGTTAACATCTATATGCGCAGCTGCAGTGAATATTTGTTGATGGTAAGTCCATTTAATGAACAAAAAAGAAATGCAACCCTTGCAAAAAACTAGACAGTTATATAAATAAATAATAATGTAGACTATGCGTCTACGCTTTTGTATGCTTTCATCTGTTATTTCGTGATGTCTGGAAAATATCTGCATTGGAGAAAAACTATAAACATGTTTTTTTTTTTTTAACAACTCTGGTAATGAATGTTAGAGAATACTGTAGCACAGTAAACTGATAAACTTTAATAAATGCTGTAACGTTAGTGTAAACTGTGACAGTCCGGACTGCTGAACGAATCACTGACACTACCCTTCCTACACTTCAGGAACTGTACTCTTCTAGAGTGAGTAAAAGGGCTCGTAAAATCACTCGGGATGCCTCACACCCAGCACACTACCTGTTCGAACTGTTACCGTCTGGTCGGCGCTATAGAGCACCAAGCACAAAAACAGCCAGACAGGAAAAGTTTCTTTCCTCAGGCCATCTACCTCATGAACAGTCAAATATTCCCCTACTGTGCAATAAACGTGCAATACTTTCTCATACGCACTTGTACACAGCACCTTATAACCAGTATATTTACAGCATATCTGTACATACAACTCAACATCCAGATCTTTTTGACTAACTGCATCTCTGTTTAATGTTTATTGCCTTTTCTTTCTTGTATTTCATTTTGTGTTGTCACTCGTCACTTTATGTACACTGGAAGCTTCTGTTGCCAAAACAAATCCCTTGTGTGTGTGAAGCACACTTGGCATTGTAATTGCATTGTAATTGTGTATAATTATAGCATAGAAAACCGAAGCCTATTGAATTTGTTGATTACTACAGTTGTTCCACAGCAACAATATAATCACTACGACATTTTGGCCCAATCCTATTTTTGTACCCCTTCCCTTTGGCCCTTGAAACCGAGTGTGTAGGGGAAGGGCTTCAAAATTTACCCGTAAGAAATGGGACACCACCACATCACCACACACATCATCATATGGCATCAATATATGTCATCTTCATATGATATCAATGATGCTGACTGCTGTAGTTATTATATTACCTTATTTTTTGGTATTTATCTTCAGGAAATCCCTGAAGGCATATATTATGTTATCATAATGATATAATGTGGCAATAAGATTGTTACTGTACTGTGCATTTCTACCGTGGCCATATTCATCTATGTAAACACATGAAAACAACATTACAGTTTTTCTCAGTGGCTTTGGTGCATTTCTCACAACACTATTTACATTTGCACAACAGTTAATGCATTTCTCAAAACAATTAGTACAAACTGCAAAACCTAGTGTATAACATGCAAAAGAGTGTCACTTGCTCAAAATGGATAGCTCATTCCTCAAAAACAAATATTCATGTCAATGAAAGTATCAATGTCATCAAGATGAAAAGTCCTGCCACCATTGTTTATGAACAAGATAGTCAAGTGGCTTTGTCATGTTTTCATTATGACACTTTACTCCAATGTAAAAAAGTCAGATTTTGGTGACACTTCCTGAAAATGCTCAAGACAGCACTATATAAACTATACAGCCATTTGAAAACTACAGTACAGTTAGACATTACTGCATTAAGTGAGGTATCTGAGTACAAGACAGTGAATGTTTCACATTTTTACTGCATACGCTCTTTGCCATTCTAATTTATTCACAGCATTGTGCAAAAGAATAAATACACCCTTACTTACAACAAACATAAACTCCCTTTGGGTAGAGCTGAGCACAACTGTAAACAATATTGCAGTACATATTGGAACTGAACCTACAACATACATAGATCTGTAAATCATTCATGAAATTGTTTAATTTAAAAGACATTTTCAGGAAAATAAAGGTTTAAAATTATTTATAAAATGTCCTTGAAAGATTTTGACAACTAGTTCAACATTTGTATATTTAATGACTCTAGTAATGAAATGAGGACTATTAGTTTTATATGGAATGACTTTTCAGCATTCACAAGTTTAGTTAATTTTGACTGACATGACATAAACAAATGATAATGTTATAAACAGCAGAGAGTTGCATGAAAGCAATTGATGCGTGTCCGAAAGCATTTGCAATTTGTAGGAAGGAATGAGAAAATGCTACTATGATGTGCACAAATGACTAATTGTTTTGAGCAATGCATTAACTGTTGTGCAAATGTAAATAGTGTTGTGAGAAATGCACCAAAGTGACTGAGAAAAACTGTAACATTGACATTATAGCAGACACTGTAAAAATGTAATTTCCAGCCACTAGACTTTTCTGACAGGGTATTCGAGTGTCATCGAGTGACAGAATGTTGTGGGACTACAGTACAGGAGTTATTATTAGGGATTATAGATAGTGAAATTTAGCGTTAGCGTTTTTTTTTTAATCATGACAGCATTATGAATGTATTAAAATATGTGGTTGTTTGTTGTAAAAATGTATAATAATGACAACAAATACTAATTTGTGCATCTCCTTACTTCCGGGTGCAACTATGCTGCCTTTGTGGCAGGTGTATTCTGGGAAATTTTCCCATACATGAGCTCTTTTGTCCTATTTTGACAGCTATGCCATTATAAATAGTGAAAATAACCCATTGAAAAAGGCTTTAAGACCAAGCAGAATCCTCTGTTGGCTGTCGCTTTGGTGTGAATTTAGCTAGTCAGTTATGGCCGATGCTAACAAATATTTTATTTTATAATCTGATGTAAGATAAGTCTTCTTTTGCCACTGTATTGTTTTTAAATAGAGAAAACATTTTACAGGTAACTTTTACTCGTAAATCATGGACCTTATTCTTTAAATTAGCATTTAAATTAATTTGAATGCTATTTTGGCTATTGTTGTTATACATGAAATTTCAAATGTACAGTTTTTTTTGTTTGTTTTACAAAAGAGGCTAGAAAATTGTGAAGCTCTACATTATTTATTTATTTATTTATTTATTATTATTTTTTTTTATTAAATGGCCAAATTCTAACTCAGGAAAGTTGCTGTGATAGTTTGTTATTTGCCTAACAAATGAAAATACGCTACAGTTTTTAATTTAATTAATATTTTTTTCTTGATGATATAAGTAATCAATTTGTATTTTAAAATATAATATTTATTATAACATGTTTCTTTATTCTTAATCTTTAGGAAATATTTTTGGCACATCAAAAAGTGTCGTTATGATGACCATCCGACCACTAAAATGCAGTATTTAAATCTCATAATTAAATGGAAAATAAGCGCAATAGGTCCACTTTTTGAGAAAAAAAAGCACCCCTTTGACCAGGCTAGCTATGGGCCTGATATACAGTATATTTTAGTTCAGTGGAAAACTCTCCCCTTCTCATGATACAAGGATTATGCTCAACATATGTGGTTTTCTATTTAAATCTCCTTTGAAATATGGTATAAATCGCAAAAATACAGACTTTCCTCTGTCTCCCATTCAGTTTTTTTTTACTTCCTGCCTTCCATCTGAAGTTCACGCATCACCAGACACCAAACATTTGCTCTATGAATGCAATAATGAACATTTTCAAAATCGGCATAAACAAGTTTATAGGGTTGGATCGATAGACAATGCCATAGTCCTTCGTCGATGGCAGATAGACAAGATGACAAGCTGAGCCAGCATTGGGATTCTCCGCCCCGCCCATGTAGCAGCACCATTCCGTTCGCAAAAAACACACACGGCCCCATTTGCACTAATACATCTTAGTTTTAAAATGGCATTTTAGAACGAAAGCGATCCACGACCACACTGGAGTTTCACCTAGCATTTCTGAAAAGCCCTCCTTCCGCACTATACCGCTAAAATTGTACATCACGTGACCACACACACAGTCATGTGCTGCAGCGTACGTGCGCGTCTGAGCTCCAGCAGTCAGTGGGTGCTTTGAGCATAAAAAAACTCCAGAAAGCAGTCCACATCGGACAGTTTATCAAGGATGTACTGCTGGATCACGTCTCGCTATAGTTGCTAAATGTGATATTTAAAATTCTACTTTTCAAGCTGTTTGGACAGACATATGTGTAGGTATAGTGTATAGACCGTCATATTGAGGTGATATAAATACACCCAGTGCTTTTTTTTCAATTTAACAACATAAAAACGGTGAACCAATTGGAGCGGTTTTGAGACCGACCGCAACTTGACGTAGGAATGCGGTCCCCCCGCCCACCGAATTGACTGACAGCTGTGCATTAACATGTCTCCGTAGTAACGTGTATTATCATATCAACCAGACACAGGACCAGGACGTGCGCACACTAAGCAACCATTAATAAAAGTCTGTTCAGTTTGCTAGGATCATCAATCATCATCAAATGTGATCAAGAGTGAGTTTTACAAGTTTAAAATGTTTTAAAACAGTGCATGTGTGTAATCAATTACAGCGATTTACTTCAGATTTACTTCATCAACACAGCCACGTGTCAGAACAATTATAAAAGTAGATGCTTCAATCCCAGTTTGTGGACGTTAAATCAGGTTTATTTTGTACATTAACAACAGATATCCATACAGCAGTGGAGATTAACCTGTATCCTGTCACATTTGCATGCAAAAACTAAACGAGGGCTGTTTGTGTGTGTGCCTGTCATCGCTGTGTGTGTGTGTGTGTATTTGTGTGTGTGCGTGAACTTTGTAACGACATTGTGTGTGACTCATCCTTGCAACTCCACAACATGCATCAAATACTCATTGATAAAGTTCTTACTGTAGTTTTAGTTTTTCCTCACAAACGTTACGTGATATCTTATTCCTTCATGTTTGTCTGTTGTCTGACACAGCCGAGGAAGCCGCTGCCAGGCATTTGGAAACGGAGCCTTAAAGGCGCAGTACACAAAAACAGCTAGCTGATGCTAAATGCTACAAAATAGAAACTTATGAAAGGTATAATAAAAAATCTGATGGGTGTTTTGAGATGAAACTTTACAGACACATTCTGAAGACACAAAAGACTCATATTAAATCTGGAAAATGTGGTAACCTAGGTGCCCTTTAATTAATATTGTCTCTATCTAATGACTCTTCTGTCTTTTGAGTCTATCAGGTAATGTGTCACAGCGTCAGTACACTGCTTCAATCTTTCGCTTTCATGCTTGTACTTAGTCATTTTAGTGAAAACCTCAGATACTGTTGGTTGGTTGCTGTTAGTTGTGCACCTTTTTTACCAACTAAGCTTGTTGACTCCATTAAAATGACACAGATCACTCTGCCTATTCATCTCAGAGTCCCGCGGAAAAAGTGATTGACAGGCGGTAATTTGTGTGTATCTTATCTTTATTCATTTATGATTTAGTTAGGGGTAAAACAAAGACCATGTGGGTCAGGTAGTTGAAACGGTAGGCTACAAATAATTAATTCTTTATAAGTTAATTAAATATTCATAAGCCGCCTACAACAAAAATGCCATCGTCCATCGTGATGTTTCACATTAGACTTCGTACGATGCCAAATTGGTCGACATTGCCCAACCCTACAAGGTTACCATTCTTGAACTTACCCTTCAACTATTGAAAATTAAAAATACATTTAAAAAAATCGAGTTATCTTCAATGACTATAACATTTTTTTTTAAACGATAAACATTTTAACTGCAATTCCAAAATGTAAGGTTAGAAATTTTGTGTTCAATCCAGAGTACATTCAAACATTTCCTTTGAAAGAAGCTATTAAGTCTAAAAGGCTCCACTATTAACTTTAAGTGTCTTCCGAGATATGTTCCAGCTATAATGAAGTGTTTTGGCCGACTTAGATGAACATTTCCTGTGATTTCATGGTTTTAAAGATTAAAAGAGGGATGTTATGGTACTTCCAGCACATGATTTTGAACAATACGGATATTTAATGTACTGCTAAAGGTTTTAGGCTATTTTTAGGTTTTACTTTAGAGTAGTGGAATGTGTTCGAGTTGGAGTTATCAGCAGAAACTCAAAAATTAGATTTTCTGCAGAATAAGCGAGTGGTGCTTATACCTGTGCAGACTTTCTGTGTCGTTACTACACTGTTGCTTCCTAGAGCTTTTTCACTGTGTTGCTATGCAGTTGCTAGGGTGCTCTGGGAGGTTGCTTGTTAGTCCAAGTCAAAAGAGTCTACACTCAGGACTCTTCATTTCTCTGGATTTAGCTCAGGTTCCACCTTCAGCTGTGTGTGTGTGTGTGTGTGTGTGTGTGTGTGTGTGTGTGTGTGTGTGTGAGAGTGTGTGTTTGTGTGTGTGTGTGTGTGTGTGTGTTTATTATTATTATTGCTGTCATGTCTGTTCTGGATTGCCTAAGCATGCATTTATTTAATTTCTAGGGAAAGCCTCCATCCCTCATGTTGTAAGCTGTAGATCTTATTATAAAAGACTTCCACTGAAGGATGATGCCATGCAACACACTGTGGTGTCTAATGAGAAATTATGAATTGATACTGAGTGATTCACTGATTTTCTTAAAGCATTTATAAGGAGATGAATCAGAGGATAAAAATAGTATGGTCATCATGTGACAGAAAATATTGGCAGTTTGGGTTGCCAAAGGAAATGTAGGGCTACATATTGTATTCATTGCGTAAATGTGATTGATACGATAACTGGGGGAAGCAAACAAAATGTAACATATTATAATTAAAAAACAAAAGAACTAAGTATTGGAATGCCTGTGCCTTAATCCCTCGTGACATAGATTCAACAAGGTACTGGAAATATTCTGCAGAGATTTTGGTCCATACTGACGTGATCGCATTACGCAGTTGCTGCAGATTTGTCGGCTGCACATCCATGATGTGAATCTCCTGTTCCACCACATCCCAAAGGTGTTCTATTGGATTGAGATCTGTCAGTAGTGATTAATAAACCACACTAAACTGAGCTAAACTGAACTGAACTTAAACTCTGAAAACTGAACTAATACTTTTTCAATTTACTATGATCTTCTATGTGAAGCTGCTTTGACACAATCTACATTGTATAAGCGCTATACAAATAAAGATGAATTGAATTGAATTGAGATCTGGACTGTGGAGGCCATTTGAGTACAGTGAACTCATTGTTATGTTCAAGAAACCAATCTGAGATGATTGATGCTTTATGACATGGCGCGTTATCCTGCTAAAAGTAGACATCAGAATATGGGTACACTCCTTAAAGAACAGTTTTGTACTTTTGTAAAAGTTGTACCTTATATTGTACAGAAAAGTCCTCTTATGATACCGTTGTGTACCTGTTATGGTACAATTAAAATGAAGGTACACAATTGTTTTTATAAAAAGGTACATAAGCGTTGGACAACTCTTTCTTTATTACAATATCAATAAATATTACTGGAAAAGCAAAATTATTTTATGAATAATTTCCATATTAAAACATGAATCATTATTTAAAAGCATGTTTAAAGAAACTCATAAACATTAATTATTAAGTTCTTTAAAACAAAACAACTGGTAAAACAAAACTATAGGTATTGTAAACAAAACATTTCAGGCTTTTTTACAATTTAATTTTTTTCATAAATTTTGTTTAGCATTTTTTGATATATATTTTTTATTATTATTGGTATTTGCACCTTTTGCCGTTTGCTTACCACTACGAATGTGAGCTGGCAAAAGTCTTGCATATGCAAACTGTTCATGCAGACATTTTAGTATTGTTAAATTTATTTCTATTTTAAAATTAAGTACATTCATTTTTAAGTGATTACAAAGGTATTGTGTATAAATTGAAGAAAAAAGTTTATATTGTACATGGGAGAATGTATTTCTGTAACATTTTTATGAAAAGTGTTGTAAAATGTTTAGCAAAAAATAAACATTTAGATTTATGTTAAAGTATTTTTTATTCTTTATTGTAAATAGAAAAGGTGCATTAACACAAAAAAGAAACTTTTTTTTTTAAATATATTTAATGTTTTATATTTACTAAAAATAAATTGACACATTTTGGATATAGCAAAATGCCTTTAAATAGTTCTTGAAGAAACACATTTGACACTGTTAAGGTACAAAGTGTCTTGCCACTGTGGTGGTACCTTCATGAATCAGATTTAATGTGTTTCTTTGTCTTAAGGTACAATTCTGTTCCATAAAAAGGTACTGCCCCAGTGACAAGGGTTTGCACTTTCTTTGATACAACATTGTACATTTTTTTTTCTGAGAGTGCACACTGTGGTCATAAAGGGACGGACATGGTCGCCAACAATACTCAGGTAGACTGTAGCATTGACACAATGCTCAGTTGGTACTAATGGGCCCAAAATGTGCCAAGAAAATTACCATTACACCACCCCCACCAGCCTGAACCATTGATACAAGGCAGAATGGATCCATGTTGTTGGAGACCCCCAAAACCAAAATTTGACCTTTTATAATGTATAATAGGGGCTTTTTAAACATTTTAGAAACCGCATAGCAACACCATGCCATCCACTCACAGCTGCCTATAGCAACAGCCTAGCATCCTTCTAGAAATCCTTAATTAGAGACTAAATAACAACATCCTACCAGCATTGACTGTGTGTTTTTATGTGTGTTTATTTTATCTCATTAAAACGTTAGATTCCCTTTGACCTTTTAATTCGATCAGAACAGTGTGCGGCTCCACAGTATATAGGTGTTGTTTTATAAACTGTACATTGAAAAAGCCTCTTTGGTGATTTAGAGCTCATACGTTCGCCTCTTGGCACCTCATTTTTCATGTCACCGCGATCATCATTGTGACTTGAATAATATTCCGATTACTGAGCTTGAGCCTGACCATCAGCTTCTCCCTCTGGCTAAAAGTCCTGCTCAGCTTCCTGATTTTGATAATTCCATTTCGGTGAGGTTTCCCTTCCTCCAGGTCAAGCTCTGTAGACGACATGGGTGTTGAGTTTTGAGAGAAATGTTTAAGGGAAATGCTTCAGAACGCGGGGCAATCATTCCATTAAGACGTTTTTGTTTGCTTGACTTGGTAGACAATTATGTGACACAAACAAAACTGCCAGTCATAATTTCTCTTCTGGGCGGAATTTAGACTTTTAAATCATACGTTTGTAAATAATACAGCAGCGTGATTCTTTGTGATAGATTGTGCTGTTGGAATGCATTGCCAAACATGATGTATAACCCTATTACAAGACTAGGCCTGCATCAAACATCTTTTTTACAGACACAAACATGGAATATTTGATTAGGAAGGTTTCACGCGTTGAGCTTGTTTGTGAGATTTGAATGGTATGAATAATTTATTTCAGTGTCATTGTGAAAGAGAAATATGCGAAGCTGGGATTTCTGACCAACAGGGATACTTTTGTGTGCTTTTATCCAGAACATAAATTCACATTAAATGCTATTCAAAGTAGATGCAAATGTCATGCCTTTGATATTAAAAAGATACAAGTGAAGTGTGGTTGGGAGTATACAGGGTATTAAGTGCTGCACGTTGCGATTTGGAGAAGAAAAAAAAAAGCCATCTGATAAAAGTCTCCTTTTTGATTTTAGGATCTAACATCTCTCTGCCACGTCTGTTGCATGCTGTCAATGGCAATGGTAATTTACTCTCAAGCCAGCAGATTCCACCCACAGGAATTATGCTTGTCATCTACTGTACGCGCAGAACTTAATGCACCTAGAAAAATACACTCACCTCAGATGAACTATTAAGGCAAATGATCGTGATCGTTCAATATGTTGAATTGGAATTCATTGGTATAAATTATTAATGGGATTTTTAAGTGTTCCTGGCACTGATGCTTATGTAGAAACAGTTAAACATGTTTTAGGATTTTATATACAGTTGAAGTCAGAATTAATTTTTCCTTTAATTTCCTTTAATTTCCTTTCAAATTAAAATTTCCTTAAATTTTTTCTTCTTTTTTAAATATTTTCCAAATGATGTTTAACCGAGCAAGGAAATTTTCACAGCATGTCTGATAATATTTTTTTCTTCTGGAGAAAGTTGTATATTTTTTTTAAACCACTTTTAAGGTCAAAATTATTAGCCCCTTTAAGCTATTTTTTTTTCGATAGTGTACAGAACAAACTATTGTTATACAATAACTTGCCTGATTACCCTAACCTGCTTAGTTAAAACTCTGCTGACCCGGTGGCGGGTCCGGTGACAACATCGACTTCCCCTTTAATTTTTAAAGGCCGCGAGTTGCGCAACACCCAGGAAGTGGTTCCGTTTGAGAGTGTAGAAGCTATATTTTATGCACATATGCATCACTTCGGTTTTTATTTTACTGTACAAAAGTTATTTACACTTAAATACACAGTATACTGTATACCCGAGCTGGGCATTGAACATTGGTTTATTTTCATATCTTATAGTCATTGACTAATTTTAATATAATGTTATGATGCCTAAAATGGAAAGGAAATAAAATAAGTCATGTAAACTCATGTTCCTATAGTTATTATCATGTAAAACTAAGCAGAAGCAAATATGTCCTATTTGATATGAATGATCAAAATGTTATTTTTCCAGTATTCAGTTGAATTGCAATAGTTTGGTCAGAATACATGATAGAGATAAAATTATTTTTCCTAGTGTTTGCTGCTCTTTGCTGGTTTTAAGCAGAACTGTCTGAAGTAGTCTAATTCTCTAAACAGATAATCTACAACCTTTCAAAAAAGCATTTTAGAACAAAAAATAAAAAAGTGCCCAATGTTGAAGTGGTTCATCATAAAACAGAAAGCATATCAAAATATAATTTATTACTTTCAGCAGTTCTTATGTAAATTCATAGGGTTTTCTATTCAATTACACTGGAATTTTTCGTTTAAAGCAATGCATTTGGATATGGAAGGCCTTCAAAATTTGGTAGGCGGAAAATACATAAAAAATGGTATAGCACCTCTCATCAGTTGGAATACAATAACTTTTGCATAGATTATGGTAGAGACATTTTTCCTTGTTTCCTCTGATTACACACATGTGCAGGAACCACCAAAATTATTTACAGCAACATAGACCACACAGAACCTAAAAGGTATACTTTCAAATTTGAGTTTATAAAAAAAAAAATACAAAAAACTCCTCTTTTTTAGGTGTTTATTATAACACAGACAACATATACAGTTGTTTTAAATACTTTCAATAGTGTTTTATGAAAATTCAAAGGGTTTTCTTTAAAATGATACCACATTTTTGCATTTAGACCTCTGCATGTGGATTTGGGACGCTTTTAAATTTCGGTAGGCAAAATCCAGGCGGAAATCCCAAAATAGCACTAGACTTTTAGTTAAGCCTTTAAATGTCACTTTAAAGGTGTTTAGAAGTGTCTTGAAAAATATCTAGTAAAACAATATTTACTCTCATCATAGCAAAGATGAAATAAATCAGTTATTAGAAATGAGTTATTAAAACTTTTATGTTTAGAAATGTGTTGAAAAAATCTCTCTTTTAATCAGAAATTGGGGAAAAAATAAGCAGGGGGCTAATAATTCACGGGGGCAATAATTCTGACTTTAACTGTATATGAGCAATATCACATGAGTAGCAATGCAATATGGCTGTATATCGGCACTGGTGGGAGGCGTCCGTTGGCTCGAGGCCACAGGCCACTGCTACAAGTGTGATATTATGTTTATACAACAGTTTGACTGCATAATCAGGTATATAAAAAGAAAATCAAATACAGGGAGTCTGAAAATCCTTTTGTATGAGGAACTACTTTCACCATTCATTCACATCTGCAGCTGACGTCAGAACAGCAGAAACCATTGCTAATCTACCAACGTCACTTTACAGCTAGTATCTGAATGATTCTCTAGCGTAATATCTAAGTGATTTTAAGATTATAAAGATTATAAAGCTGAACAGCATGAAATGCCATCAGTCTACTATTTTTTCCAGTATTTCTCTGTTGCAATCAGGATATCACAATAATGATCCCTAAAAAAGCCAAAGCAAAGCAAACACTACCAGATTGCTATGGTTTAAGTACAGCACTAAAACATACAAAAGAGAGAGATTGACTTAGAAGGTCACTTACCTGTTTTATAATGATTTGATCAGCTGTAGTTTGAAATTACTTGATTGAGTTTTTCTCCTCTAAAGGCTTACATTCTTGTGGCAGAATGTCAAATGTCTTTGCTCTGCTATGTATTACAGGCTGATGAATGCTGACGCGATGTATCTGCGAAATTATAAATATTTAAAACAGAAACTATCCTTATAAATAAACTTTATAGTTGCAATCTAAACAACTTCATTCTCACAAAAAAAAGCTTCGAAAGTACAGTATGTTGTCCAACAGCAACAATATTTGTCAAACTGTAGTGTGTTTTCTGATCTGCTACCACTCTATTTGGGCAGAGTAATACAGAAAGGTGAGGAGGCTGTACGAGTGCTGTTATTTCAGAATATCGCACAGCTATCAGCTAATCAGTTACGAGAACCAGACAGAACAGTATGTAGTATGTATATATACTGTACAGTGCTTAGCATACAAGACTACAGGCCCTTTTAACATTAAATACTTTTATCTGTTTCTCAGTAAAAATAGATTTTGTATATATTTTGACTCATTTAAAGAAAACCATTTTATTAATCAGTTATATCCGTTAAACTACAAAAACTGTCACTAAAAAATTACAAGTAAATGTTCTATTTTTGATTTTTCTCTTGCTTTTCATGCTTATTACAATTTGATGTAATATTTTTCCCCCAATGTATTAATTTGGCTGTACTAATTTTGTGACTTTTTGTATTGCTGTATATGTATTTGTGAAAATGGAGAAAAAAAAAGAAATTTAAAGAAATTTCACAGTATTTCCTGTTATTATATTATATTATATTATATTATATTATATTATATTATATTATA
>CAIGQZ010033059.1:2573444-2596195 GCA_903798205.1 Danio tinwini | reverse complement strand
CTGCTGGAAGTAGCCATCAGAAGATGGGTACACTGTGGTCATAAAGGGATGGACATGGTCAGCAACAATGCTCAGGTAGGCTGTGGCTTTGACACGATGCTCAATTGGTACTAATGGGTCCAAAGTGTGCCAAGAAAATATCCCCCACACCATTACACCACCATCGCCAGCCTGAACCATTGATACAAGGCAGGATGGATCCATGCTATCATGTTGTTGATGCCAAATTCCATCCAACCTATCCTGATCCTACAATTCAAATATAGCAGCAGAAATCGTGAATCATAAGACCAGGCAACGCTTTTTTCAATCTTCTATTGTCCAATTTTGGTGAGCCTGTGCGATTTGTAAACTCAGTTTCCTGTTCTTAGCTGACAGGAGTGGCACCCGGTGTGGTCTTCTGCTGCTGTAGCTCATCCGCCTCAAAGTCGGACATGTTGGGCGTTCAGAGATGCTCTTCTGTTGCATTTCTATCTATCTATGTCTGGCTATTCTTCTCTGACCTCTGGCATCAACAAGGCATTTACGCACACACAACTGCCACTCACTGAATATTTTCTCTTTTTTGGACCATTCTCTGTAAACCCTAGAGATGGTTGAAAATCCCAGTAGATTAGCAGCTTCTGAAATACTCAAACCAGCCCTGCAACCATGCCACGTTCAATGTCACGTAAATCTCTGTTCTTCTCCATTATGATGCTCGGTTTTTGCAGCAGGTCGTCTTGACCATGTCTATGTGCCTAAGTGCATTGAGTTACTGCCATGTGATTGACTGATTGGAATTTTGCTTTAACGAGCAGTTAGACAGGTGTACCTAATAAAGTGGCCGGTTTTAGGAATGAAACCCAGCTATCTGACATAAAAAAGGAAAAACTTTTAGATTCATCTTACAAGGTAGACATCAAAGCAATTTATGCAATATGACCACTTTCAAAACGCCCTAGCAACCGCATAGCAACATGCTGCGTACATAAAGATTGCCCTGGCATTGCTTTTGTATCAAGCACTCAAATGTCTTTCATGCAGTAAGTGCTAAAACCTGCTTCTCCTTTAAGGGATGTTGAAATGTAGGGCAATATCAGACACCCGAATCCATTTTAGAAGACGGATGGATCATCTCTGTTACACTTTACAGTCCAAACAAACCCTTCTTGCTGTCAGTTTAGCAGCACCTTCTCCTGAACGCCTAAAAATAACTCCACAATCCGACAGTCACGATTTAAGACAATGGACTGCACTGTGCCACGCACTTATTTATAAGAGGGCTCCATCATTTCATTCGACTCATGTAAATTAGGTGTAACATTGCCCATCTCTTGAGTCATCACTTTGGAGTTGGCTAGATAATGTGTGTGTTGTGTGTGTGTGAGAGAAAGCCCTTTCCGCTAATGCTAATTTAAGGTCCTGAAACAGTGACAGGCTTGTTCATTATTCCACATGTCTGGCTGTGTTCACAAAGACACATGGAGCACAGGCAGTGCCAGTGGACAGGGGTGTAAAATACTTGAGTCATTTTACATCATTACTGTATTTGACTGTTACTTTTGGAGATAGAGTATTTTTACTCTGTTACTTGTACCTTTCTAGAATCAGAATCAGAAAGAGCTTTATTTCCCAGGTATGTTCACACATACGAGGAATTTGTTTTCATGACAGACCTTCTAAAGTGCAACAGAATCACAGAGACAGGACAAACAACAGATAATAAATATATTTAAAAAATAGAAGTAAGTAGTGAATGCAAATATACAAATTGTCATGTGTATGTACAGCTATATTACTATATACAGCGTTATATGTGTCACACTTTATTTTGATGGTCCGTTTGTTGAATTTAAGTTACATTGCAAGTAATTATTATTAGATTATAAGTAGACTGTTACGTTGGGGTTAGGGTTAGTGTAAGTTGACATGTACTTGCAAACGTTCTTATAGTCAGTTAAATGTCTGTTGAAGGACTGTTAAATGTCAGTGTCAACAGATATTAAGCAAACAGTCTACTAATACTCAAATGAACCATCAAAATGAAGTGTTACTTAGCTGTTATGTGCAAATTGGCATGTAAAGTGTGTTGTTAAATAAGTGTATGTGTGTATAAAAAGTGTATAGCAGGTTGTGATGTTGGTTCCACAATTATTATCAAGTGTTCATGAGATGGATTGCTTGAGGGAAGATTGCCTGTTTCTGTGTCGGGCTGTTTTGGTGCGCAGTGCTCTGTAGCGTCGACCAGAAGGTAAAAGTACAAAGAGGCAGTGTGCTGGGTGTGAGTGGTCCAGAGTGTTTTAAGCAGCCCTTCTGCTCTCTCTGAATAAGTACAGTTCTTGGAGAGTAGGGAGAGTTGTACCAACGATTCGCTCAGCAATCCGAACTATTCAACTTAGTCTTCAGAGGTCGGATTTGAAAGCTGAGCTAAACCAGACAGTTATTGATGTGCAGATGACTGATTCAATGATGAAGGTTTAGAACGGTTTCAGCAGCTCCTTTGGAAGGTTGAACTTCTTCAGCTGACGAAGAAAGTACAGCCTTTGTTGAGCTTGTTTGACAATGGAGTCAATGTGAGTGTCCTACTTCAGGTCCTGAGAGATGGTGGTGCCATGAAACCTGAATGACTCCACTGCTGCCACAATGCTGTCCATGATGCCCAGTGGGGAGAGAGCAGGGGGGTTTCTCCTGTAGTCCACTATCATCTCCACTGTTTTGAGCATGTTCAGCTCCAGGTTGTTGTGACTGCACCGGACAGCCAACTCCTTAACCTCATGTCTGTAAGCAGACTCGTCGCCGTCCTGAATGAGGCTGATAAGTATGGTGTCGTCTGCAAATTTCAGAAGCTTAACAGAGGAGTCTTTTGAGCTGCAGTCTTTCGTGCACAGGGAGAAGAGCAGTGGGGAGAGGAAACCCCTCTGGGGGGCTGGATGAGAATTTTCCCAGCTTCACAAGCTGCTGCCTGTCTGTTAGGAAGCTGTTGATCCACTTACAGACAAAGGTAGGCACGGAGAACTGAGTTAATTTGGGCAGGAGAAGTTTTGGGATGATAGTGTTAAAAGCCGAGTTGAAGTCAACAAACAAGATCCTCACGTAGGTCCCTGGTCTGTCTAGGTGTTGCAGAACATAATGCAGTTCCATATTAACTGCATCATCCACAGACCTGTTTGCTCTGTAGGCAAACTGAAGGGAGTCCAGTGAGGGTTCAGTGATGTCCTTCAGGTGGGCCAGCACCAGTTTTTTAAAAGACTTCATGACCACAGATGTCAGCGCCACCGGTCTGTAGTCATATAGTCCTGTAAGTTTAGGTTTCTTTGGTATGGGAATGAGAATAAGATACTGCACTTTTTATATAGTCCTTACAATTTAAATAAAAAAAAAAAGTAGTTTTTACATTGTATTGTCTTGCATCGTATTCACATTAAATGCGTTAAATTACATAGGCTCACTCTGAAAACGCAGCCCTGTATACATTTCTGGAAATCGTGAATTATGTAGCCAGAGGTACATATTTATTTTTTGTTCTCAGCATTGGTGCATTTAAAATACACAAAATGTATGATTTTTTACATTATAATATCCAAAAACTACAGTGTTATATTACTGACTTTTGCACTTTTGTTATTCAAAAATGTTTCAAAGATTGTTAACTAGTGAAACTGAGTGTGTGCTGTGTGTTCATGCTAATGGCATCATGGTTTTGTAGAAACCAGAAACCACCTTTAAAGGGCACCATAGGTTACTCCTTTTTCCAGATTTAATTAAGTCGTGTGTGTCCCCAGAATGTGTCTGTAAATTTTCAGCTCAAAACAGCCATCAGATTATTTATTATAGCTTTCACTAGTTTGTGTTTTATAGCTCTTAACAGATTTTTGCTGTTTTTGTGTACTGGGCCTTTAAGGCTAGTCCTCCCTGCCCACTGTTTCCACGTGCCTGTCAGCGTCCCTCAGTCTCCGCCCTCGGCTGCCTCAGACAACTGACACAGACATAAAGGAAGCAGATCTCACGTAACGTTTGTGAGGAAAAACTACAGTAAGACCTTTACCAATGATTATTTGATGCATTTGTTGTGGAGCTGCAGGATGAGTCACACACAATGTCATTACAAAGTTCACGCACACACACAGACACACACACGCACATACATACAGTGTGCGCGTTTAGCTTTGCACTGTCTTTGCACGCAAATGTAACAGGATACAGGTTAATATCCACTGCTGTATGGATATCTGTTATGTTAATGTACAAAATAAATCTGATTTAGTGTCCACAAACCGGGATTGAAGCGTCTTCTTTTATAATTGTACTGACACACGGCTGTGTTGATGAAGTAAAGCTGAAGTAAATCACTGTAATTGATCACACACATGCACTGTTTTAAAACATTTTAAACTTGTAAAACTCACTCTTGATCACATTTGATGATGATTGATGATCCTAGCGAACTGAACAGAACTTTTATTTACGGTTGATTTGCGCACGTCCTGTCTTGTGGATATGATTATACACGTTACTACGGAGACATGTTAATACGCAGCTGTCAATCAATTCGGTGGGCGGGGAGACCGCACTCCTATGTCAAGTTGCGGTCGGTCTCAAAACAGCTCCAATTGGTCCACCATGTTTATGTTGTTAAATTGAAAAAAAAAGCACTGGGTGTGTTTATATCACCCCAGTATGACTGTCTATACATTATACCTACACATATGTCTGTCCAAACAGCTTGAAAAGTTGATTTTTCACCATAGGTGCCCTTTAATGCAGTATATTGAGAATTATATTCTAACAGATCAAAATTATACAGTAACAGAAAGCTTAATGTATTTAGTCTGGTAAAACAGCACCTTTAGCACATGTCTTTGAACTGTGGGGAAGCCCAGAGGAAGCGCACACCAACACAGGTAGAACATGCAAACTCCACACAGAAATACCAACTGGTCCAGCCGGGACTCAAACCAGCGACCTTCTTGCTGTGAGGTGACAGTGCTCACCACTGAGCCACCATGCTGCCCACTTTTTACTCATTCTTTGAGTAATATTTACAACAGATACTACTTGCACTACATTTTTGGGTAAGTAATAGTTCTTTAACTTAAGTATGGTTTACAGTACTCTTTCCACCACTGCTGGTGTCTACAAGACTGATGGGTTTTTCCTGAAGTCTCACCCATCGAGTGGCAATTCTCATCAGCGACTGCCTGTTCTACAAGGCTGTCAGCAAAGGGCCGAGAGATAATAGGGTACGAAGGTCATTTCGGGTGGCCGTAAACATTGACTGCCCAATCACGTTTGACCATGCGCTAGTAATGACGCCCATATTTCATCTCTGTCAGCCAGTGGCATTTATCCGGCCCATGATTGCAAACCTTCACCTTTCTTCCTTCAGCTTATTTTATTCACCTTATAGATGCTGAGAGATAAATACACAGTAGCTACTGCATGAGACCACAATCAATGCTCAGACTCGATACTGTCAATGTTTTCAGAATCACGAGAGGGAAAATGACGTGAGTGATTTCTTCCGGTTGTTTAAGGGAACTGAAGAATAAATACTGCTTCTTGCAAGCGTAGATTAAAGGTGTCAAGCAAAAGGGTAAAACTAATTGCTGTTGTGTAAATGTGAATCTCATCGCACCTTGAGTTTTAGCTGCTGTTGAAATTGACATTCAGAATAATGTGTTGGCTTATATACTTAAATGTAGATGGTTTAGAAATGTATAATTTACTGTTTGAGATGTACCGCTTGTTAACTTATGAATCAGTGAGCTTGAGTGTTGATGTCAAATGGCGTACATTTGTTTTCTATGGCTTTAGGCATAAGAATTTGTCTATATAAAATGACGTGTAAATAATTAAGTGACAAAAAAAGTAGACAATCATAGGCAGAGTGTGTGTAAGGCTGGGGAAGGCTTAGCCTCCCCCTGGCCAGAGGCCACGGAGATAGCAGCAAAGAAAAAACTGCATTGAAAACATGTAATGGGTGTACATAACACTTTAATTATTGTAAGTTTGTCAATCCAATTTAAAGTCCCCCTCCTCACAAAAATGGAACTGTCAATCCTTGCGTTTGCACTGATATGCGCTGTTTTTGACTTGAGTTTGCAGCAGCTCTGAAAACTAAATCAAAAGTGCTGGTCAGCGGACTATTCTTATTTGCTGGTCAAGGACATAAGTAATAAAAAGACAAATGAGTATTATGAGAGAGGTATAATAATATCTTATTCAATGCTTTCAATATTATACAATGCTTTAACTTGTTTTCAGCATTAAATGAATTGGTAGTTTCAATGTAACATAGTAGTCTAGCCTAGTGTAGTAATCTTGTTAGGCGATTGTTTGGAGTTTTAAATTTCAAAGGTCTGAAAAATAAAAGAGGACACATGTTGATCTTATTTGCAGTGTTGGGGGAAAAGTAATAGGCCTACATTACAATTTAAAGTCACTTAAAAAGTAGCTTAATGTGTTACTTAGTTACTTTTTAAGGGAAGTAATGTGAAAGTATGTGTTATTTATTTATATGCGTTTTTAAGAGTAGCTTTAGGTTTATTTAGAACACTGCTTATTTGCAGTTCTTAAGCATAAACTTAATTTTTCATAAATGGGCTTAATTCAGTATAATTTTGCTTCACTTTATTTAATCAAATGTATGCCTATAGATTATTTGGTTGCATTTAAAATTCATAATGGCACTGTTTACTGTTCTATATTCTTCACTGGTCATCCTTACTGATCTGTATGTCCCACCTACTGCTGTATAAAGATGTTGCATTGTAATTCTGCCAAGTGTTTTCTACAGGGTTGATTAATGCAACATAATGTCACGAAGTCAAGATATGTTTTTAATTGTTTTAGTTTGTATTTTGAAATAATATAAATCTAATTTCAATAAACAATTACTCACGCTAGCTAAATGCTACTGGATCATTGTTACTTTGCAGTGGTTGCCTCTAATTTAATTGGTCACGACTGAAAACAAAAATGAATGAAGGCAAAACTAAACGAGTTAAATATTACTTTTTCATGAGAGTGACCAATCGGCAACCTCCCGCTCTCCCTCGGGAAGCCAATACGGAAGTAACTTAAAATGCAATTCCTCGACTTGCCTTGGGGGGGCTGGCTCCAGGAAATCCAAGTGTTTTCTGACTGCATTGGTAAATTGGCCATTTTTACAGCTGATAAAAACATGTTTACAGCCTGGTACAAAAGATGGCTTGATGCATATAGCTTTGATTACCCTTCATGACAACTGTGAGGGGGGTGAATTTTTTTTTATAACTCATCCATTTCCTTTTTATTAAGTTATATTAAGTCTGCATAAATAAGGGCGGGGCCACTTGAGTGACAGCTAGGTCTAGCTGTTCGCTGTCTCGTCTCCTCAGCTGATTCCGGCTAATTAGCCGCTGATCTCGGCATATACATCATATTTTTGTTTTAGTTAATGTTTCTTTACACATTCATTTGCCTTTTGGAATTATTTTCTACAATTATCAGATACTATAGCATGCTGTAGGCACTTAATTGTGCTTACAAACCGTTTAAGTTGCTTTCATTTCCCAGGTGAGTGAAAGTATATACTTATATACCATATATATGAATGTATTTGTTTTATTTAAGATACTTGTAATTTATAATGTTATTTAGACCTGCAATGCACTCCAGAATCTGACAGATTGACTAGCTGTAGGCTATAGAACACAAACGAGTCACAAGTAATGAAGTATTAAGCGTTATCCCAAAGAAAAGCCTGTCTAAGCCAAGTCTACGCAAAATGCAGAGAATCCAGCATGCGTCTGTAGCTCCGCTTACTCTCCGCCTCTTTGCCCTTATTTGGTATCCCGTGGTCGGTGCGATGACTCGCGAACAAAATGGCAACGGTTGGCCGCGCCTACTTGTAGCTTCTTTTGCAGTGTTCAGAAACCTATGGGTGACATCACGGATACTATGTCTATATCTTTTACAATCTATAAGCGTGACTGAAAACTAAATTTGATCAGTGTGTTACATCTGTTCTCTGGTACTTACTGACTGTTTGTAAATTCAAGACCGTGTTTCCTAATGTAAATCTACACTGTATAAAATGCAGGGTTCCACACAATTTATTCATGTTTTCCTAACACAAATCGATTAAGTTAACTTAACACTTTTAACAAATGTATGTGGATTGAACATAAAAAAAAAACAAGTTGTCCCAATGAAATCTCAAGAATTGTCTCACTTCAGCTCATTTTAAATAAGTAGTTTGAACAAGCAAAAAATAAAATACATTTTGAGTGTATGCACACTCAATTTCTGATTAAAAATGGCCTCTATTAAAAGTTATATTAAAAGTTTTTAAATTGCCATTGAAAACATAAGTCTAATATAATCAACAGTGGACATTTTGATATTTTTTTACAACATAAACATGACTGAAGTTGGATTTTTTTATTACCTGTGTCAATTTGGGGCTTAACTTCTGACGAACGTGGAAAACTGATGCGTGCAGCACCGTCACTGACAAAAGTGAATGGAAAGCAGAGAGAGAGAGAGTGCGCATGACACAGAGAGAGCGCGAGAGAGGCCTCAGTCATATCTCTGTCTACCACCAATGGCTAATCTCGCTATTCTGTGCCGTTTTAAAAAAATACCCGTCCAAATTTAGGGGGGCCAAGCTTGTAGATACGGGGACACTGGCTACCCCTGTAGCCCCCCCCTAGAACCACCACTGCTCCATAGTGGATATAAACATCCCTAGCATAACAAAAAGGTTAAATATTGATTTTTTTTACAGCAATAATAAATTAAAAGCAATAGTCAAATGATATTACCATATTTTTTGCATATTTACAGCATTAATGAATTGAATCAAATGATTATTGCCTTCAATTGATTATTGCTGTAAATATGCCCGATGTAAATATGCATTAATGTATTTAATTAGATTTTAGGTAACATTTGATTCATTCTAAATAACAAAAAAGTGTCAGTTTTATGTTTTTTGTTAACTCTAATAAATCGGATTTACATCGCCATTTGTGGCACAGTGATAAAGTATGTAATAGTTGCCACAAAATCAACCCCATCTGCTTATTTACTCTACCGAGACCTATTTACAGCATATTTACTGCAATATTCAATTGAATCAAATTGAATCAAATGATTATTGCCTTTAATTGATTACTGATGTAAATATGCCCAATATTTGATACAGATTTATGTATGTTATCTGATTTCAGGTAACATGTTTAATTCTGAATAACAAAAAAAAATCTGTTTTATGTTTTTTGTAATCCCTAATAACCCTAATTTGCATAAAAGTAATAAGTAATTGCAGTAAGTAATAGTTGCCACAAAATCAACCCCACCTGCTTATTTGCTCTAGCGAGACCTGGAAAGTGAAGTGTTTGTCAAGACTAATCACATCTCGGCACGCGGCGCTCATTGAAGGTCTGTTATCCAGGGAGGTTTTGGAGAACAGCTGAGAGCACAGCTGTGTTGTTCACTGACTTCAGGTCTGTTGACCTGCTCTGTGAAGAAGCTGGCAGCTGATTCGGCCATCCTCTGATCGAATGCTTCACAGGGGTTGAACTGGCGAGCTTATCGCTGTGGAGAGCTGCTGCAGGTGTGGAGCTTTCACCACTGCAAAATCCCTGCTAAAACCTACATTTTACTTCAGACGGTCTGCTTATGAACTTTTTCTCCTTTTTTATCTACCATTACCACACTCAATTTGAAACATTGTTGAAGGGACAAAGTAGAAAAGTAAAGAGAACTTCTGTAGATCTCCAAACGTGTGAGTGGTTTTAGCTGTGCCAGAAAAATGTTTGGACACTGTAGGTGTTTGTCAGGAGACTTTAGAGTCGTAAATAATGGGAATTAATTTGTGAATTTGCACTTCCCGTTTCATCTTCTTTTAAGGACTGTTACTGCAAAACAACACAGTCGTAATTGTTTTATTACTGTCTACATTAACACGTTAATGTTTTGTTTATTATAAATATGCTGCAGTTTTGTCATCTAATTCTTCAAATGGTCATGCTCTTTAATTACGCCATTAACAATCATCATTTATTCTTATTTTTATGTTTATATTAGTTTGTTATTAACTATGTATCAGTGTACTTCATTTATTATTTTTCTTTCAGCTTAGTCCCTTATTTATTGGGGGTTGCCACAGCTGAATGAACCGCCAACTTGTCCAGTGTATGTTTTACACAGCAAATGCCCTTCTAGCCGCAACCCAGTACTGGGAAACACCCGTACACTCTCACATTCGCACTCATACACAATGACCAATTTTAGTTCATCCAATTCACTTATAGTGCATGTCTTTGAACTGTGGGGGAAACTGGAGCACCCGGAGGAAACCCACGCCAACACGGGGAGAAAATGCAAACTCGAACAAGCAACCTTCTTGCTGTGAGGCGACAGTGCTAACCACTAAGCCGCCGTGTCACCCTGTGCACTTCATTATTTTGTAAAAATGAATTTGCTCTCATAAATTTTAATGAAATAATATAACCTTCTCTCCCCCTCAAAACAACTTCATCCCTTCCTGGTCACATGGTATGCATTTAGATCGTGACTATCAGGTCGTGTTTCATTTCTGCTCTGAATTCATCCATTCATCAATCTTCAATCATTTCTTAAACAACGATCTTTAAGCAATCCTGACACAGGCTCATTGTGGATATGTACCCCTGTCTAAATATATGGAGAATGTGAATTATGTAGCCAGGGGTACATTGTATTCTTCCTTTGGATCATAACATGTAAGTGTCATTAAAGTTGTTGCCTCATTTTGTGTAGTTTGCAAAATGTGTTTACTTGTGTGTTATAAGTTGTAATCGCCCCGCACGGCTTGTGATCATGTATCTATTATAGATCAGTGCTTGTACTGTATCTCTCAGGTTAAATATTTATGGGGCTGTTCACATATCACATCCAAAACTATGTTAAAAACGTGACGTATGCTTCTTCCTTTACCAATTTAAATGTATTTCTGAACTTGTGATCATCTGCTCTTTGTTGCTATGGCCACCATCAGCTGTTTCTCACACACACGGCACAGTCAATTTTCAATATAGTTCAACTTTTGCCACTGTGTGGATTAATTACTGAATGTGTGTCGTTATTACCTGGTGTTAGGTTTAAGATTAGAGTAATATGCTGGTGTTTAACTGCATTGCTTTTTTGCATTCCTGCATTGGGCTCTCACATACTTTTTGCTACTTCATACTGTAGCAGTGCTGGGCATTTCTCTCGTGCTGAACGCAGTCAACCAATTGCAACAGACTGGGTCATCGGTCCAATCAACACAGATTAGCTTCGCGCTAAGCATGGGTTTGGAAACAAATGAATCGCTGAACGATTCATTTGGGAGTCGCTGGGATAATAAGGTAAAAATAAATGCATATTTTAAGACAATGAAAGTGTTTTTGGCCTTGCATGCATATCAGCCTGCTGTTGAAGACCCCCTAAACCAAAATATGACATTTTTAATGCAAAATAGGGGCTCTTTAGGTCTTTAAATTACACTTTAATCTGAATACAACTATCTTACAAAATAACTAATAAAATATTATGCACTAACTATCCCCATGGGAAAGACATGGTGACATCTGTCAACAATCCTGACAGAGGCTCATTGTGGATACGTACCCCTGTCTACGTTTCTGGAGAATGTGAATTATGTAGCCAGAGGTACATTTTGTCTATAAAATGAACTCTAAGGGGTGGTATGATGCCATTGAAGGCTTCTGTTTCTTCTAGCTCTACTAGCTGACTGCTTACCTCCATATGCATGGCTTTCCTGGTGTTACCAGTTTGCCTAGTAGCTCGCTGCGTACGGCAATGAACTTGTGACATGGGGCTGAGTTGGTTGAGTCTGGCGAAGAGTGGTTACATAAACCAGGTAAAACAAAATAAAAAATAAACAACAAACTGAAAACAAGGTGAAATCATGCAGTCGTGACTGCTTTTCTTTTTGTATTTTGCTTTTGAAAACACTATTGATTAGGTTTATGCATGGCCCTACTTTTTTTTTTCTCATTTCAGGACCATTTCAATTTGATGCACATCACGATAGCAAATAGTAAGGTGTATTCTGATTTGCTGTTGTAATGCTGACTCAAATGAGTAACTTTTAAATTTAGTGGCTAATTCATATGCATTTTTGATTTCTCAAAGAACCTTTCAGAGATCAGTTCCTAAAATGAACCTTTTTTTTCTTAATGCAAGGAAGTATTTGAAGAGTTCAGATACAAAAGCCACTAAACGCCACTTCCCCAAAAATGAGCTAATGACACAGAGCGAATGCTTTAGGCACATAGTACATGTTCAACAAATATTTTTGCTTCAAATCATCTAAATCGCAGCATCAGCACATTCAGAAATTGTTTGCAAAAACCTCTAAACGCCACTTGCCTTTGACAGCAAAAGCCGCTATCCTGAGAACCAATAATCGAATTATCATATGTTTGAATATGAATCGAATCATACATTTTCCATGTAGCAGCGCGCTGATATGCTGCCGTTTATTCCGATGCTGGCGTTTATTATGGCGTTGAATTTCAAAAGATGAAGTTTGATGAGCTGGATGAGCCTGTCTGACTGTCACTGAATGGCAAATGTAAACGCCCCTTACCTCCAAACTCTGTGCATTATAAGAAAAGAAAACACACTGTACAGTCGGAAGTGTAACATGCATTTATAACATTGTGCAGTGATGCTACTTTGTCTAATTTACTATAGCTACATTAAACGGCAACTCCATTTCTCAAAAGATGGAGTTAAGATGCTGTTCTATTTTCCCGCTTGGATGCTATGAGGATAAACGAAAGACGAATTAGGAACAAAGACTGTGAGTATGGTGAGAATGAATGAATGACAGCTTCTAAAAGTGTCTGAGGCCCCGTTTACACTAATGCGTTTTCGTTTTGAAACGGCATTTTAGATCAAAAATGATCCGCGTCCACATTAGCGTTTCATCTAGCGCTTCTAAACTTATCTCCGTACACACTACTCCACCAAAAACGTATATCACGTGACCATTTGCGCACTTTGGGCATGCGCGTCCAAGTATAAACAGGAAGCATTTATACAGAAGTATTTATGTGTGTAAAGCATCTGTTTTGTGAAAAATGCTTCTCATATGATGTGTGAGCTTTTCTCGAGTGAAAATGACGTCGACTGCAACTTTCTGTCGTACACCACGCCCACCAAAAGAGTGCCATTGGTACCCTTTTAGCAGTGGAAACGCAAGCCTGATAAAGGTGACCCGTACCGTACTGTACCAGTCAGTGGAAATGAGCCATTAAGGGGATAGTTCACCCAACAATGACAATCACCTAATAATTTATTCTCTCTCATGTGGTGTTGAACCTTTACGATGACACAAAATAGGATATTTTCATGAATGCTGGTTGCTGGCATCCATTGTCTTTCATAGTAGGAAAAATAGTAGTGTGTGCAGCATTTTTCAAAATGTCTTCTTTTGTGTTTAACAGAACCAAGAAATGTAAATACGTTTTGAGGATGAGTAAATGATGTCAGAATTAACATTTCTGGGTGAACTATCCCTTTATGTACCAGATTTACTAATGGCTTCCACCACACAAATCTCACAAGTAAAACCTAACTGTCAGGATTTACTAAAGACATGCAGTGAAATGCAAAGGCGTGGATACTGATACTGATATTTTGCACCTTATTTATTGTGCATTTGTAGGAGTTTTTCTTTCAGATGCTAAATGTATGTGGGGGGAGTATTTAAATGACTCTAAGCTTTGCAGTAGCCAGTATTAACATTGCGTGCTTTGAACATACTGTACAAAAAGCACATCTTAACCCATTTTGCACTTGTGTTGCTAATAGATTACATGCACACGGATATCATCAGCTCTGCCTGTTTGCATTTTACTTTGTTGGTCATTATGGAAATGAGCTGCCGCATCTTAGTTTTTTAATTCACACATTGTCAGCAGAGACACCCACATAACTTTTTACTCGGCGCCTTTATGGAATTGCTTATTTTCCCTGTTTAGTGAATCTGGCCCTGAGATTCATAAGCTTTTGTTGATCACAGAGCAACAAGCCATTGGGAAATGCATTTTCTTTTATTTTGATCATATCTGAAGTAAAAATCTGGAAACTTTTAATCTGATGACTTGGAAAAAATAACAAGCCATACAGTCTAACTTATCATTTATCTCCATAACACAAACGATGTGCACCAAAGTGTGAATGGTTAGCGTGAGCCATGGTAAATGATGGTTGCGTTAGAAAGTGCCAAATGAGTGCATAATAAACGTCAACATATTAGATGCTAAAGGCATTTAAATCATCTTTGCTTCAATGCATGAGAGATCAGCATCTCAGGTTGCAAATAAAAACACAACATATTTTTCAATTCGACTGTCAAGAGGAAATTAAATGCGTTTGCTCGCTTGTCAGAGATTCCCACAGAGGTTTTTGCATGGTTTATTTGATTATATCTACCAGTTTCTTTTCCAGTACAAGTATTTAAGCAGGTTTATGAACAGTTGTCAGCACAGACAGGGTTGCTGAATAAATCATCATGACACAAGGATGCAAAAAAAAAGACTTTATTTAACAAGGTTTGATGCTTCCATATGTTACATACTGTATATAGACTCTATGCTGCAGAGTATAGCACAATACCGGTTTGTGAATCTTATGTGAATGGATATTTATGTGATTATGCACATAGAAAAAAAGATGTATTGAAAAGATGTGACCCTGGAGCACAAAACCAGTCTTAAATTGCAGAATACAATTTATATATATATACAATAGCCTGATTTATAGCTGGTAAATATGTATTGAATGTGTCACCATTTTTCATAGAAAACATATTTCTAAAGGTGCTGTTGACGTGAAACTTTAACTAGACGTCAGTAACAGCACATACATACACTAACCGGCCACTTTATTAGGTACACCTTTCTAGTACCGGGTTGGACCCCCTTTTGCCTTCAGAACTGCCTAAATGCTTTGTAGCATAGATTTAACAAGGTACTGGAAATATTCCTCAGAAGCACCAATTAATGAAAATAACAAACCATTAACTAACACTACTAGCTTAGTAAACTACTAATTAGCTGTTTATTAAAAGTTAGTAAGGTAGAAGTTGGATTTACAGTAGGTTCTGAGTAGGATTATGTCACAGTTGTACAATTTCAGTAATGCTTGTGAAATGAGGATTATAAAATACGCATATATTTATTTAAAAAACACTTACATTAGGGAGAGGAACATGGACAGGCAGAACGAGCAATGGTGACAAATACAGTACCAGTCAATGAACTGACACAACTAAGGGGTATTAATTCTAAGACATGAATAACTGATAACAAACAAGGGTCCAACACAGGTGGAACTAATAGACTTACAAACGGCGAGAAAACTGAACAAATGATTCGTGACATAACACATGGAACACTACACATAGGAAACATCTAATCATGACAGATTAGAGATGCAGAATAAGATTATACTCTATAATTACTAATGAACACTAAATATCTTAATAACCAAGCCAGGGTCATTATGAAAATGTACCGCTATCTACATTTCTGAAGAGCACCATGTGGGATGTTTTTTTTTGCAGTTTTTGTGAATCCACCAGAGGCCAATGTGTACGCTTTTTGAGATCTCAAATTTCTTTTGCGAGTGCCATTCATACCTGCTGTTGTCAAGTAAATCCACCAGAGGCCGCTGTTGACTGACTGACTGACTGACTGACTGACTGACTGACCGACCGACTGACTGACCCACCCTCCTTTCCTAAACTCAACCAATAGTGTTCTCAAAAGCACTGATTGACCAGCGCCCACCCTTTCCCTAAACCCAACCGATAGTTTTAAAAAGCAATTCAGGAAAAGGAAAGCCCTCATCGGATTTTTACCAAGTTTTCAGATTTTACCATGTTCTCACACTGTTATTTACTTGATTATTTTATTTTTTGGCTTTTGTTTTTGTCCACTTTCTGGAACTATTTATCACCGTACTCGAACCCCGTCATCGTGGTCAATCCCTCTCTGCCTCTCAAGTCAGTCAACGTACATGGTTGGACAAACTGGTAACAGCGGGAAAGCCATCCATATGAAGGTAAGTGGTCAGCTGGTAATCGCGTAAAGGCATACCGGCCTGTAACGTTCATTTTAAAGACTAAATGCAGCCATACGGACTTCTGGCTACATAATTTGCGATCTCCAGAAATGTACATACTGTAGGGGGACGTTTTCAGAATGAGCCTATGTTGTTAATAGCAGGCTGGTTATAAGTAGTTAATAGCATACTAGTGACCTAAACTAAAGGGTACCAGAAAACAAAACTAATTAATTTAGAATAAAGTTACGTGTAATGAAATGAAGTTACGCAGGGGAAAAAAAAAGTATGGGGTGAAATGAAGGGAGGTATAGAAAGGCATAGAAAGCCCGGACAGGAGCTGAAATCTCTCAGAAGTTCTTCAGCAACACTTCCCCACATCAGTGTAAATAAATATTATCAATTTTAGTCCAACACTTACATATGATAAAAATTAAGCCTGGGCGGATATTTCGATGTCAATATCCCAAATACAGCCAAACAAACTTTCAGCTGGTTTCAGAAAATAAAATAAAGCTGTAGAATTGCCCAGCCAATCACCTGACCTGAATACAATAGAAAATACGAACTAAAGAACAGAGTGCATGGATGAGACCCATAGAACCTTCAAAACTGTTAGACTGTGCTGGGAAGAATTTTGATGTATGCAACGTATGTGACTCTATTTTCTATATATGAGCATCTAGAAGCTGTCATTATTAAAAAATAAATAAATAAAATAGACTTTAACCTAAAGATCTTTTTCCATGAACATATTGTACTTATTTCCAACTGTAAATATATCAAAACTTAATTTTTGATTAGTAATATGCACCGCTACCAAGTGGCGACAACTTGATTTCAAAATAACATCAAGAAACATGCCAAAATTTTTTATCGATTTTATGTCAGCACCTTGATGTCTATTTGACATCCACACATTGATGCTCTTTAGACCACCAAATTAACAACACGAAAAATATTATAATATAAGAAAAACGTTATTAACCTGACAGCTTCAATTCCACATTTACAATGGATTTTGTGCCTTAAGGGCATAACACACCGGATGTGCTGCTCAGCGCTGCGACTTGGCGCGCACATGACAGTTAAAAGTATCGCACACCAGACGTGCACATTCGCATGCTATTTAAAACTAAACTAATCAGATGGCGCTCTGTTCATCAGAAATATGAACAGAGTCCTGAGTCTTGGCTGGGCGCTGCGGACAGCCGCTGACTTGCGGCGCCAGTGTGTGTACCCTGATAGAAACCTATGTTTAGAATTTTGATACCAATTTATAGGCATTTTTATAAAATGTTAATTTATTTTTCAACCCTCAGATTCCAGATTTGCAAATAGTTGCATCTTTGCCACATGTTGTTTTATCCTAGTAACCAAAAATCAATGGATGATGTAAAAATCCCAATGACTGTTTACATGGACATCAGTAATCTAATTATTTTCCCTAATCTAAATAAGACAGTAATATGATTGAAGTGTTTACTTGAGTTGCTTTTTGAATGTTCCTTTCATGATTCTGTTTTACGTGTTATAGCACATAGACTGATTAATGTTGTTGCGTCACCGTGCTATCTAAAGTTTTCTCCGGAGTTTCATGTAATTTTGAGCATTTCACTTTTGATTTTGACTTTAACTGCAGGTAGGCATTTTCACTTTCATTCAGGAACATTTCATTCGTACCCCCTGTGACAAACTGAGGTATTAAATGAGGGTATGAAGTACTGACTGGTGTTTTAATAAAATTTTTGATACCACACGCCGAATAAAAAAAAACAAAACTGGTAGGTGCAGAGAATAGTGTCAAACAGCCGTGTGTGCCTGGAATATCCTGTCACCAAATGCGAAAAGTCCTACATGACAGTAATAGATTAATTGCTGTGATTACATGTCTGTACTGCACTTCAATAATGCCACTAAAATATGCATACTTCACGTCGTAATTACATTTTTGTTAAGATCGATAAACTAGTCAGACTAAGATAATCAAAATTCACTGTTTGCATGGTAGACTTAATCAGAGTATTGTTTTAATCGTATTAAAATCGGAGTACTGGTGTCCATGTAAACATACTCGTTGTCACAGTTATGACTGCTTTTGTGGTCCAGGGTCACATATGCAATGTAAATTAAATAAAGCTTTAGGTTTTGGCATGGTAAAAAATAATAAAGAAACAAATCTTAATTATTGCACTCTTTTAACAACTGCAGCCCTCAGACACATCAATGTATGGTTTGTTCCATGCTCACCTTAAAGCTTATAGGTATTTTCCAGATTATATACATCATGGAGTTGGAACTAAACTTTTATCTTGGAATGCTTTCGGTTAAGCGTCGTGATCCTCACAGATGGCAGGGTCTAGTCTGGTGGCAAAGTGGCTTGGAAAGAGTATTTTCCTGACATCTCGACATCTAATTATGATAAGTTTCAGAGAACCCAACTATTTTCACAGTTTGTGGCAGATGGTAGGTTGTGAGTCCTCCATGTAGGTGTATGAGTTAAATACTATGAAAACAGACTGGATCTCACAAAGGGACCAATCTGAGGATGTAAAACTGAGTTAAGTGTTGTTTTTATGATCTTTGAGCACACATATTAATAATTTAGTTAGCATGATGGATATTTTTATGCTTCCTAAATTAAGACACAAAAAATGTCTGTGATTTCAATGGTCAAAAAAAATCAGTAAGATTTCTCTGTCAACAGTAATGGCTCGTTTCCACTGACTGGTACAGTACGGTACGGTATGGGTCGGTACGGGTCACCTTTATCAGGCTTGCGTTTCCACTGCTAAAAGGGTACCAATGGTACTCTTTTGTTGGGCGTGGTGTACGACAGAAAGTTGCAGTCAACGTCATTTTCGCTCAAGAAAATGTCTAAAGTAAAGCTGTACGGGTCACTAACATATCATATGAGAAACACTTCTCACAAAACAGATGCTTTACACATAAATACTTCTGTATAAATGTTTATTACTAACTTTTCTATGAACATGATTTGATTATAACTGCAGATCAATGACAGTGTGAAATGGCCTACTGTAACGTCTACAATTATATAAAATAAATACATAAATGCAACATATACAGTATGAACAAATACAATCCATTACAGTCTCCGATATGTTACCACTTACAGAAAAACTACACACAGCATACATTTAGTCCTTATTTAGGTTCAAAACAGCCGGAAATAGAGCCCAGTCAGTGCAGACCTCTCATGATTAAATGTGTCTTTCCGAATCCGAATCCATTAGAATTCCATCATTCCGAGTTCATAATAGTCCAAAAGGTGATGATAATAGTTAAACATGGCAGTTTATTCACGTTTGCTGAAAAAAAAAAGCTCTTTTTTCCGGCTTCTCCTTTAGTTTTTTCACGCATCACTCTCGCGTTTGTCAGTTTCTGACAGGATCAGGGTTCAGAAGCACGTCAATAATCAAACGCACGTTATTATCATCAGCTCAAGAAGTTTGTTATTTCAAATATAGACCCGCGGCTCACGCAAGCAAAACAAAGTTTCAGAAAAAACTATGGGGCACAGAGTAAAATCTGTTTTTTTTTTGGCTTTGTGGCTGTTTATCAAGACGACGACAATGTTCATTTGAGCCCAGATCGAACAGGGCTCGTTATTATATGTTATTATATGTCTATAAAGTCTCTCGGCTGTGTATGAAAACATGGCGGCTCATTTGTTTTTATTCTGGCTTATTGCGTGAGCTCGTGACGTATCTCTGTACACCATTAGCGTTCAGCTGCGCATCTAGCTCCGCCTTTGGGACCTTTTTGGTACCCTTTCTCATGTTTGGTACCCTTTCGAAAGGGTGCCAAAAAAAGGGGTACAGTACGGTTCGGTTCCCTTACCAACCTGTACCGTACCAGTCAGTGGAAACGAGCTATAAGTTACCTTAAAGGTGCTGTAAGTTTTTGACTCTTCTAAAACATAAAAAAATACCATAATATGTTTGCAGATATTTAAGAAACATGCTAAGTGAACATTCTTGTTTATCTAAAAAAACAATGCTAATGTCAGTTATTCTGGTTTAAAAATGTGCGTTATGTGCCGGAACGGCTGTCATTGTTTTGGTTATTTAACCCGATATTTAACCCCAGTGCCAGTTTAGCCAATTATATTTCAGCACCTCGGGTTGTCTTGGTGGAAAACAGCATATTTGATTCATTGATTCATTCATTTTCTTTTGAGGTTAGTACCTTTATAAATCTAGGCTTGCCACAGCGGAATGAACAACCAACTTATCCAGTTTATGTTTTACACAGTGGATGCACTTCCAGCTGCAACCCATCTCTAGGACACACTCATTCACACACAAACACTACGGACAATTCAGCTTACCCAATTCACCTATACCCAGAGGAAACCTACGTGAACATGGGTGCCAGCTGACCCAGCTGAGGCTCAAACCAGCGACTTTCTTGCTGTTGTATTTCATTCATTCATTCAGAAAGCTCTCAAAGTGTGTGTCTGCAACTGAAATACGACCTCCGGTGGACAGTAGCAGCCTCCGAAATGAGACACAGATTCAGAGTTCCACATGAGGTGGTTAATAATTAGCAAATAATATAAATATTACAAACGTAAACATTAACGAGCAGGTTACATTGTAACCCCGTACTAACAACACGTTACTTGAGGAGATACGCAGTGAAAAGCAATTTGGCTGTTTGCACTAGACGAAACATGACAGAAATTTAAATACAGCCATTCAGAAGCACAGAATAGTGCACTTACTGCACTCCAACGAAATGGTAAGGTTTATAATCTAATTAATACCTATTAAACCTCTTTAGCATTATTATAATTATTAGCATTATTATGTATATCCTGAATCACTGATATGTGTTGGTTTGCACTGAGTCACAGTTCATATCCGAACGGTTTATTTTATTTTATTTTCAAGATCTGAGGTGAACTATCTGCTGCTGCTTTCAGTAGTATTGCAATAAATGTCATGCAAAATGGCATTGAGACTCACATCATTAGCATTAACACTGAATGGAGAACATGAGGTGTACCTGAGGTGATCACAGTTGTTTAGCTGCAAGAAATAAAATATAAACTTCAGGTGTTGGTTAGAACAAAAACTCCTTTTAATATGGAAAGTATTCCTTCTATCATGTTCCGTTGCTTTCATTTAGAACACGATGTCAGTCTGGCAACCTGTGCTTGCGTGTGTTTTGAACCAGGTGTGCAATACCTACTGTAGTTCAATCACTGGGAGTCAAACTTATATACTGTACCTTTAATAAATACTTTACAGTAAATAACCATGAATTGACTTTCCCTGAATTTATTTTATGCCTTTTTTGTTGACATTAGATTTTTTTTCTTATCAGTTTACTGCATTGCTTTAATTGTAAGTGCTTTATGATGAGTGTGTTGAAGAATGAAGAGTGCCTTCTATACTGTATATTCATATGTTTCTCTGCTTGTTAGAAAAGTTGTTGGTCATAAGCATTGGCTTAATATATGATTTTTTCATCACCATATGCTTCTTGTTGTGTGTTTTTTTGTAAACAAAGTTACACTGTGTAGATGTTAGTACTTTAAAACATTGGTGTATGACGCTATAAATTAATGAAATATAGTGGTTTACTGTAAAGCTGTGAAATTTATTTTATGGTTTCCACCATGTTTGTGACTATAAAATAATGGCAACCACAACTTCCATTTTCTTACCATGAATTATGCACTTTTTATTGCTTTTACAGGTCGATGTAAAATAATGACAATTATAATTACTTGGAATTAAGCAATTCATCCATTCATTCACTTTCCTTCGGCTAAGTCCCTTTATTCATCAGCATATTTTTATCCAGCATGTGTTTTACACAGCGGATGCTCTTCCAGCTGCAACTTAGTACTGGTAAAGACCCATACTCATTCTTTCACACACATATACTACTGCCAATGTAGTTAATCCAATTGACCTTTAGCACATGTCTTTGGACTGTGGGGGAAACTGGAGCACCCAGAGGAAACCCATGCCAAGAACATGCAAACTCCACACAGAAATGTCAACTGACCCATCCTGGACTCGAACCAACGACCTTCTTGCTGTGAGGCGACAGTGCCGCCCCATAATTCAGTAATTCAAAAAGTCTTTTTGTTTTTTCAGACATGTTTTTGAGATTTTTGTGCTTATTCTTCTGCTTTTTTCTGTTTTTAATTGGTGTTGCTCTGAGGCATACAGATGTTCATTTCTAGCAAGACATAAAAAAGATGAGTCAAAAATCTCATTCAGTATTTATTCGTTCTAGAGGCATTCTAATATTCTTCATCATAGTCAATAAGGCACTTTTTGATCTTTTGGCTTGTTTTCTTTGCAAAGTGAATCAAAGACTATAAAAAGACTTTGAGCAAAATATGTTGATGTCATTTGTTGATGTCAGATTGTACATTGTAAAACAATTATGCCATCATAAACCATAACTTTTGACTTTCTGATGCATTATTTTTGACGTTCCCCCATTCCATTTATAAATATTCTTAAATAAAAATATGTATTTAGCAGAAACTGGTTCAACAGGTGAGCACAAAGAATGTAATGTACTTAACTTGTACTTATTAAAGTTAACATTATTTATTTATTTATTTATTTATTTATTTATTTATTTATTTATTTATTTATTTATTTATT
>CAIGQZ010033059.1:2548518-2558881 GCA_903798205.1 Danio tinwini | reverse complement strand
AGCAAAATAATCTGCTATTTCAGAACAAAAACAAGATTATTTTGCTTACCCCATTGACAGATTATTTTGCGTCTTACAGTGTGAGGAAAATTCTTCTCACCTTTACTAATTGATCAGTTTCAGACTTTGTTTTCAGACTTTATTTACACAATCATGCATATATATATATATATATATATATATATATATATATATATATATATATATGCATGGCTTAACATTAACTTTTTTGATCACCAGCCACTGTGGCTAGTAGATTTCCAACATTACTAGCCACTCACCATTTTCACTAGCCACAATTTTCTTTTTGGGAAAATAACCTGTCCTGGCAAAAAGTCCCAGATCACCAGTTAACTACACATTAACGGAGAGCAATCTCCCAATAAAGCAATGTTATTGTAAAACAAAAATACAATTAAACCATATTAACAAAAATTACTGTAAGCAAAATAAAGCAGGTGAAACATACCGTGTTTGATAATGAAAGGATGATCACACGCACGGTTAATATAGGCCTGTTAATAATCTGTTCGAAGAATAATTCAAATGAACGCAGTGACCGCTGCTGCTTACAAAAAAAATATGTGTATTTTTTTGATCTTGAGCTCTTGAAAGCAGCAGGACTATGGGTGCACGATCATCGCTCGTTGTCCAGTCTATTTCAAAAGGAACCAATAGCACCAGTTGCACTTTCGCACGGTGACTGTTGCTTCTCGCAAGTAAACGGGAGCGTGCATCACATCATCTGTACGTGCGAGTGATCATCCGCTCGTTCGGTATTTACCTGCTTTCTGCTTGTACAAACACAGTTATTTTTTCTTGCTGCTTCTCGATTCTAAGATCAAATTTGCATGAATATTGGGCCATGCTTTTTCAAACCTTGCTTTTAAGAAAACTACAATTTAAAAATGATTTCCAACCAGCCAAAGTGGCTAGTGGAGGTGTCTGTCTAACCCGCCAGACCTAAAATCTACCCGCATTTGGCGGGTTAGCGGGTGTTAATGTAAAGCCCTGTATATATATACTCATCGGCCACTTTATTAGGTGCACCTGTCCATCTGTTCATTAACGCTAACTTCTAATGAGCCAATCACATGGCAGCAACTTATTGCATTTAGGCATGCAGACATGGTCAAGATGATCTGTTGCAGTTCAAACTGAGTGTCAGAATGGGGAAGAAAGGTGATTTAAGTGACTTGGTGAGCGTGGCATAGCTGTTGGTGCCAGATGGCCTGGTCTGAGTATTTCAGAAACTGCTGATCTACTGGGATTTTCACGCCAAACCACCTCTAGGATTTACAGAGAATGGTCCGAAAAAAGAGAAAATATCCAGTGAGTGAAAGGTCAATGGAGAATGGCCAGACTGGTTTGAGCTGACAGAAAGGCAACAGTAACTCAAATAACCACTCGTTATAGTTGAGGTATGCAGAAGAGCATCCCTGAATGCACAACATGTCCAACATTGAGGCGGATGAGCTGTCAGCTAAGAACAGAAAACTGAGGTTACAATTCGCACAGGCTCACCAAAATTGGACAATAGAAGATTGGAGAAATGTTGCCTGGTCTGATGAGTCTCAATTTCTACTGTGACATTCGGATGGTAGGGTCAGATTTTGGCATAAACAGCCTGAAAGATATATGTATATATATAGAGAGCGAATTGACCAGCGACCACCCAATTCTCTAAACCCAATCGACAGTTTTAACAAGCAGTCCAGAAAAAGAAAAGCTCTCGCCTGATTTTTACCACATTTTCAGATTTTACTCATTGTGGTCAACTCCTTTCTGCACCTCAGGTCCACCTACGTACAAGGCGAGCTAACTGGACAAACTGGTAACAGTAGGAAAGCCGTCCATATGGAGGTAAGTATGAAAAGGAACCACGTCATACCGCCTCGTAGCGTTTGTTTTAAAGATGAAATGCAGCCATACGTACTTCTGGCTACATAAATCGTGATCTCCAAAAAAGTATATAGGGCTACGCTTTCAGAATGAGCCAGTGTTGTCCAATGCATTCAGTAATTGGTGATCAGGTAAATTTGAATATCATAAGGATAGCATTGGAAGTCCATGCTTTGGTATAAAGTGACCATTTTCCAAAGAGGCAATATTATTTTTAAGTAATTTTATAATTTTATGTCTGAGTTATGATATTGTATTTTATGCTTACAGTTTAAAACTACTGTTGTTTCAATCAAATTTTCAATAGTATCTGGATGCAGCCTTTATGATGCAAGCTGAGATTGCATCACTCAGCGATGAAATGTCAGACACTATGCACTCAATGGAGTGAGTGACGTCACTGTGAAGGGTAGGGTTGGGGTGGGGTTAGGTGAGTGCATTAAAAAGCATTGGATGCAGCCCAGATTGCACTGAACCAAGTCTGCAGCCAGACCCCTCTCCAAATTTAGGGTATAATATGGATATGGTATAATATATCAGGGTTGGGTCGATAGACGATGCCATCATTCATCGCCGATGGCCGATAGACATTACAATGATGAGCCAGCATCGCAATCCTCAGCCCCTGTTCGTCTCAGCAACCCGAGTGTGAAAAATACACACTTGGGCCCCATTTAAACTAATACATCTTAGTTTTAAAATGGCATTTTAAACCGAAAACGATCCACGTCCACATTGGCTTTTCATCTAGCATTTCACACTATAATGCTAAAAACGCACATCACGTGACCACACACACACACACACACACACACACACACTGTCATGCGCTGCAGTGTATGCAAGCATCTGAGCTCCAGCGGGTGCTTTGAACACAAAACCCCAGAGAGCAGTGTACATAAGACAGTTTATCAAGGACGTAGGCTACCACTGGATTGTGTCTCACTATAGTTGTTAAACGTGATATTTTATTCGTCTTGTCTATATCTAAAGACTCTTCTGTCTTTTGAATCTATCAGGTAGTGTGTCACAACGTCAGTACACTGCTTCAATCTTTCGCTTTCACGCTTGTACTTAGTAATTTTAGTGAAAACCTCAGATACTGTTGGTTGGTTGCTGTTGGTTGTGCACCTTTTTTTACCCACCAAGTTTGTCAACGCCATTATAACGACACAGATCACTCTGCCTATTTATGCCAGAGTGTTGTGGAAAAACTTGATTGACAGGCACATAGCTGAAGTCAAAATTCAACTATGAATTGATTATGGGGGGGTGGAGTGGTGGAGATGTCTAGGTGTCGGGGTGAGGTGTCTGAATAGCACTGAATTGAATATGGGGGGGGGGGGGGGGGTAGTGGTGGAGATGTCTAGGTGTTGAGAGTGAGGTGTCGGAATAACACTGCTACAGTAAGTAACTGTACCATGCACCGGGTTTCGGGTGCAGCTGATCGGATACTATACAAAGTCTGCAATCCGGGGGTGTTATAGACTTTATATAAATCATAAAGCTGAGGACCGTTGGGGAGGTGAATTACGGGAGTTTACCGGAAGAAATAACAAAACGGGAGGGTAGCGGGAGATGGCTCTAAAATATGGGAAACTTCCGGGAAAAATGGGATTGTTGGCAGTTATGCTGCTTAAGTGTTATATATATTTTTTACAGAACAAATCATGGTTATACAATGACTTGCCTAATTACCCTAACTTTCCTAATTGACCTAGTAAAGCTTTAAGTGTCACTTTAGGCTGAATACTAGTATCTTGAAAAATATCTAGTCAAATGTTGTGTACTGTCATCATGGCAAAGATAACAGAAATCAGTTATTGTAAAAAAAATTGTTAAAACCATTATGTTTAGAAATGTGTCGAAAAAATATTTTTGTTAAACAGTATAAAAATATACAGGGGGCCTAATAATTCAGGAGGGCTAATAATTCTGACTTCAACTGTAAGTATTGTACCAAGTCTGGAAACCAGTTATAAAACCACATCAGCAAATGAGTAATTATATATCAGGTATTGTTTTGTGCCTCAACATCAAGCAGTACTCCACATACTATTCTGATTTTCTTCAGCCGAATTGGATTTTCATCTTGCAATCAAAACGTATTCATATTTGAGGCCGATATATAGCCATAATGAAAGTCTGGTATTCTGTGCGGCGTGATTTTTATATTAGTGGACTGCATTAGTTCCATTAGGGAAACAGCCTACAGGAGAGGAACGGCAATTGGAGGTTGAGAGGCCTAGAACGATCGCAGCCGCTTGCTGATTCAAGCACAATGATGGGGAATTAGTGCAATCTATGCGCTGGAACATAATTAAGAAGTCCAAAAACCTCGGCATTACAGAAGTGCGAGTCTTAAAGTGCTCTTTACTGTTCTACATGCCGGTCTGTTGCATATCCATCAACCCTACAGTTTTTCCAGGGATATTTTACTATTCTGTCCTGCTATTATCCAGTTAAAGTAATTTCCCGCACACACAAAAAATGACACTTGTTGTTTGTTTAAACTATTTATTTAAAGGTTCAAGACACCCTCAAGTACTTTTTTTGAGGATTTTATTAGATTTGTGTGTGTTGAGCATCAATTAAAACAACGTTAGCACCTGTCAGCTTCAATTGTAGATAATTTTGAGCTTTTGTCAGATAATTTCATCTGCCAGGTTTAAAATCATTATTGGGGTGGGATCAAAACTGTTGACTTTGTGCTCGTTTGCCTTTCCAGAGATTATTTCTCATTATTATTCATGGACTGAGTTTTCTCATCCTATGAGAAGACCCAGCTTCTTAATTATTCATGACAACACGTGCTTTGTGATGACAGACAAACCCATATGGACAGACTTGCCAAGCTGTTAATTATAAGTAATTATGAGCATAAGTATTTAGCCATTCATGCAGGGTTGTACATGTTTGTTTCCATGATCCGCTGGGTTTGTTGCATGGTTTTCCATGCAATGCTGTCAGGGCCGGTACAGCAAAGCTGTTTGTGTGTAGCAAACATTTTTGTTGGGAGGGCTGTATGAAAATTGGAGAATGGTAGACTTTGCCTTTTATCAGTTGAGTTTGTTACCATTCAGACACATCGTCTATATCTGTGCTGCTGTGTTCACCTATGTTTAAAATCATACACATTACCGGAAGGGTTAATGGTTGGAATAGATAGGGAAAGAGACCTGCTGTAATGCTATGCACTTTGTCTGCATTGAGACTCTGGGATTCAGGAGGAGAGAAGTCCCCCTCATTTAGCGTTTATATAAACACAATTATCTTTATAATGATATAACAAATTGTGGTTATATATTATATAAAATGATGAATAGCCTATTGTATATGTAGCAGGACATTAAAAGGCACCTATGATGAAAATCTTCTTTTGTAAGCTGTTAGACAGAACTGTGCGTAGGTAAAGTGTGTCCACAGTCACATTGGGGTGATATAAAGACAATAAGGCCCAATCCAAATTCTACCCCTTAGCCCTTCCCCTTACCCCTACCCCTCATTTTGCTCGTTCCTGTGAAGGGTTAGGGGTCTCCCAATTTTCTTTAGCGTGGAGGCGTAGGGCTAAGGGGAAGAGGTAGAGAGCCCCTCGAACAAAGATTTTTAAGGACCACACTCGAAACCAAGGGGTAAGAAAATTTCCCAGAATACACCAGCTACAACGGCAGTTTCGCTGCACCCGGAAGTGCATTTTTTGTGGTTATTACGAATAATCCCATTATAATCACATTATATCATTATGATAACATGATATATGCCTTCAGTAATATCCTGAAGATAAACATCAAAAAATAACACAACTGGAATAACTACAGCAGTCACGATCGTCTGATCTCATATGAAGCAAGAGATCACGATGACATATGATGACATGTGCAGGTGCTGTAGTGCTGTCCCAATTCTTAGGGGCAAATTTTAAAGCCCTTCCACTTTACACTAGGCACAAGACACAAGGCCTAAGTCTCTTTTTTTTTTATTTTCCTGACGTTAAAATACAATCCAAATCACTCCCATTTTGTGACCCATCGCATGGTAGGAGTATGGTTTCCTCGCCCAGTGAATTGATTGACAGCTGCATATTAATATGTCTCTGTAGTAACATGTATAATCATATCAACAAGACAGGATGTGCACAAAGCAACTAAAAGATCTGTTGAGCTCGCTGTGATCATCAATCATCAAATGTGATCAAAAATGAATTTTACAAGTTTAAAACGCTTTTATAAGAGTGCATATTTATAATGAATTACAGCGATTTTATGGCCAGTTTCCACTGACTGGTACAGTACGATATGGTACAGGTCGGTACAGGTCACCTTTATCAGGCTCGCGTTTCCACTACCAAGGGTATTCTTTTGGTGGTGTACGACAGAAAGTTTCAGTCGACATCATTCTTGCTCGAATAAATGTATAATGTAATGAATAAATGTCTACAGTAAAACTGTACAGGTTGTTCACATATCATATGAGAAGCACTGGTGTATAAATGTTTATTACTAACTTTTCTATGAACATAATTTGATTATAACTGCAGATCAATGACAGTGCGAAATAGCCTACTGTGAGGTCTGCAATTATATAAAATTAATAGATAAATGCTACATACATAAACACATACAGCCCCTTACAGTCTCTGATATGTTACCACTTACAGAAAAACTACACACAGCATACATTTAGTTCTTATTTGGGTTCAAAAACAACACACAACATAGCCCACAGTCAGTGCAAACCTCTCATCTGTGTCTGTAATCTGTAATCTAAACATGGCAGTTTGTTAATGATTCAGGTTGCTGAAACAATTTGCTCCTGTGTTTTGTCTGGCTTCTCCTTTGTTTTTTTGCGCTTCACTTTTGCGTTTGTCCTTTTCTTTTCTGAAAGGATCAGATGTCGGAGACACTTCAATAATCACACACACGTTATTATCATCAGCTCAAGAAGTTCGTTATATCAAATATAGACGCGATCGTGAGCTCCCTGGAGAAAGCGAAAACCGCTCGCACTTTTAGACGCCCTCGTAAAACAACAACAGGACACGGCAGATTTTGTTCTTCTTCTTCTTGGCTTTGTTTTTTCAAGGTTTGTTTGAGCTCGGGTCATCCATGGCTTGTTATTATTTGCATATAGTATTACAATGTAATGTCTCGGCTGTGTATTTAAAACATGGCGGTTCTTTTGTTTTCATTCTGGCCAGCTCCATGAGCTCTTGACGTATCTCTGTAACCAATCCGCGTTCAGCTGCATGTGTAGCACCACCTTTTGGTACCCTTTTGAAAGGATGCCAAAAAAGTGGTTTAAACCTCTTGACAGTGGAAAGGGCCATAAAAGTGTACCCAACTGAACCATACCGTACCACTCAGTGGAAACGGGCCATTACTGTCTTAGTGTCAGTACAATTATAAAAGAAGACGCTTCAATCTAATTTAATCAAATGGCTTGAATTAACTCCACAACAAATACATCAAATAATCAGTGGGAAAGTGCTTACTGTAGTATTTCTCACAATCGTTAGATGAGATCTGCTTCATTCATGTCTGTCACTGTGCTGTTTATCTGACGCAGCCGAGGGGGAGATTGAGGCACACTCTGACAGGCATGTGGGAACTGTGGGTCGGGACTAGCATTAAAGGCACAGGCAGCAAAAACAGCTACATAGTGTTTAAAACAGAAGATTCCAACATTTTGAAAGCTATAGTAAATAATCTGATGAGTGTTTTGAGCTGAAACTTTAAAGACACATTCTGGAGACTTGTATTAAATCTTAAAAAGGGGTAAAATAGGTGCCCTTTAAATTACTTTCTATTTATTTCTATGCATTTTAACTTTGTAAACTATAAAATCATGGGTTTCCTTTTGTTTGCCTCTCCCTTATTCCCCTGCTCTGCTGGCCAAGCCCACTCCTCCCTCTGCTCGCAGTGCTCCACACCCATCATGTAGCATTTTCTTTTTACCTTTTCTGAGGTAGACTTGAACTGAAAGAGAGGGGTTTCATGATTCTTTAAAATGAGCTGAAACAACACAAATCTTGATTAAGTGTTTTATGTTCAATCCACTTAAATTTATAAAAATGTATAAGTTTACTTAATTCCTTCATGCTGTCCCAACACAAATCTATTGTTTGGAACCCTTACTTTTTTGACAGTGTATTTATAATCTTCTTTTATTAAAGGTGGTAGTACCATCTAAACCAGGGGAGGGCAATTAATTTTCCCAGCGGGCCACATTAGACACCTGAGTGGTTTTAGAGCGCTGAACTAATATGGTAACACAGTTCTACCCCCCCAAAGAATACCATATAAAAATGTTATTAAAAAAAGGAGTATGTGAAACATTATAATGATGCAGTGAAATACAGAGCACACAATTATTGTTTTATTTTGGCTTGAAAGGTGTTTAAATTGAATATAAAAATGTCTGCATTCCCTTCCTTTCCATAAAACCCATGCACCATTGAGCTTCCTACACTGAAAAAAATATATTTTATTCAAAATACATTTTTTAATTGGATTAAATAAAATATAAAAGATGGTTAAAAAGGTTTTAAACTGTTATATTCCATTTGGTTTAAAGGAAGAAAAAAAATGAAGCTCCTTTAGAAAAATTAAAGCATTTGTTGTTGTTGTTGTTGTTTTTTTAATGATTTATTGAATTTGCTATGTTTTTTTTTTAATATAACTGGTTGCAAGAAATTATATGGGCTAAATTTAAACAAACAAATTAAATTGGACATTGCTAAATTCATTTTGTTTGCTTAAATTCAGCTGATATAAATTGTTTGCAACCAGTTATATAAAAAATAGCAAAATCAATGAATCTGTTTTTTCTTCAATACTATTTTTCCTTTAAAGCAGCTGTTTTCATGTCATGTGACCACATGAAAAAGTACTGCTATTCACTTTTTATGTATTTCTAATGTGATTTTGAACACCATCTTGCATGAATAATATTTATAGTCATACTGAAAGCACCAGCAGATTGTTTATCTCATTACTCAAAATAAAATAACTAACAATAGCATAGCCTAATGTTAAACACATTTAGGCCCAATCCTAATTCTATTATTGTACCACTACCCCTTCCCCTTCCCCCTGGCCCTTAAAAACGAATGTGAATGGGAAGGGCTTCAAAATTTACCCCTAAGAATTGGGACACCACTACAGTCCGGCACATGTCATCATACGTCATCATGATCTCTTGCTTCATATGAGATCAGACGATCGCGACTGCTGTAGTTATTCCAGTTGTGTTATTTTTTTTGTTATTTATCTTATTTTTCACTGCATGTATTATGTTATCATAACAATCTAATATGGTAATAAGATCGTAACTATACTGCGCATTTACACCGTGGCCATATTTTATCGATGTAAACACACCAAAAACATTAACACTATAACACTGTAAAAAGCTCATTCACAGCCACTAGACTTTTCTGTCAGGGTGTTCGAGTGTCAGAATGTTGTAGGACTGCTGTACGGGAGTTATTATTAAGGATTATATATCGCAAAATTTAGAGGTTTTTATTTAAGCATTTTTTTGTAAAAGCATGACGGTAAAACATGAACGCGGTTATGAATATATTAAAACATATGTTTATTTGTTTTTAGTCCAAAGTACATTTGTTTTGGACCAGAAAATGCTTTGATTTAGATTTTTAAGTTGAACTAAAGTAATTCAATTAGTTTATAGTCTATAAAAACAACATTTTGAAATTTAGTTAATCTATTTTTTTCCCTTGGGTAGAATAAATATTTTTATTCGTATTAAATTACTTTTTTTTGTTTCAACCAAGTCAAAATTGTAATTTGAGGAAACTGTATTAATTTATTGGTAGCAAATTACTAATTATTTTAGGTTGGTTCAAAGCAAAACTATACTTTGTAGTAAGGGTTAAAAGACTAAATCTACATTGTAACAAAAAATAATAATAAAAAAGTGGTCTATATAGTGACCACAATTTTTAGTTTGTGTGAATGTATTTTTTTCTCCATCACAAAAAATAATTTAGATATTGGCTAAATTAATGAATTGTTTTGATTGTAATTGTTAATTAAAAGTTTGAATCAAAAGTATGCTTTGCGGAAAACAAATGTAGCTGTAACAAAATAAAGTATTTTTTTTTACTATTTTTTTTTATGTATGAAACCTTTTTTTTAAATGGACAAATGTTTAAACAGACAAATACACATATGAATATATAAATTAGGGATGTCCCGTTCAGGTTTTTTTTTTTTCCTTAAGTCTGAGCCATTTGATTTTGATTATCTACTGATATGGAAACTTGATCCGATACTTCTTTAATACATAAAAGAAAGAATAAAGAAGAGCGAAGAAACAGATCCAGGATGTTCCTTATTTTTTAATTAATTCACCTTATTTTAACAACTTTGATTAGCTTAAACAATCAAGTAATAAATAACATCAGTTCTTCAATTTTGTACTTTACAACAGTATATAT
>CAIGQZ010033059.1:2521339-2538518 GCA_903798205.1 Danio tinwini | reverse complement strand
AAAAGACTCCTTTGTTTCTTAAAAACTGTTGAGTTATACCTGTTTTTGTCAGAGACATTTTTTACTTTTTTTTCTCTGTATAAAAACAGGACAACAACTTAATGATGAGACTATTATTATGATATTACAGTATATTAGTGCCAAGTTGTTTGTAAATCTATTGCTGGACATAGAAAAAAAACACCTACAGTTAAAGCCCTCATGTGCAAAAGCAAGAAATATTTCACAGTATTTCCAATAGTATTTTTTTTTTTTCCTGGAGAAAGTCTTATTTGTTTTATTTTGGCTAGAAAAAAAGCAGTTTCTTTTTTTACTATTTAAGGTCGATATTATTAAGCTTTTTTTTTTACTCTGTACAGAACAAACCATAGTTTTACAATGTTTTGCCTTATTACCCTAACTTGCATAATTAATCCAGTAAGCCTTTAAGGGTCCTATCATACACCCAGTGCAAGACATGTATGGTGCGATTTGTTGCTATTTTCAGACCAGCGTAACTCTAATTTTCATGTTTTGTGCCATGTAGTTTAAATTGCAAATTCATTCACACCAGTTTGTGGACTCATGGGTGTTCCGGTCTGTAAAGGAGGTGTGTTAAGACGCATTGTTGGAGCGTTGCTGTTTTGAGGAACTGAAATAGACTGCATCATTGACCAACTGAAAGCTGATCTAAAGTCCAGCACAGAGCGCATTAGTTATATGCCTATGTTGGTCCTAGTGAAGCGTTCAGTTTTTCCTCTTATAAAGTCTTCCATGTAAATAGCAAATGCGTCATGGCATAACTCTCTCTTAAAGGGGAATGTGAGATGACACTGATTGGTTTAATGCACATAACTCATTAAGAGAATAAGCACAACCCTGTTAAGCCATGTGCCACAGCACAGACTGTATTTTTCCTTCTTTAAAATAGCAAAAATGGATTCGGACATGCCCTTAATGCTTTTGCACCATAGACTTAGATGGTCAAAATAGAGCCCTAGATGTCCCTTCAAGCTGAATACTAGTATCTTGAAAAATATATAGTCAAATATTATATACTGTCATCATGGCAAAGATAAAATCTGTTATAAGAAATTAATTATTAAATTTATTATGTTTAAAAATGTGTTAAAAAATATTCTTTCCGTTAAACAGAAATTGGGGAAAAATATATAGGAGAGCTTATAATTCAGGGCTAATAATTCTGACTATATACCGTATAACTTTAACACTATTGATTCAACTGATTGGATTAACATCAATATTATTTTACAAGCCAAAAGGGAGGAAATTAATTTTATTATAATCATGCATGCTCTCCATATTTAATATTCCTCATTTCTGCACCAACAGTTTGTTGATGCATATTGCACACAAAAACTGACAAAAACTAGTTTGGCAGTTTGGTGGCCTTCACTTTTGGCTGTTATAGGGAGTAAACAATCATGTTTACAAGCGAGCGAGTCCACACAATGAATGCATCTGAGTGGGAACTAGTCGCTGGATTTTTTTTGGAAGTTTGCAAGGTTATTGGCATCAAGTCTCTGACATGCACTCAGATTTTTGTTCCAAGTTGCAGGTAAACCAGATACTTATGAGCACAACTTTCTGAGTGTTCGTATTCAAAAGTGTTCAGTGATGGAAACTAGGAAATTATCATTTTGCCACTGCAGAGAATATTAGACAGGATTTGTTTGTGTGCATTATTATTATTATTATAATAATAATTGTTATTATTATTTTTTCTTTTTTTTCTTTTGTAGTAGTAGTAGTAGTAGTAGATTATTAGACTGTTTGTTTATTTATTTATTATTTTATTTTATTCTATTTTTTAAATGAATGTTTCCCTCTTCAACATCTCTTCCCTGATTGGTGTTTTGCTGGTGTGAGGGTGGGATCAACCTGCTACTTTCATCAGATCTACCAATAGCAAAGCAACACCATCCAATCACTTTACAATGAGTAAAATCAAGCCCGCCTTGCATATTCATTTGTTCGTTCTTTTGTTTGGTGGTTCGTTTGTTTCTGTATTTGTTAGTTAGTTAATTATTGTAGTTAGTTCGAGAAGCTCTTTGACTTTATATGTATATATATATATATATATATATATATATATATATACATACATAGGAAACCCATGCGAACACGGGGAGAACATGCAAACTCCACATAGAAATGCCAACTGACCCAGCAGAGGCTCAAACCAGTGATCTTTTTGCTGTGAGGCGAACGTGCCACCGTGCAGCCCTTATTTATTTAATTATTATTATTTTTTTCACTATGTCTGAAATGGTTGGTTCAAGTATCTGGTCTCTCTAAACCCCTCCCTCTCTGACAGCCTGCTCTCTTCTGATTGGTCAGATGGCCCAGCTTCTTGGCTGAAAACCAAACGTCCTTTATCGTATATGTATTTCAGCTATTGCTCAGCACCTGCAAACATACTGATATGCTGATTTGGGTCTGATATAGCGAGTCAAAGTAAGGGGTCTTTCACAAATCCCTTTTTGCATGCTCAAACTCATTATTTCAAATTTCATGTGGCTTGTGTGCATAAATAGAAAGTGATGTGCATGCAACAGGTACAAGTAAAAAAAAAAACAAACATCTGAACAACTTTTCAGAATGCTGTGAGTACGCACTGATCAAATAAATAAATAAATAAATAAATAAATAAATAAATAAGGTGAAACAAACAATGCTGTGGAATTTGAGTCTTTTTCATAAAAGTCTTTAAAATCCATGCACTTTTTGTGTAATATTGATAATTTTTTTATTATTTTTTTTATAAATGTTTATTAAATAATGATAAATTGTGTACTTGGCAATCTGTTGTCTCATTACAATGTTTCACATGCTGTTTTTAATTAATTTTTTTATTTTTTATACATGTAATATTTTGACCAGAACTGTGTTAACTGTATAGTCCGGCTCTCTAAAACCACCCGTGTCTAATGTTACACGGGTCTGTGTTTATTTAATTAATATATTTATTTGTTGCGGATGCGTGCTGGTTGCACTTGAGTTTTAGGTGGAGTTTTCCACACAGCTTGTCCAAGATTGGATGACGCCGGTGACGTCACCAGGATTTATGGTATTTAAGGCTTCCGGCAATGGCGGCTCAGTCTCTCTCTCTCTCTCTCTCCCTCTCTCATCGCTCGGTGGTGGCTTGCGCTCATGCAGTCTGGCTGGCGGTGCTCTGCATGCCAGGATCCCTTTAGTGTTTTGTTCTTGTTAAACTTTTGATTCTTTAGTTTTCTCAATGTGTTATCTAGGTTGTTTATTTTGATACTTTGTTTTTTGTAGCTGGTAGTGGATTATTTTTCATAGGCACGTTTTGGTATTTATTTAGTTTAGCTAAGGAAAGCAGTGGCCCGGAAGACATGCCTGTTTTTATTCCTTTTACGGTAGTGATAGGTAAGATCTGTCCATTTAAAACAGTTGTAGTCAGAGATCTGTTTTCTTACCTACTCTACCTGTCTACATGGTTTTTGTTAATATTTTGTTGTCTCTTTTGGAACATTTGAATTATGCCAATTAAAGATTATTGACGGGATGTCAATTAATTAATTGAAGCGTCTGTGTCCATTATGTTTCGGCTCAAACCTTGAGGTTGTCATGCGAGCAGTTTTGGGCCGTAACAGTGGCTAATTGGGAAAAGTAATTACCCACTCCTGGCCTTGATTTTACCGTATCAAGCCTGGATTCTCATTCTCTTCAATCTCAAAGTGGATTTCATTTTGCAGCGCAAACATGTTGAAAGCGAAAACCAAACTCTTCCAGTCTCAGCAACAACTGCAGTGTTTGAGGGTCAAAGTAGACAATGATTATGGACAACCAATGAAGATCAATCTGTTTGACCCATTTCAGTCTGAACTGCTTTTTTCTTTTGTAGACATTACCTCAATTCATTATGCATTTCACTCTTTAAACCTTTTCAGAGCATTTTACATTCACATGCAGTTTCATTACACAATAGATGAAAAGTAATGTATTAAAGAAAAGCATACTGTCCATGACGAGTTGCCTTAAATGAGACTTAACAGTACATTGTAATATAGTTTGCTCTGAAATGATGTGTGCATGCTGCATGAAAGTAGCAATATGCTGCGTTTTTTTTTTCTCCTAATGGCTGATGAAATTTTCACAACCTCATCTGTCAGTCCACCAGACGCTGAACAGCAGCGCATGCATTATCTATAAGATTTTAGGTGTTCTCTACAGGTACCCGAGAGAGAACTTTCAGTTATTTACTTCATCGCTTCATTACTACATTATTTACTACATCACTAATGAGACTGACATTTAAATAACAGCAAAGTCTTGTAGAAACCGAAGTCTCTGCTTCGTAACTGCTTGCAGATTTGTTTATTTAAAAGATTAAAGGGGACCTATTATGCAAAAATCACTTTTATAAGGGGTTTAAACAGTGTGGTAACAGTGTGTGGATATAACCAGTTTCTAATGGTAAAAATGCATTAAATATTTTTTTATAATCACACTTGATAAAAACAATCTGCAGAAACACTTAATTGATGTTTTCCCATAGTATGTGTCATCAGATGGGGAAAGCCCCGCCCATTAGTGACAATCTCTTCCTCATTAGCATAGGACATACCTCTTGTTTTTGAATCTGCCACTATGCTGACACAGGCATTTGTCTCTCCGTCCTCTTTTGAAATGTGTACAATCTCATTTGAATTTAAAGCAACAGTCATCACAATCTTAAAGGGGCAGTTTCAAAGAGTTATAAAGCGTTATTTGTGTGATATTTTGAGCTGAAACTTTATATACACAATCTAAGGACATCATAGACTTATTTTACATCTTGTAAACAAGATACATAGTAGGTTCCCTTCAAGGTTGACAACAGGAATTGTTATTGCTGAAGGTTTTTTTTTTGGGTATTTTTGGTAATGCCCTTATAATGGTCTTCTGAGGACAACAGTCCAGATAATTATTTTATAACTGCACGCTGTTTAAAGCACTTAACAATAAAAAAATGCTATTTGAGTAACTGTAAATTGTCCAAATGATTCTTTAAAAGGTTGAACTGCTGTTTTAGATGGTTATGCATTACAGATCTCATTCCCAGGGGTAAAGTTTCACTAGATTTATAAGGTCATGGCAGGAAGAAATACATTTTATGTGGACAAGGTTATCGGGTGTTTTATCAGCATGTGGCTCATGACGATACGTTTGCATTGCTGTGGGTTTCAGCAATTGCAATGTCTTGTCCCATAAACTTCCATTGTAAATGCATTTTAAACACAGTTACAGTTTGGTAATTGTTTTCTATGGTAACTGACAATGGACCAATGATGCAACTTTTTGGTTTTAGAGAAATCACTTGGTAATAAAGTAGCTACCTGGAATGTTGCCCTCAGTCCTTCATTACAACTGCATTACCAAAAGCATTACAATTGTTTGTTTTCACAAAGTGAGAGATGATTTAAACAAAAGGTTCTGTAATAAACAACCATCCATTTAAATGCTTTAGCAATTGAATTATGTGACTCTACGAGGAATTATGAGGAAACGTTAGCTTTTAGTAGATTATTATTACAATGCACAAATGCATCAACATTTTTAGGAGTCTAAAGTGGACTTATTATGTCATTTTTACAAGATGTAAAATAAGTCTCTGATGTCCCTAGAGTGTGTATGTGATGTTTCTGCTCAAAACACCGCACATATATATTTTTTATAACTTTTTAAATCTGAGCCTTTTAGGCTTTGATCCAAATGTGCTGTTTTGGTAACTGTAACTTTGAATTCAAATGTGATTTCCTCTTAAAAGAGGCTTCCTTTTCAAAAGAGGGTGGAATTACAAATGCCTATGTGTTAGCATAATGGCACAGTGGCTTATTTCTAAAGCAAAGCAATTTAATTTATTTATTTATTTATTTATTAATTTGTTTATTACTAGAATAACTGATCCAATACTACTTCATTTAGATACAGTAAGTAAATTGATCTTAAATGTAATACAATCAATGCTCATTATTGAATATACGTATTTAAGCAGCTGTTTTTATATCTGTGCCTTTCATTTACACAAGAATTGCATAAAAATGCTAACTTTTGAAAATGTGTCTTGAATATGTTATTTATTATTATTTTGTAATGTTATTTATTGTTAGTCTGTAACTTATAAACCAAAAAAATATATGATGTGTGTACATGAAACTCCTGGAAAAGACTATTATATATTGTTAAAAATATTGTGGAAATTAACGCTCATAACCAGAAACAAAATACAGACTAGTCATAAAGACTAGTTGTTGTCTTTGATCACTCTTAACGCAACTTCCATTTTGAAAATAAACTCAACAATTGCCTCAAATACAACATTTAAAATACAGTATTAAAAAGCCAGAAGCATTTATTCAAACCAGTTCAGCACTCACATTTGATGTAAGAAAATTTACATTTACTCCTTTAATACATATTTTTGGGGTGGACTTGAATAAAGTATTAGACCTAATTTTGCATGTATCTAGGAAATGTATTCTGTTATGAATTAAATTAGCAGTAGTTTATGAGTCGAGCCGAAGGAAAATGAATGAATAATCGGAATGAATCGGTTCATTCTGCTGTAGTGACCCTTTGATAAATAAAGGATTAAGCCGAAGAAAAATGAATGAATGAATGAATGAATGAATGAATGAATGAATGAATGAATGAATGAGTGAATGTATAAATTAAGTATCAGACCCTTTTTTTTTACTAAAAGGGTAGGTCTGATTTTGTATGTACTGTATCTAGGAAATGTATTCTGTTAAATTGAAAACAGGAACACCTCAAACATTCAAATTATTAAAAAAATATCATAAATGACACACTGCATTTGGAATATTTAACATATAACTTAAAAAACAAAACACATAAATGTTTAGAAACCTGGAATATTTTTTGTACCCCTTATAAACCTTTTGACCTGAGTCTATATAATACCTAATGCAGGATTAATGTGGATACGTACCCCTGTATACATTTCTAGAGAGTGCCCAATACGTCCCAGGAGGTATGTTTTTATTTTTATTTTTTGCAGTTTTTGTTTTTGCGAATCCACTAGAGGCCGCTGTGTACACTTTTTTTCAAATTTCATTCGCGCCTGCTTTTCCCGTGTAAATCTACTAAAGGCCGCTGTCAACTGACCGACTGTTGATTGTTTTACCTGCTTTCTGGAACTGTTCTTTGTCGGACTTGAACTGGACTTGAATGCATATGCTTTGTACGTTATTTGATTTCTGTTTTAATCTAGTAACATCAACTGGAATTGGTGGTGCATGTTTTTATATTTGTATACTCTAATGCTACATAAAGGGCCACAAAACCCCCCTGTCTCAGCAGGGTGTTTTCACACCTCTAGTTTGGAAAAAGTCAGGAAAGGGGGTGTGTCCAGCTCTGTTTAGGTGGAAAGGTTTTGCAAAAATGGGAGGTTTTCATTTGGGCATGCGCTGATTTTCACAGAGGCAAAACAAACACACAGACACAGGGGAGTAAGACAGTGACTGTGTTTACATGGACATCAGTAATTTAATTATTTGCCAACTTATTAATTTGTCGACTTTAACTGCAGTTTGGCACTTTCACTTTTTATTCAGGAACATTTCCTGCATGCCCCCCATGCCAAACGACATATTGTATGCAAGGAACTGCTAGAGAATGGAGTTTTAATGGAATGTTTGATACCGCACAGCGTATGGGAGAAAAAAATCCTCCACATTTCTCGGTAACTTAGATGCACTCAGTAGGTAGTGTCAGAAAGTTGTGTGTGTATAGACTATCCTGTCACAAAATGCGGCAATAATCCTACACGTTGGTAGTAGTTTGATTGTGGTGTTTACATGTTTACATTTGAAGAGCAGCATTTACAACGGATCTTTCAGTCCATAATATTGTACTATAATATTGCAGTGATATTAATGTACTGTAAACTTAGTAACTAAATCATTTTGACTATGGTATGTCTTTAAAAACTGAAAGAGCACAGCTGAGGCTACAAACTAACTTTGCCATCTGAACAAACAAAGACCACTGATCACACACTTACCAAATCGGTAGAGACAGGACAATTAACATGAACTGGAACCGTGTCTTTTTTTTAAATGGAGACGAGCGGCAAATCCGGATTTTATCATTTCTAGATGCGAAAAGCTCTTGGGTAAAAAATGTTCCTTATAAACAAATTTCTGTCGCATGCACCGTAATCCACACGTGAGTCCAGCTGCACTCTCATAGCGGGAAAATAAAAACAAAACCTTTGTTGCAGCACATTAATAAACGCAACACTGATGACCCAAGTCTCCAACTTATTGTTCTTCCACTTGTTTTGGCAACACAACGTGGCGTCTTTCTGCCGTCTGAACACTGTAACAGGTAAAAATAGTCTTTTGAAGCTGTCATGCATAATAATGAAGTTCCACTGCATACACAATAGAGCGCGCTGATTGGTTTAAACCAAGTCTTTCTCATGAATTGATGCTGCACACTCAGAGACACCACGATACACTTGCAGGTACAGACATCCAGTCTCCATGCTGGACTACACACAAGTATCTAATGGCCGTGACGCAGATTCAAAGATTAGTTTCAAACCGGAAGAACAAATTTGCTTAAAACCAATTTTCACTTTTTTGTGAAATATATGTGTCCTAACAGTGTTTATAGCAGCGTGGAACACATATATGACTGTCAACAGCTCAAAAAATGTGTTTTGGTGTTTCATGACCCTTTAATGCTTAATATTGCTTTTGTTAATTGTGCTGATTGTTCTATTATAAAATAAAAAATAATTAAAAAATAAAGAAATAAAAATTATATTTCACTGGTCCATGCATTCTTGAAATTGGAAGCCATGACTTGCTATTGGTTTTGCCACATTCTATTGTTTAAGCTCCAGGATGAAAATAAAAGAGTAAGAGAAAAATAAAGAATAAGAGACAAATTGCAAAACAACATTTGTCCCATCAATTGATTGCTATGATCAGAGTCTGTCACAATCAGGAAAAAAAATCCCCACAGCAGGTCACTAGAAAATACTTGATGACATCTCAAATATTTGACATTTCTAGAAGCGACTGAAAAAAAAATCCACCAGCAACAGCCTGTTAATAGACTGAATCAATGAGTAGGTGACTGTATCCTGACAAAACCCTTGTCTCCGAGCTTGTCTTCCAAATGTTATTCCCACAGGTTGATCCCACCCTTTCATTTCTTCACATCCTTGCCCAATTCCTACACAACAAGCCTCCAGTTTCAGCCCTTCTCACACTGACCTGTTTTCATTATCCAGACTGTTTACCTTGTGAATCTGAAAGTCTTCCCCATCAGATGTTTTTGTAGAGAATGACAGGGCTAATTATTATCGAAGACAGATGGTGCTTGCTTTTGGTTCTCAGACAAAGGTGTTGTTTCCAGTTACTGTGTTTATAATTATGTATATTTATGAGATGCAGAGCAGATCTGGACTGGCAGATGTAATGACTGTGTTTTAATCATGTGTTCATTTCATATACATTTGAGGACCTGATTTAATCCCAGTGATAGCGCATAATCATTGTACTGTACAAAGAGCAGTTCTCTTTCTGTAGATCAGGGCTATTCAATTGTTGGCCCGCAGGCCGAACCCGGCCCCTGAGTCAATTTGTTCCGGCCCTCCAAATAGTGTGACTAAAACATCAAAAATAAATTTAGTTCAGTCGAAAAACGACCGCTATAGTTAAGAAGGGTGTGACGAGACGCCTACTCCACGAAACGAGACACGAGAATTGGGTTTACGAGAACGAGACGAGACAAGATTTTTACACTATTTTAAAGAAATCCTTAATGATGAATATCAACGGAATAATCTTAGAATTCAAATATTTTGCTAATAAATGAATGGAAAATAGATTTTTGTATAAATAAAACAATCACAAAATGCAAAACAATTTAGATGTTTTTTAATTAACTTGTAATGAATTTACTTCAATTTTTATGTATACAATTTCCATAATTATTCCATAATTTTATGTATGCAATAGTTTTATATTAGTTTAAATTGAATTCTATGCAATGAACATGCAAACACTGCAAAATATTTGTTAATATTTAAATAGATAATAGCAAACTCTACTGACAGGCTTTTCTCCTATAGCATTTCAGAGTATTTACATTGCAGACCTTGATGGTCAATTTGGATTTTCTGCGGTGTCCGATTTTTTTTTTGATGACCTGCTTACATTTATTATCTTTTAAAGGTGACTCATACACGATTGACTGCAATTACACAGCACACGGCAAAAGGTGCAATGACCAGAAAAAAAAAGCGGGCGCTGACTAACAGCTGATAATAAAGCACTCTTTTTTTCTCCATTCCTGTATTTAGATTAGATTAGATTAGATTAGATTAGATTAGATTAGATTAGATTAGATTAGATTAGATTAGATTAGATTAGATTAAATTAGATTCAACTTTATTGTCATCACACATGTACAAGTACAAGGAAACGAAATGCAGTTTAGGTCTAACCAGGAGTGCAATAGCAGCAAGTGCAGGATACAGGTATAAGTTATAAAGCGCAGATATAAAAAAAACTATGGTGATATTTACAAATGGATGTACTATGAACATTATATACAGGTTGTGTTATCTATAAACAGATTTACAATAGATGGATAAATGTACATGTTGCTATTAATAATCAGAAGTGTGCAGATAGATAAACATAATTACAAATGTATATGTACAGTGGGTGTGTACATAATTTACAAATGCACATGTGCAGTAGGTATGTACTGTTCAAATAAGTGAATGAATCAGTGCAATGAATATGTGCAATTTTGCAATTGTGCAAATGTTAAGTAGTGCAGTGATTATGAGGAGTCTGAGTTATGAGGAGAGTGGGGTGTGTATTAGGGGGGCAAAAAGTCAGTGGGGTGCAGAGTTCAAAAGGGAGACAGCTCTGGGGAAGAAGCTGTTCTTTAGTCTGCTGGTTATTGTCCGGGGGAGCCTGAAGCGCCTGCCAAAAGGCAGGAGAGAAAACAGTCTGTGAGCAGGGTGAGAGGGATCTTTAAGAATACTGCATGCTCGGCGCAGACAGTGTTTCCTCTGGATGTCCTCTATGGCTGGCAGTGTGGTCCCTGTGATGCGTTGGGCAGTTTTCACCACCCGCTGCAGTGCCTTACGCTCCGCAACAGAGCAGCTTCCATACCAGACTGTGACACAGTTCGTCAGGATGCTTTCTATTGTGCAGCGGTAGAAGTTCACCAAGACGGCTGATGACAGCTGGTTCTTCTTAAGTTGCCTTAAGAAAAATAGGCGCTGGTGAGCCTTCTTGACCAGGCTGGAGGTATTGGTGGTCCAGGAAAGGTCCTTGGAGATGTGGGTCCCCAGGAACTTGAAGGATGAGACAGGCTCGACGGCCATCCCATTGATGTGGATGGGATCATGTGAGCCTGTTCGTCCCTTCCTGAAGTCCACAATGAGCTCCTTGGTCTTGTCGGTGTTAAGGAGCAGATTATTGTTGGAGCACCACGTGGCCAGATGCTGTATCTCCTCCCTGTAGGCAGTCTCATCATTCATTCAGTTTGCATAGTTACATTTTTTTATTTTCTTCTTGACAAGTTGTTTTGCTGTAGTTTATGACAAAAAAACATTCACATTTGGCCATTTTCTTTTAATCTAGGCCTTTTTAAACCAGTAGGCATCTTGATGTAATGTCCATGGCGTGATTTCTGCACGTGATGTATGCAATAGTATATTTTATGTTGGTTACGTGGCGGATGGTGCGCTCTCTTTCTCTCTCGTGAACATGCTTAAATACTTGTGCTACATCACACATATAAAAGCTTTTTTAGTCCCTGTGTGGGATTTGGTCACTTGAACCAGCAAAAGAAAACGTCTGCTTTTCACGTACAGCATAAACATGTTTGGTAATGATGAAGGCGGGTGTGTTGAGTCTCCAGCAGTTCAGTAGACAGCAAAAATTCCGGTGTTAAATATACAGTGTGATTTTTTTTGGTGTTGTTCAGTGTTAAAACCGGAGTACATTTTAATCCATGAGTGTGAAAGAGCGTATATTTAAGAGTTTTTTTTCCATGTTAAACTTTTAACCAAATATGCAGTGTATTTCCCACTAGTGATGGGAAGTCCAGTTTTTTAACTGGAACCAGTTCGTTCAGACAAACAGTGAACAAACCAGTATGTTTTACTTAAACTTGAAACATGTCTTGTTTCATTTTAAAATGAGTAGAATGTATTGAAATTGTTTCTAAAAAGATTCATGAACATTTAATAAATTATAACTATTTTTAACATATTTGATCACTGTTATCTGTCACACACACACCAATTGATAATATAGGAAAAAAGGTAATATATTAACACTTTGAAGGGTAACACACACTCCAGTTCGATGTAAGAATAAACTCTTACTGTGTTAAAATGAATTCTGAGAGTATTGTACAAATGTCACACTTTAGAAAGTGTTATTTTAACTTCAAAATGGAGGGAGTCATATGTACACCCAAGGATTGTCAAGCTAAACTCAAATTGAGTTAAATGTACACTGATTTTGCTGTGTATGTGTGTGCGCGCTTAGAGATGTGTGTAGGTGCAGAGAATATTGTGTCAAACAGCTGTGTGGACTGTCCTATCACAAAATGCGGCTAAAAGTCCTACACGATGGTAGCCTAATAGTTTGATTTCGGTGTTTACATATATGTACTGCACTTCAATAATGTGACTTTCAGCACATCTAATGTGACATTCCATCGCGTGGTAATGTCCATGGTTAATTTGAGTGGCTATAGTTGCAGCCTCTGCTTGGACATGAATAATGCAGCAGCCTTTGGCCGGTGAGAAAAAAAGTTGTTACGTCACACCCACCCGCCCAACCGAGTGACATGTGCAACACAGAGGCCAGCCTCACCAGGTGTGTGCAAAGCACTTGATTTGCGGTTTAAATTCAATCCTGCTTCCAATCTTTAATGCTAATTTTACCCTCACGCTCCATCATTATAACATCTACTCACGAGACAACTTTTCACCTTGACGAGAAATTTGTCGTGATTTAATCTCGCGAGATCTCGTCCAACGAGATCTTGTCACACCCCTATTATGAAGTGACGTGCGTCTGTTCAATACGGCACGAGCTGCAGAAGCAGCACAGAGCATGAGTCACCTGACATCAAGGGAGTGGTGCAGCCAAAAATATTTGGATATGTTTGTAGAAAAGGCTTTTTGTACACTCTCAGAAATAGGCCCTTCGTTTGGGATGCTTTTCATGAACCGGCCCCCATGGTACACTAATTGAATAGCCCTGCTGCAGATGTTTCATTTGATGTGTCATTTTCATAATGGTTTATTTGATTTTTATCAGTAATGCTAATAAAACACATTTATTTCTATATTTGCTGGTAAAGTTTAGTATGTTCTTGCATAATTCCTCTAAACAGTAATTGTGAATTGTGGTATTATTGTTGGTGAGTGCACAGCAAAAAAATCAGTGTACATTTAGCTCAGTTTGAGTTTAACTTAACACTCCTTGGGTGTACATATGACATATCCCTCCATTTTGGAGTTAAAATAACACTTTCTAAAGTGTGAAATTTGTACATTAGTTAATTTTAACACAGTAAGAGTTTATTCTTACATTGAACTGGACTGTGTGTTACCATTTAAAGTGGTAATATATTACCTTTTGTCCTATTTTATCAATTGGTGTGTGTGACAGATCAAATATGTTGAAAATAGTTTTAATGTATTAAATGTTCATCAATCTTTTCAGAAATAATTTTAATACGTTCAACTCTTTATATTTTAAATGCAACAAGACATGTTTCAGGTTTAGGTAAAACATACTGGTTTAATCACTGTTTGTCTGAAAGAACCCGTTTGAGTAAAAAAAACTGCACTTCCTATCACTTGTGGGAAATACACTGCATATTGGGTTAAAAGTTTAACACTGAAAAAACGTTCATACCCGTGGATTAAAATGTACTCTGGTTGTAACACTGAACAACACCAATCACACTATATTTAACACCGGAATTTCTGCTGTGTGTCTGTCAGAATAGTTTGTTTGAATAATAGAGTCCAGATTGAATAGTAGAGTCCAGATTGGTGTTTTTAATACATTTGATGAAAACAATCCTGTCTGTTTAGTTTTAAGATCCCATGTCTGTTTATTTCAAAGTGTAAACAAGATAATTTTGCTTACCCTATTAACTTGACAATATAAGCAAATTACAAATATGACCAGGACTTGACATTAACACCCGCCAACCAAATGCAAGTAGATTTCAGCTGTGGCGAGTAAGACAGTCACTCCCACTAGCCACATTAGCTGGTTGAAAATACTTTTTAAATTGTAGTTTTCTTAAAGGGCACCTATGTGGAAAAATCTACTTTTCAATCTGTTTGGACAGACATATGTGTAGGTATAGTGTATATACCATCATGTTAGGGTGATATAAACACACCCAGTCCTTTTTCTTTTTTCAATTTAATAACATAAAAACGGTGGACCAATTGGAGCGGTTTTGAGACCGACCGCAACTTGATGTAGGAGTGTGGTCTCCCCGCCCATTAATATTAATTGTCAGGTGCGTAATAACATGTCTCTGTAGTAACTATAATCCTATAGTCTGTTCAGTTTGCTAGGATCATCAATCATCATCAAATGTGATCAGGAGTGAGTTTTACAAGTTCAGAATGTTTTAAAACAGTGCATGTTTGTAATAAATTACAGCAATTTACTTCAGATTTACTTAAATCAGCACAGCCACATGTCAGTACAATTATACAAGAAGATGCTTCAATCCCAGTTTGTGGACATTAAATCAGATTTATTTTGTACATTAACGCAACAGATATCCATACAGCAGTGGATATTAACCTGTGTAATGTCACATTTGTGTTACGGTTAAATAATGATTCTGAGATAGGATCCAAAATGCAAGTAAAAAGTTAATTAGACACAGTCAGAATAAACTATCAGGGAGGAAGTGCAAGGTCACAATGAAAGCTGGTATAAACGGGAAACAGACAGAAGAAACGTGGTCCAGCAGCCACTCCTCACAGTCCTGAGTACAGACAGAGACACATTAACAACCACAACAAACTGACAAGGAAACATAGAAGCATTGCCCATATATAGACACGATAATGAGTCTCAGCTGTCTAGCTAATCAAAACAGCTGAGTACCACAAAACACGTGACCAACCATAACAAATACACATGGACGACCAAAACAAAACAAACCCACGTGACAAAACAGACATTCCGGATAGCGCACAAACCTGCAACTATGACAATTTGTGTGCAAAAAGGGTGCTGTCTGTGTGTGGCACGCTGACAGGCACGTGGAAACGGTGGGCAGGGAGGACTAGCCTTAAAGGCCCAGTACACAAAAACAGCAAAAATCTGTTGAGAGCTATAAAACACAAACTAGTTAAAGCTATAATAAATCATCCGATGGCTGTTTTGAGCTGAAAATTTACAGACACATTCTGGGGACACACAAGACTTAATTAAATCTGGAAAAAGGGTTTTTTTAAAAGTTTAAAAAACATGATGAATACCGAATAAGAGGATGATCATGCACACGGTGAGAATATCCTCATTTATTGACGAGAGCTTCAGTGCTGTGCGCACAAGTGATGTGATACACACAAGTGTTTAAAAGTGTGGTTGCTCACATTTCTTTGTGCGAAGCATCCGTGCCTGCAAACGCAACTGGGGCGATCGGTTCTCTTTAAAATAGACTGGACACAAAGTGATGCTTGTGCACCCACAGTCCTGCTGCTTCCAAGAGCTCCAGATTTTTTTTAAATGTCTTTTTGTAAGCAGCAGAAATAAAAGCAGTGAAATAAAAACCAATAGTGCAAATACAACACTATGAAACCACAATCCACTTGCTCATACTCATTGAGCAAGCTCAAACATAACACACAAAAAGTGAAATGAATAAGGAGGCATGTGGATATAACTTCTAAATTAAGTACTTTAGCATTCCAAAGTCAAATTTATGCATATATAAATATATATTTTACCAACAACAAATTTGTGGCTAGTGTGTGGCTAGTGGCTAGTGATTTTTGCCTCTAGGCTCATTCTGAAAATGTACCGCTATATATATTTCTGAAGAGTGCCAAATACATCCCAGGAGGTACATTATTATTATTTTTTTTCAGTTTTTGTTTTCGCGAGTCCACCAGAGGCCTGTACACTTTTTGAGATCTCAAATTTCTCCCGCAAGAATAATTCGCACCTGCTGTTCTCACCTAAATCCACCAGAGGCCGCTGTCGACTGACTGACTAACTGACCAATTGACCGAAACACCCACCCTCTACTTTCCTAAACCCAACCGATAGTGTTTTAAAAAACACAGATTGACCCGCCCATCCACTTCCCTAAACCCATTTTACCCAATTCAGACAAAGAAAAGCTGCAATTTTTACCACATTTTTCAGATTTTACCACATTCTCACCCTGTTTTTTACTTGTTTATTTTATTTTTTTGGCTTTTGTTTTTGTCCTACTTGCTTTCAGGAAATGTGTGGTCTGCTCTGCGACTCAAGTTTCGACGTATGCCGCGAGCCACTGGACAAACTGGTAACAGCAGGAAAGTCTTCTTTACGGAGGTAAGTGGTCAGCTGCTAGCGCAAAAAGGAACGGTGTCATACCGCCCCATAGTGTTCCTTTTAAAGATGAAATGCAGCCATACTTATGTTTTAATTATTTATGTGAAAATAAATAAATAAATTTAGTGTGTATATAGCTTTTATTTACATTTGAACAAAAGTTGGCATGTCCAAAACTATTATTACCACAGCCTATGGGAAAATTCATACCATTCACTAATTACCCTGATTTTTTAGGAAAAGCTGATTTAATCAACTTAACAGGTGAAAAACAGAAGCTCTTTGCTGTTGGTTTGTGGACATACTTGCTTACAAGTCAGGAAAGGGCTATACATTTTGAAATTACAGTGAATACAAACACATTTTAGCTATTATGCTAGACTAATTACCTCAGACAAATGCAGAGCACTGAAACACTGCTGTGCTTTTTCATTTTCTCCATAAATGATACCTGATGTATGCAATGCTTTGTCAATTTGTGATGCTTGCCTAGCAATGCCACTGGAGCCATTGAAATAAAAATAAATAAATAAATAAATAAATAAATAAATAAATAAATAAATAAA
>CAIGQZ010033059.1:2334130-2346045 GCA_903798205.1 Danio tinwini | reverse complement strand
ACACACACACACACACACACACACACACACACACACACACACACACAAAAAAAAAGAAAAATCATTTTGTACAAGCTACGTCCTAGTTTTCACTTCTCCAAAGCTAAAAATATGCTCTTTGTGGCTAATGGAAAAATAGCATTGGGACATACAAATGCTTTGGAAATGTACATCTTAGCCACAAACCTCTCTGCTGCATATTGTATGTTGCATGTAATCACAATGCTTAATTCATGACATTAAAATATCAAAACATACATTTTTTATTTGTATTTAAAGTGGTGTTCCACCTAGAAATATGCATGTATTTTTTGTCATCAAAGTGATTAAAAATAAATGAAACTAAAAGCTCAGTGCTTCACAGCAAGAAGGTCACTGGTTTGAGTCCCGACTGGGTCAGTTGGCATTTCTATGTAGAATTTGCATGTTCTCCCTTTCTTGGCATGTTTTTCCTCTGGCTGCTCCAGTTTCCCCCCACAGTCCAAAGGTGAATTAAATAAACTAAATTGGACGTAGTGTATGTGTGTGAATGAGTGTGTATGTGTTTCCCAGTACTGGGTTGCAGCTGGAAGGCCAAACATATGCGTAAAACATATGCTGAAATAGTTGGCGGTTCATTCTGCTGTGGCGACTCCTGATGAATAAAAGGACTAAGCTGAAGGAAAATGAATGAATGAATTATTTTATTATTATTAATTGTTTAATTAACAGAAATCAAAGAAATCGGTACAGGCGGCTAACAGCTAAAACAATACACAAGGCAAAACACGGCAAGGAAAAACCAGACAAGTAAACAATTCATAAAGTTAAAACAACAAGTGTGTGTGAGTGGTGATTATAAAGTCCAGGTAATCAGTCCATGATGATTGTCAGCTGTGTGTGTGTAATCAGTGGCAATCAGGAACTGGTGTGTGTGTGAGTTGCATGATATTATTTGTAGTCCAGTTTAATGACAGATGCAGTAGTATCTGGATGCAGCCTTTATGATACAAGCTACAAGCTAAGACTGCATCTCTCAGCGATGCAATGTCAGACACAATGTGTTCAATGGAGCTAGTGATGTCACTGTGAGGGGTAGGATTAGTGGTGGGCTTAGGTGAGCCTATTAAAAAGCATTGCATGCAGGTCTGCATTAACCTGATCAGATTTCTAGTGCGTGTATAACTTTTCAAATAAAACGCGGTAGTGGTCGGTAACTCTGGTATAATTTAAACAGGAGCAGGCGGGCCAACAATATATTAGGACTATATTAGATTTGCCTAATTACCTTAACTTGCCTAATTAACCTAGTCAAGCTTTTAATTGTCACATAGGCTGAATACTAGTGTCTTGAAAAATATCTAGTCAAATATTATGTACTGTCATCATAGCAAAAATAAAAGATATCAGTTATTATAAATGAGTTATTAAAACTATTATGTTCAGACGTGTGGAAAAAAAATCTTCTTTAAGTTAAACAGAAATTGGGAAAAATATACAGGGGTCTAATAATTCAGGAGGGCTAATAACTTTGACTTTAACTGTATATTAACTTAGAAAAAATACATTGTACTATATACCACCCATGCAACATGGCATAATATTTCCAACATAGAGTGCTCTCTGATCTGTTGATCTGCAGGATCGATATAGTTCGGATAGCATGGGAATTCTCCTTGGGTTTTCTCTGCAGAAATGTGACAAGAAAAGCAAGGGGAAAACAGATGAGATGAAGCCGGCAAATATTGGCAGTTCTTTATTGTCCAGCGAGAGGTTGTCTTTAGCCTTACTGACATTTACTTAATGAAAGCAGACACGTCGGAGAGCAGATCTATTTTCCAGCGCTCATGTGTGGAGGAGGTTAGAACACTTGTCTATATCCTGCCACTGTCTATCTAATAATGGGCAGACTTACACTGCTGCAACAAAAAAATCCAAAAAAAACTTTTCACCGACACCATGTGGTGGTTTTGATGCATACAGCTTATTAAAGCTTATCTTGTAAAGCAATTTCGTATCAGTTCCTTTGTTCATGTTCGAGTTTTGTAGAGTCATATTAAGAATATACCCTATATACAGTACAATGTTACTCTCCACTTTTATGCTTCATCTTCTGCAATATACAGTTGAACTTCTGAAATATACAGTTTTTAAATAATTTCCTAAATCATCTTTAAAGATTCAAAAAGCCATTGGTCACTTTTTTTGAGATTTTAACAGATTTGTGTGTGTTGAGCGTTAATTAAGACGACATCAGCACCTGTCAGCTTTAATTGTGGAGAAAACTGAATACTTTTGAGCTTTTAGCTAATTTCATCTTCCGGGTTTAATCCTGGGCCTTCTTTTATCTGAGAAATATAGCTAAGCTACGAAGTATGCTATCCATCTCAGATGCAGAAAAGCTAGTTCATGCTTTTATGACATCTAGGCTGGATTACTGTAATGCTCTGTTCGCTAATTGCCCAGCATCCTTTATTAAAGAGCCCCTATTATACATTAAAAAGGGTCATATTTCGGTTTTATGGGTCTCCAAGAAGAGGCTGATATGCATGCAAGGTCAAAAAACACTTTCATGGTCTTATAATATGCATTTATTTTACCTTATTTTCCCAGCGACTCACATAGGAATCGTTCAGCGATTCATTTGTTCCCAAACCCCTCATTAGCGCAAAGCTAATCTGCACTGATTAAACCGATGACAGCATGTTGCCATTGGTCGACAGCATTCAGCGTGAGACAGTAAAATGCCCAGCGCAGTTTATCAAGCCCCCGGGTCGCCAACATTGGTATAGGATCCGATCACAGCAGACGCCCGAAACACACTTCAAAGTAAACTTACTAACACCACAGTAAACAGTACCCGGTTCTCAACAGTGTTATTCAGACACCTCGCCCCCGAAAGTTAAACACCACAAACGCAACGTGGCATTAGACGAGATATGGGAATATAGAGTTAACCTGATACAGTGCATGCGGTTACAAGTAACAACACAATTAAATACATACTTTACAAGCTAGAGAAAACAAGGAGGCAGCTATTTACTTACACTACACTTATGAAATGTGTCATGGGCCAGGTCTGATTTCATTAATTATCTTTTATTTTGGAACTTTTCTCCCTTCTCAGCTGTAGATCATTTCTGTTTGCAACCATTGCTGTGGCACCTCTTGCATGAAATGTTATGTTCTCAGGGCTTACCTGTACTCTGCTTTGCCCAACAATCACTGTCTTTGCAGGCTCCCATCTCCTTTCCAGTGCTGTGCACCAGCCCGAAGTCCAGCGTGCCTTTGTTTGACGTGTACCTAATAATTTGTCCTTATTTTGCACGTGTTACACCAAATTCTGTGACCATCGTATTCTATGACCCTAGTAGGCACTGTTCTCACTGTTTATCACTCTCCCACAGCATACATACTCTCACATGAATGTGCTGTAATGAACTGTTCAATACTAGTATATATACAATCCCTTGTATTTCACACAGAAAAATTTTATGTTCTTTAAATGCAAACAGCTTAGTGCCCTTGAGTGCCCAATGTGCTCTGTCAATCACATGACAGTATGTACTCTGTTTGCATGTCTTGGGAGCAAGTTCAAGCCAAACAGTGAGAACAGCGGTCACAGAATACGATGGTCACATAATTTGATGTAACAAAATGGAGGAAGAAACTAATCCATGAGCTGTGTACTGAATGTTGATTGTAAGCATGTAGATTGCTGAAGCACTTCTTTCCCTCACACTTCCAATGATATCCAGGTAAGCACAGCGTCTTCAGGACTCATGACTTCAGGATCTGTTTGTCTTTGCTGCTGTGTTAGTGGGCGAGACTGCAGGTTTAATTTTTGTGGGTCTGCCCGTGCAACCATTATGTTTCGTATCAATGTCACGCCGAAATGGCTAAAGACTTGTTATCAAGACGATTCATTTAAACCACTATGAGTCAACTCTTTTTTTTAGATGAATCAATAGTTTTAAACACTGTCCACTTTTAGATTTAAGCTTTAGCTGGATATTTCACTTCACTTAGAGCTGTGTTACACACTACATGGAAGGTCAATTTCAAAAAACAATAATAGGGGCTCTTTACAAACTTCAGCTAGGGCAAAATGCAGCTGCCAAAGTTCTTACCAGGTCTAGAAAATATGATCATATCACCCCAATTTATCCTCTACATTGGCTGCCTGTTAAGTTTCATATTAAATATAAAATATTGCTTTTTACCTATAAAGCCTTAAATAATCTAGCTCCTGTTTATCTAACCAACCTCTTGTCTCGCTACAATCCAACCCGCTCTTTAAGATCTCAAAACTCAGGGCTTCTGGTAGTACCTAGAATAGCAAAGTCGCGTAAAGGAGGTCGAGCCTTCTCATTTATGGCCCCTAAACTCTGCAATAGCCTTCCTAATAAAGTCTGAGGCTCAGACACACTATTGCAGTTCAAAACTAAATTAAATACATATCCCCTCCTTTCTTCCTTAATTTCTTTCTTTCTTTTTTTTCTTTTTTTCTTTTCTTTCTTTCTTTCTTTTTTTTCTTTCTTTCTTTCTTTCTTTTTTCCTTCTTCTACTTTTTTTCTTTCTTTTTCTTTTAACTCTTCCTTCCTTCCTTCCTTCCTTCCTTCCTTCCTTCCTTCCTTCCTTCCTTCCTTCCTTCCTTCCTTCATTCCTTTCTTTCTTTCTTTCTTCCTTCATTTCTTCCTTTATTTCTTTCTTTCTTCCTTTATTTCTTTTCTTTTTTCTTTTAATCATTTGTTTGTTTGTTCCTTCCTTTATTTCTTTTTTAACTATTTTTTTCTTTTTTCTTTTTTTCTTATTTCCTTTTTTCCTTCATTTATTTCCTCCGTTTTTCTTTCTTTTTCTTTTCTTTCTTTCTTTCTTTCTTTCTTTCTTTCTTTCTTTCTTTCTTTCTTTCTTTCTTTCTTTCTTTTTTAATTTTTCCTTCTTTTTTCTTCCTTTTCTTTCTTTCTTTTTCCTTCTTTTTCTTTCTTTCTTTCTTTTTTTCTTTTTTCTTTCTTTCTTTTCTTCCATTATTTCTTTTTTTTATTTTTCTTTCCTTCCTTCCTTCCTTCCTTCCTTCCTTTCCTCCTTCCTTCATTTTTTTTTCTTTTTTCTTTATTTATTTTTCTCTCTTTTTTTCTTTCTTTTTTTCTTTCTTTCTTTCTTTTTTTCTTCTTTTTTCTTTCTTTCTTTCATTTTTATTAATATTTATTTAAATTTTCTTTCTTTCTTTTTTCTTTTAATTATTTATTTTTTTCTTTCTTTCTTACTTTCTTTGTTTCTTTCTTTATTTATTTATTTTTTAGTTCTTTTTCTTTCTTTCTTTGTTCTTTCTTTTCTCCCTCCCTTCCTTCTTCATTTCTTTCTTTTTTATTTTTTTACTTCTTCTCTTCTTTTTTTCTTTCTTTCTTACTTACTTCAAAATTTTTCCTTCCTACTTTCCATCCTTCCTTTCTCCTTCCTTCCTTAATCTTAAATTCACTGCCCTAAAAGTGCATGTTCATGGATGATCGACTTCTCAAACTCATATTATTCTGCCAGCGACTGATCAACATTCTGATCACCGCCTGACTGAATTCAAAATGCCAAAAAGGAAAATAAATTGCAGGGTGTTCGATTTATCATAGGCAATGAGATAAACAGGGTAAGTCATCTGAGGTATTTTGCTTTCACTGGTCTTAGTATAAAAGCATGTCCAAAATAAATAGAGCTATATATCCTCTATCGGGAACAGCATGCGTTGCTATGGATGAAGAAACCCAGGCAATGATAGACAGCCGTGAAAGAGTTTGATAAGAAATTCAAACTCATACTGTAGTTTTCTTGCCAAAACGTTCTCTATCCAATTGTTCAAGTTATGTCATGTGTAAAAAAGAAGAGGATGTTTTTTGAAGCATTATGTGCTATCATAGATTGACACTGTAAGCACAGATATTTTATGAGGCTTCATAAAAAATACTCTGCTTTTGTTTTGAACTGTTCAGAAACATTTGAAAACATTCAGACACAGTTTCCTTGTTTTCAGTGTTCTTTGTTTCAGTACTTGCCTACATATCTAAATACAAATTCTGCCCGTGGTGCAGAGCTTTGTAAGATATTGTGCATATTATATTCGTAAATTCCCTGTTTTCTCAGAAAGTGCTTCTTTCAGATACAGGCCATGCTGGGATGCATTATGCAAAAGAATGTGTATATCCACTCCCCTGTGTGCCGAGACGAGTGACCGCAGGCGCTTTATGAGAAGGGTACCAGAGTTGCATTTGAGTCCCTCCACCACTTCAATATTCAAGAGACTCTGTTAAATAACACGTAGCGCTGCATACATTTCCTCATATTTTCTTGCCCCAGAATACATTTCTCAACCTGTTGTCTGCAGATGAGAGATTGATGGACACGCCGAATAGCTTTTCACGGTTGCTGTAGCAATTAGAATTTATGCGGGAGACAGAGCTGATCTGGGAGCAGCGACAGGCTGTCAGGCGTAAGTAAAGCTGTCATTTAGTGGCCTTGGTTCTGCTAGAATGACACGGGCTGGACGGGAGAAAACACAACGCTGTGGAGAGCAAAGGCTGAACTGAAATGCATCTGACTTTTAGTATGGATTTATATGGTTCTTAGATTTGTTTTATTATAAAATCTTTCCAAAACGTAATATAGTAACTGTCATTTTTACACAAATAGCATGGCAAATGTTAACTAAAAGTGGTTAGCACTGTCACACTGTTCTGTGTGGAGTTTGCATGTTCTCCTCGTGCTGATGTGGGTTTCCTCCGGGTGCTTCAGTTTCCCCCAAACTGTCCAAACATGCACTATAAGTGAATTTGGTAAACAATACTGGTTTGTGACTGGAAGTCCAACTGCATAAAACATATGCCGGAATAGTTGTCGGTTCATTTCGCCGTGGCGACCTCTAAAATAGAGACTAAGCCAAAGGAAAAGAATGAATGAATGAATATTAACTAAAAGTCTGTAAAAAAATACTGTTACCATAGGCAAGGCAAATTTGTTTCTAGAGCACATTTAAGTACAAGTATAAGAATTAAAATGAAAATAAAAAGTTTAAATATTTAATAATAGAATAAAATGTGTTAAAACCAGCATGATCTCACGAGGAAATGTAACTATTTTACGTTTTGTCAACTTAGTGGCTAATTCATAAAAATTTGTACGAGTTTAGTAATGCAAAAATTAACTTTTTTAAAAAGGAGGTGTGGCTGCACGGTGGCGCAGCAAGTAGGTGGCTGGTTCGAGCCTTAGCTGGGTCAGTTGGCATTTCTGTGTGGAGTTTGCATGTTCTCCCTGTGTTCGTGTGCACTGTAAGAAAAAACAACAAATTCTTCACAGAAATTTACTGTAAAATAACAGAGATTGAATTACAGAAATTTGAGTAAATTGACTGTAATTTAACAGCCGTTAATTTACGTTTTTTTTTTTTTTCTGGCACCCCAGCTGCATACAGATTTTTTTTACAGTGTGGGTTTCCTCCGGGTGCTCCGGTTTCCCCCACATGTGGTATAGGTAAATTGGGTAGGCTAAATTGTCTGTGGTGTATGTGTGAATGGCTGTGTGTGGCTGGAAGGGCATCCTCTATGTAAAACATGTGCTGGATAAGTTGACGGTTCATTCCGCTGTGGCAACCCCAGATAAATAAAGGGACTAAGCCGAAAATAAAATGAATGAATGAAAAAGGAGGCGTGGCACCAAACCCCACCACAAAACCCAACCATCATTGCAAATCGTACTAAATTGTATGAATGAAATTGTGCAAATTAAAAGGAATTAGCCACTAAATTAAAAAAGTTACGAGTTATGCGAAATTGTGTTGGTTAAAACAGGTTTTAAAGAATTCCTGCCAACACTCCCGTTTTTCCTGGGAGTCTCCCGTATTTCAGACCCATCTCTGGCCACCCTCCCATTTTGTTATTTCTCCTGGAAAACTGCTGTAATTTTACCCTCCCACCAGTCCTCAGCTTTTTTGGTACGGTCTGTAACACCCCTGGGTCGCCAACTTTGATATATCCGAAACCCAGTCCATAGTACAGTTACTAACACTACAGTACAGTACCAACCCGGTTCTCAGCTATGCTATTCAGACAAACACAAACCGCCACCCCCCAAGCCAACCACCCCCTCCACTTGTCTCCCGGAATTTCAGAGAGAGATGTTGGCAGGAATATTTAAAGGAATGAAAAAAGAAAGAAAAAGCATAGTGTGAACTGTCTGTAAATAGAAACTATCTCTCTCATTCTTTCTTTCTATGTGTGTTTGGTTGTGTGTGTGTCTGCGTGTACTGGTTTTGGTGGTTTATAAGCGTTTTTTTTTTTTTAGCTTTTTGTAAAATGACGTGTATGACCCAGTTGTACTCTATTAATGTGGATTACGAGGACATGCCTGAAGTCCTTGTAATTCAAAACGTTTAAAAATCATGCTCAACTGAGTATTTTCACTTTCAAAATTTGCCACAGATTTCCTGCGAGAGTTGGGGAAAGGTAGGACCATATAATTAGTGTTTACTGTATAAAATACATTATGCCCAAGGAAAGTCACCAATACCAATGTGTGTGTTGTTACAATGTTGTTACAAGGTTACTGTGTTGGTAGGTTAATATGTTTCTAAGGTAATATGGAGTTTGTATGTTGCTATGCAGTTCTGATTTGTTGCCACACAGTTGTTAGGGTGTTCTGGGGGTTAGTGTGCTGCTATGTAGTTACTATGGTGTTCTGGGATGTTAGAATATTGCTATGCAATAGGGTATTCTGAGGTGTTTGTATGTTACTAATTTGCGGAGAGGCTACCATGTAAGTTCATATGTTTCTATGAAATTGCTAAGGTGTTGAGCAATCACCATGTTGCTATGTAGTTGCTAGGGTGTTGCATAAAAGCATAAAACAACCTTTTTGGTTTCCCCAATGGAGCATTAGAAGAACAGTTCTTAAAGGTCCTGTATGTAAGTTTTCATCACTTCTAAAACATAAAAATACTAATAAAATTAAAAAACATGCTAAGTTGTTTTGAAAGTTTTTTTATTTTATTGTTGTTAAGGTGTTTGTTTGAAAAACAATGCACCGTTTTTTAAAAGTCAGTTATTCTCCTTTGAATGGGCATTATCAGTGGTTATCAGCTGATAGATATGGGCCAGTAGGGGCCTTCTGCATCTACTAATAGGCTCAGAAGGCTGTTATCATCCATCCACATGGTTAATCAGCTATACTACTAGAGAAGACTTCAGATCTGTTTTTACATTACTGTGACAATTGGGTTTAGGGTTGGGGTAGGGGTAGATGTTAATAAAAAACAATTAATGGGAAATTTAATAAATTAAATGAATACTTATTGTCACGATCATCAGCGATCTTCACTTCATAGATCTCTGGTAAACTTGCACTCTCACTCATGGACTACAAATCCTCCATCATATGGACTACAATTCCATACATGCACTCTGCTCACACACACGTTCCTCATCCTGACTGATTGCACACACACCACCGGAGGATTGTCAAGGACTGATTACACACAGTATATAATCAGCGCATACACTCACCCCAGAGCCGAGTCTTGTTATCTGTTACAGTGACATTTCTAAGTGTTTCCTTGTCTTGTTCTTGCTGTGTTTTGACCCTAGCCTTGATTATCTGTTTCTCCCTGTCTGCTGCCATCCTTGTGACCATCTGCCTGCTATATTGACTATGACTCCGGATTTCCCTCATACATCTGTTTGCTCCTGTGTTGATCTTTGCTTACCTGACCATCCCTTTTAATAAAGTCCAGCATACGGATCCTTACCCTGTTGTCAGCGTCCTATCCCATGGTTACACTTATTGTGGTTAATCAGCTATACTAATAGAAAAGGCTCTAGATCCAGATCTGTTTTTACATTACTGTGACGGTTGGGTTTAGGGTTGGGGTAGGGGTAGACGTTAATAAAAAACAATTAATGAGAATTTTAATAAATGATATAAATACTAATTGTGGTTAATCAGCTATACTAATAGAGAAGGCTCCAGATCCAGATCTGTTTTTACATTACTGTGACGGTTGGGTTTACGGTTGACGTAGAAGATGTTAATAAAAATCAAGTAATGGGAAATTTAATAAATAATATAAAACATTCTCATTAAATTCTAGCTGCAGCCGTATGTAATCTATAGCTAATTAACCATGTGGATGGATGATAACAGCCTTCTGAGCCTACCAGTAGGCGCAGAAGAGCCCTACTGGCCCATATCTATCAGCTGATAACCACTGATAATGCCCAATCAATCGAGTTATATGACACATATATTCGAGTGTTATGTTGCCACCTGGGTTTCTTTGATAGAAAACACAGCATATTTAATTTCAGTTTTGAAAGTTCCCTCAATATATGAGGCACAACCAAAAATGCAACCTCCAGGGGACAGTAGCAGCCTCCGAAATGAGATCACGTTCAAAGTTTTACAAAATCTGTCAGGTGTTTTTTTAATTAGCAAACAATACAAATATTACAAACTTAAACAGTAAATAGCTTACAGCGTAAGGCTCGATCGTCAGGCACACTCGTACCTATTCTTGTCATAAATCTGAAAACCTGCCTGTGCATCGAGTCTTTGGAGTAGTTGCCAGATGAAAAATATTTCCCTCTGTAATATTTTGAATATGGACTGCAATCCCTGCAAAGTCAATTCTACATCCTGCTCTTTTATTAAAAAAAATGTTTTTATTGTTTCGTGAGAATGTTAACAATCAAAAAAAATAAAAAATACACCCTAAATGAAGCTTTATAAACAAATTTGGAGAGGAGCACGTGATATGATTGATTGCGGCTGGTCTCGCATCAATAAGCATTGCTAATCCAATCAGATGTCATTGCTAGACCAATCAGATTAATTCTAGCCTCCAATAAATAAGCCCATTCATCCTACCTTCCTTATCTTTGTTTTAAAGAAAACCCACATCCATCCCCATCTCCCCCTTTCCTTCTTTACCAGGGGGAGCTCTCGAGACCTACCTGATCTCAGACCCCTTGTCATGCTACGTGACCAGGCGGGAGCCCTGGGCTCAAGTATCTCTGAGCTCAGGGTTCTCTCCTAGGACAAATCTGCAAATTATATCAAACAATAGCTAAGTGTGAACTCTTGAAAAAAACTTTTGTCTAATGAAAGATTTTATGAATGTAAGTTTTTTGTTTTTCTATTGATGGAAGTTTAGTTTTTTTAGCATACAATTGCAGCGGCCTCCTGAAACCCAGTCCATAGTACAGTTACTAACAGCACAGTATAGTTACTAACCCGGTTCTCGGCTTTGCTATTCAGACAAACACACAGTTTCTAGGACATTCTGAGGTTGGTAGGTTAATATGTTTCTAAGGTAATCTGGAAGAGTTAGTATGTTGCTGTGCAGTTCTGGGGTGCGTTTCCCAAACCACGACGTAACTCGCGGCTGAACTATCATAGTACAATGGATCTTTTAGGAAAAGAACGATGTAGTGATGAGTGTTTCCCAAATCCCGTAGTTTCTCTGTCACAGATCCATCACTTGAACCACATTAGTTATAGCGTAAAACGCCCATAATGATGCTCTAAATGGAGTGGAGTAATATTTTTAGAGAACAACCCCATCATTTATTTGTGCAAATTATATTGTTTTACAAAACAACGCATTTAAAATAAAATCTAATATTAGTTTTGTTAAAAACATGCCCTTGCTTTCCATATAAATTGAAATATATGTAAATGGCACATATAGGGCCTATGTTTGCTTTACTAATATTATTAAGAAGTTGAACATTACATATTCTATTCTAAAACATAAAATCACTTACAAAAGCTACACTATTCTAATATCATATAAATCATATAAATAAATAAATAATGAGGCTATTTATTAAACATATATTTACTTTAATAATAATATTAATAATATTAATAATGATGATGATGATGATGATGATGATGAT
>CAIGQZ010033059.1:2319990-2333730 GCA_903798205.1 Danio tinwini | reverse complement strand
ACGCTTGTTAAGTGGTGACGTGTTGGTGACGTATGTAATACTGTTTCGGGGTCCAAGCCGCCACTCATTTGAATTGACTCGATTTGGCTCATTTGGATTGACTTGAATTGAATTGATTTGATTGAATATTCGTTTATGATAACTTTTAATTCATATCACACATTAAAGTAAATTTTATATAAAGTCATAGTGTACACAACAATCGCTGGGCTTGCTGCATCACAAATACCAAAATTTGAACAATTTCCAAAAAAATGTATCACTTTCTGGCCATCAGATATTAGGCATGGACATATATATTGCGATCATGATTTTCGAAAATATTACATCGCTTTGTAAACGTTTATTATTAGCATTTGATGAGTCTCCTCATTCAGTTTCATAGAGCGATTGGACCCGTGAGCTCCTTCGCGTGACGTCACACTTGAACACGCCATGAGGCTGTGTTCAAAATGATATCAATGTTTTCAAAGTGCACTGCGAAGGGAGCGCAATAGTAAACAAGAAGATCGCTAAATCTGAACTGTAAAAATACTTTGAAAGTAAATTACACCTAAGAGAGATGACTTTAATGCTTTTTTATTTTTAATAAGTGGGAATAGAACACAGCCAGGAACTATGTTTCTAACTACAGCTCCAGAGATGTAGTTTCAAGTGGTCAAGTTTGTGACACAGTTTGCGAATGTTCGTTGGAACGATAGATTTGGGAAACGACAAATCAACAAACTATGTTTGCAATGACGGAACGTGCAACCTTAGTTGGCTAACGATGGTTTTGGGAGACACACCCCTGGTTTGCAGTTCTGATTTGTTGCCACACAGCTGATGGAATTTTTTTTGTTTTGTTTTCATTCAACGTTTTATGTTATGCAATTTATTTTGTGTTGAGCCTAAGAAGTCACAGCTATCACGCTATCTCGATTCCTTCATTTAGCAAATGTTTTGTTTTATTTCAAATTGTTAGTGATCATTTAAATGAATACCACTTCAAAACGCAATCTGAGATCTGTCATGCCTGCAGCTCAGGTGCAAGGACTTTAGTCCTTCAGATCCCTGTGAGGAAATGTCATCACAGTCTGGGTTTTGAAAGTTTTAATAAAGTCGTTCTCGATTTAACAAGAGCAACAGTCATGAAAAGGCTGTTTTTATTCTAGCATCGCTGCCTCAAGCTGCTTGGCTGGTCTTATAACAACACTCCTGTGGAATTTCTATCGCAAGTAAATTAAATCTTACATTGCTGGATGTGTTTGAACTGTCTGCTCTCCTCACACTCCTTTTAGTCTGACAACACTTCTCTCCTCTTTCATTTTCGGCAGCGTGTGATCAAATTGCTTTTGATGTGACATCATTCTTTCCCAGTGTTATTTACCGGAGTGTCGGCCGGGGTCTCGGCAGACATCCTTACGATGCTCTCAGTGCAGAGACTCTGGGAAAACGTTTCTTCGATTGATGTTGCGCGTCTCTGACTGTGGTCACACACAGGAGAGACTCCCATTCGGAAATCCCCTCGTGATGGATTGGTCTCATACTGGAGCCTTTGATTTTGATGCTACAGTAATTTTCTGGTCGGAAGAGAATGATGCAAAGAGAATCTACAATCGTTATTTATCACCACACAAGCATGTGGAATATCCTGTAGGAGAAAAATCTCCATTAAACAACACTGGATTGGTATAATGTGGAGAGTACACTTGGAGTTGCCTTGCTGTATGTCTCTCTCAAGGGCATATGGTGATCGAGCTGAAAGCCTAAACCCTTACAGCATTTACATTTATGAGTTTGGCTGTTGATTTCTGCTCTACCATTTTGCAGTCTGCTCTAGGCATGACATGAAAGGGATTTATAAAATCTGCTTTTGATTTCTATTGAATTAGAAATGAATTGCAAGTCCTTTGCCAATTACTGTGATGGAAACTACAGTTGAAGGATATTTTTCAGTGATTATTCAGCCCCTTTAAAGGTGGAACATCTCTTTAGAAAATTCTGTAATGATGTGCTCACCACTGATGTAATTTCAAACCTGTATTGTTGTTTTTGTTGTCGAACATCACTAAATATATTAATTATTTTCATTGTGCAAACATTCTCCAATGAACTTATGTTCTACAAAGTAAAAGAAAAACAAGTGCAGTGTATCCGGAAAGTATTCTTAGCACTTCACTTGTTTCACATTTTTTTTATGTTACAGCCTTATTCCAAAATGGATTAAATTAATTTATTTCCTCAAAATTCTACACACAATACCCCATAATGACAATGTAAAAAAGATTTTTTGAAATTGTTGCAAATTTATAAAAAATAAAAAACCTGAAAAATCACATGCAGATCAGTATTCACAGCCTTTGCCATGCAGCTCTAAATTGAGCTCAGGTACATTTTGTTTCCACTGATCATTCTTGAGATGTTTCAGCAGCTTCATTGGAGTTCACTTGTTGTAAATTCAGTTGATTGGACATGATTTGAAAAGGCATACACCTGTCTATATAAGATCCCAGGGTTGACAGTGCATGTCAAAGCATGAAGACAAAGGAAATGTCTGTAGACCTCCGAGACAGGATTGTCTCGAGGCACAAGGCTGAGGAAGGTTACAGAAAAATTTCTGCTGCTCTGAAAGTTCCAATGAGCACAGTGGCCTCCATTATCCATGAGTGGAAGATGTTTGGAACCACCAGGACTCTTCCTAGAGCTGTCCGGCCATCTAAGCTTGAGCGATCCGGGGAGAAGAGCCTTAGTCAGGGAGGTGATCAATAACATGATGGTCACTCTGTTTGAGCTCCAGCCTTCTTCTGTGGAGAGAGGAGAACCTTACAGAAGGAAAACCATCTGTGCAGCAATCCACCAATCAGGCCTGTATGGTAGAGTGGCCAGACAGAAACCACTCCCCGCCAGGAATTTGCCAAAAGGCATCTGAAGGACTCTCAAACCATAAGAAACAAAATTCTCTGGTCTGGTGAGACTAAACTTAAACTCTTTGGCGTGTATGTCAGACTTTACATTTGGAGAAAACCAGGCAAACCAAAGACCAATCACCAGGCAAATACCATGGCAGCATCATGCTGTGGGGATGTTTCTTAGTAGCAGGAACTGGACGACTAGTCAGATAGAGGGAAAGATGAATGCAGCAATGTGCAGAGATGAATGAAAATCTGCTTCAGAGTGCTCTTGACCTCAGACTGGGGAGATGGTTCATCTTCGATCAGGACAATGACCAAAAGCCCACCACCAAAATATCAATGGAGTGGCTTCACATCAACTCGGTGAATGTCCTTGAGTGGCCCAGCCAGAGCCCAGACCTAAATCCTATTGAAAATCTCTGGAGAGATCTGAAAATGGCTGTACACCGTCACTTCCCATCCAACCTGATAGAGCTTGAGATGTATTGCAAAGGAAGGAATGGGAAAAAATTCACAAAGACAGGTGTGCCAAGCTTGTGGCATCATATTCAAAAAGACTTGAGGCTGTAATTGCTGTCAAAGGTGCATCAACAAAGTATTGAGCAAAGGCTGTGAATACTTATGTACATGTGATTTTTCATGTTTTTTATTTTTAGTAAATTTGCAACAATATCAAAAACTCTTTTTCACATTGTCATTATGGGGTATTGTGTGTAGAATTGAGGAAATAAATTAATTTAATCCATTTTGGAATAAGGCTGTAACATTAAAAAATGTGGAAAAAGTGAAGTGCTATGAATACTTTCCGAATGCACTGTATATGTAAAAATCTACTTCCATAAAGTGTATCTTTAGGAAATATGAACAACTTCACAGAACTTACAATGATTTACAGTTTATCTTACAAGAACTATAGTAATTAGAGTAATTAGAGTCATTTGTACTGGCTGGACTGCCCTAAAGTTGCAATGCAATGACAAAAAACTCACAGCAAAGGACCAACTCCTAAGAATCATTTGTTGGGGAATAAGATTAATTGAGTTGCTATTTATTGTGTAATACAGTGAAAACACACTCCATAAGAGTAATGCGTGTGGTAATTAAATTGCACTGGATGTATGTAATGTTTTGTTTCACAAAAAAAGAACCAGTTCAAAGTAATTTGTTCAGGATATAATTTCACTGATTGTTTAAATTGTTTTAATACAGAGTTTCTCAACCACATTCCTGAAGGACTATTAGCTCTGCACATTTTCCATGGCTGTGTCCGAAATCACCTACTACTCAGTAGGTACTGCATTTGAATTTGAAGTTGAATTTACTACGCGACCGTTAGAAAAGTATGTTCTATACAATATGAATGTGAGTAGTATGAATGGTACTCGGACGTACTACATCTGCCATTTTGTCATGATCACGTGACCTACCTACGTCAGTTGCGTCCCTTTACTCCCATTCATGAATTCTCTCACAGTGCAACATGGGATAGAGTAGCGTCCATTAGATGAGCACTTCAGAATCCCGCCAGAAGTAGTATGTCATCCAGGTACTTCTAACATTCTGTTTTTCGAATTCTATGAATTCAGATATACTACTCTGCTTACATACTGTTTTTAGCATACTATATACATAGAATGGAAGTATGCGATTTCGGACACAGCTCATGGCTGCTCAACCTTAACACACCTGATTCAGATTATCAGCTCATTAGCAGAGACTGAAAGACCAGTAATGGGTGTGATAGACAAAGGATACATCCAAAACATGCAGTGTTGGTGGTCCTCCAGGAACGTGGTTGAGCAACACTGATTTAGTACATTAAAATGAAACGCTTGTTCAATCTGTAAGGTTCAGATTCACAATCAAAAAAATTACTCATAGGATTCAGTTGCTAAGCAATCATGCTACACTTGTGACACTTTGCAGGCATGACTTAATTTACTAAAATTAATTGGTTCCTACACTCTCAGAAATAAAGGTACGCAAGCTGTCACTAGGGTGGTACCTTTCCAAAATGTACAATTTTGTTCTTTAAAGATCCATATTAATACCGCAAGGGTACACATTAGTACCTAAAAAGTACAAAAGTGTTCCTCTTAATTTTTAGGTACTAAAATATCTTTTTGAGGTACCAATGTGGACCCTTTAAGTACAAATATGTACCTTTGACCAATAATTGATCAGAGCCCACCCACTTCCCTAAACCCAACCAACAGTGTTTTCAAAAGCCATCCAGAAAAAGAAAAGCCCTAATTTTTGCCTTTTGTTTTTGTCTTACCTGCTTTCTAGAACCGTTCTTTACCAGACTTGATTCCTGTCGTCACAGTCAACTCCTCTCTGCGTCTCAAGTCCACCAACGTACACTGCAAGCCACTGCACAAACTGGTAACAGCAGAAAAGCCGTTTAGAAAATGTACCACTCCAGTGACAGCTCTCGTACCTTTATTTCTGAGAGTGTAGAGTAATTAATTCAGTAATTGTATTATTTCAGCCACCAAAAACAGTGGCTACAAAAAAGTAACTTGTTTAAGAAACATCCTACACTGATTTTTAAAAATTACCAATAAGAACTTACTCGCAAGACCCGTTTCCTCTAGAATCAGAAGTTTGTTGTATAAAAAGGAATCACTCACTCATGAATCAGATTATCATTTATAATTGTGTTTGGAAATGTCAAAGCCGTTTAATACATTTTTTTTTTTTTTTTTTTGCTTTTAAGACTTTTACAACGGTCTATTTATGCTTCATTTTGCAACTGAAAATAATTGGAAACAAATCCACAGTACAACCATTGTATCTTTGAGCCACCAAGCAATTATCTATTTATTTTTTTAATGAATAAATTCACATTTGTATTAAGTTGGTCTAGTGAATGGCTCAACCATTAATATAGTCGCTTCCTTTGTTTCTAACTTAATTAGCAATAATGACCTTTTTTTTTTTCACTCACTTGATAGGACATTGATTTGGTGCTACCTACTGGGAGTTAGTTTTAAATTTAAAAGTGTAATTTCATTATGCTCAGAAATAATAAATTCATAGGTCCAACTATTTATTTTGGTAACACTTTAGAATAATGGTCCATTGGTTAATGTTAGTTAATGTATTTGTTAACAATACCTATAGATAATCATGTGAAGCATTTATTAATCATGGTTCAACATTGTGCTTGTTAACAGTAGTTAATGCACAGTGAATTAACATGAGCTAACGCTACTTAACTAACGTTAACGACAAGCTAGGCTCATTTTAGAAACGTACCCCTATATACATTTCTGGAGAATGCCAATTACATCCCGGGAGATACTTTTTTTTTTTTTTTTTTTGCAAATTTTGTTTTCTCAAATCCACCAGAGGCTGCTGTGTACGTTTTTTGAGATCTCAAATTTCTCTCACGAGTGCCATGCACACCTGCCCGTCTCACACAAATCCACCAGAGGCCACTGTCGACAGACTGACTGACCGACCGATCAACTGACCCACCCTCTTTCTTTCCCAAATCCAATTAATAGTGTTATCAAACGCAACAATTGATCAGAGCCCACCCACTTCCCTAAACCCAACCAACAGTGTTTTCAAAAGCCATCCAGAAAAAGAAAAGCCCTCACAGCAGCCTGATATTTACCACGTTTTCAGATTTTACCACATTCTCACCATGTTATTTACTTGTTTATTTAATTTTTGCCTTTTGTTGTGGTCTTACCTGCTTTCTAGAACCGTTCTTTACCAGACTTGATTCCTGTCGTCACAGTCAACTCCTCTCTGCATCTCAAGTCCACCAACGTACACGGCAAGCCACTGCACAAACTGGTAACAGCAGAAAAGCCGTCCATACTGCGGTACGCGGTCAGCTGGTAAGAGCGAAAAGGAACAGCATCACACCACCCCATAGCGTTACTCAGCAAAACGTACCTCTGGCTACATAATTCGCAATTTCCAGAAATGTACATGGGGTACATTTTCAGAACGAGCCTATGTTGGTTAACAAAGATAAATAAATACTGTAAGAAATTAGGAAGGTAACTCTGGTTTGCAGGGGGAGTATCACAATGGAGTGTCAGTCAAAACACTTGAAACAAGATCCATTTCATTGGGTTTTATTCACCAATGCCAGTACATAACTCTCCATGGTATCAGACTGGTTTCTAATTATAAAATGCATAAAGACAGATCAAACGAATAAATCAATAAACTGCATACACAATACTCCTTAAATAAACACTACAAGAAAAACTGCATAAACAAACAATACTGTACTCCATAAACACAAAAAAACTACATATACAAACAATAATTTATGAATTATTATTATGCTACTCTGAAGCCACATTAATTAAGGGGCTGATGATTAGGGTGATTGGGTGTGGCTGTGAACCATGTGGTAGGCCTTCAACGAGTGTATCTAAATCTACGGTCACACTAGAGTTTGAGCTTGCGGAATTCTGCCGTACGGTGCTGTGAAAAGGGGCGGGAATTACAAAAGATGATCAATCAAGTGATGCGATTTCGCCGGTCAGAGTTCACTAACGCAACGATCTGTGAAACTTGACGCAGGAGCTTGCGTTTCCGGTCGGATGCATTTGCGTGCGTATGAATGGAAGTCTATGGGGAGAAAAGTCCAGTGTGACCGCACCTAAAGAGGTTCAACAAACAGTGGGCAGGGCTTCAGTATGCATGTCGCAGAGATTTTCTGTAACACTTTATAATAACTACACACTATGAACCATTTATAAAGCATTATCATCTAGTGAATTCCTTATTTGTTAAGCATTAACTTTACATTAATAAACGTTAGTAAGCAGTTTATAACTGCAGCTACAAATGCTGCATTGTTGACCTATGACCACATTTATAATGTGCTTAATAATTTTGCTTTCATAATTTCTGAATGATTGATTTTTTTTGCTAAATTAAGTACTACATTATTTACAAACCATTTAAATTTAAGGGTAGTTGTTTTTTTTTTAAGATCACTCAGAATGAGTTAGTAAATGATTAATAAACTATTGAAATTAACATTTATATATCTTATTATTCAGACATTAGTAATGGTTACTATGTATATTAATAAATGGTTTATTAACTCAACTTCATGCTGTTTTGTGACCTAATCTAAAGTGAGGACTATTTATGCTTTATAAATCCCTTATAAATGACAATTAAAGGCTCAGTTTCACATGAACAATACATCTTTGCAATCTTTTCTAAAAAGTAAAACTACTGTAAATTTTAAACATTACTGAATAACAGGAGTGTCAAAATATGACATAAAATTGGATAAAACAACACCAATATATTAATTTACCAATATAATAGTATGCAATGTTCAAACTGTACAGTACTTTTATTTTAGATAAAGTTGCAAATATTTATTTTTCATTTGATACAGTTTCATTTGTGTATCTTCAAATGAATAGAAATGAATAAAGTCGTTCCTGTTTAGTATGTAACTGAGCCTTTAATTGTCATTTATTAGGGATTTATAAAGCATAAAAAGTCCTCACTTTAGATTAGGTCACAAAACTGCATGAAGTTGAGTTAATAAAGCATTTATTAACATACAAATTAACTATTCACATATACCTGAATTATAAGATATATAAATGCTAATTTCAATAGTTTATTAATCATTTACTAACTCATTCTGAATGATCTTAAAAACCACCAACTATTCTTAAATAACTGGTTTGTAAATAATGCAATACTTAATTTAGTAATGAAAAATAAATCATTAACAAAGTATGAAAGCACAATCAATAAGCACATTATAAATGTGCTTATAAGTCAAGAATACAGCATTTGTAGCATCAGTTAACAACTGCTTACTAACATTTATTAATGTAGAATAAAAGCTTAACAGATAATGAATTCACTATTTGCTAATGCTTAATAAATGATTCATAGTGTGTAATAAAGTGTTATCAGATTTGTTTACAAATACAGTAATAAAGGTGTTACTAATTGTTTGTTCATGTTAGTAAATGCATGAACTAACATTGCACTGTATGAAGTGATTCACTAACAAGAACTGCCTTTTAAATTAAAATAATGAAATGTTTTTTTTTTTTTTAATAAAAATAATCAAGCTTTCTATTATTTTTCAACTCTTCTTATTTACTGATGCAGTTTGTAAGAACATAATTCATACAAAGTTATAGTTTGATCAGCTGCCTCAAATATTCCCTTTATTCATCAGGGATTGCCACAGAGGAATGAACCACCAACCTATCCAGCATAGGTTTTACACAGCGGATGCCCTTCCAGCTGCAACCCAGCACTGGGAAACATCCATACACACTTATTCACTTACATACACTACGGTCAATTTAGTTTTATTCAATTCACCTATAGCATATGCTTTTAGACTATGGGGGAAACCTAAGGACCCGGAGGAAACCCATGTGAACATGGGGAGAACATGCAAACTCCACACAGAAATGCCAATTGACCCAGTCGGGATTTGAACTAGTCACCTTCTTGCTAACCACTGATTTTGTAATGCTTTGATCATAAATCCATCAGCATTTTACACCAACCATAATGCACACTATGACAAGACTTTGAACCACAGACATAGCCTCAAATTACAGACAGTATGAGACACATTAACAGTCTCTTCATGGCCTGACTGACTCACATTAAGGTCACCCAGAGGAACAGACCCCAGATCAGGGTGAAAATGAAGGGGAGCAGCTGTGGATTTCACAGTAAAGCTTAACCTCGCTCCCAGGACCGGAGTCCAGTATGAGGTGAATCAATCGCTTTTTGCCCTGCCTATGGGCTTCCACAAATCCCGCGCTAAGCTTGGGGTTAATGACTTGTGACACGTTTAATTCCCAGAATGTCCGGTGTGACTCTGCCGATCGCTCTTCGGCATGAGGATGGGACCACCAGTGCTGTGTGGCTTTTGGCTGGTTGTTCAGACATTAGAAACGGGCCGAGTTAGCTCTTTGTTTTAGCCCTCGCATTCGTTCCATCACTTTGGGATTTCGGAGCATACAGTAATTCAATTGCATAATGGAGAGCTGCTGTCACACATTGCTTAATGTGTGGGCGACCAGGCTTACCATATGGATTTGTTTGCTTTAAATGTCAATGCGCAAGTTTCCTCCAAGGGTGTATTTTGAACAGAGGTATGTTTGTATGGTTTTTGTATTGTTTGCTTATTAGCAATAAGCGCTTTAACGTTATTTCAATCAGTGACGGGATTATTCTCCATCCACATGCAGAGACCTATGGTTTAAATCTGGACCCAGATGAACAGAGGGGAATATGCTGATTGAGTTAATTACTGAAGGGGAAAGGGCTTACAAACTCTATTACATGAGGTTAAAGAGCAGGTTATGAGTGTATGGAAACAGTTATATAGGTTAATTGGTGGTATTTTAAAGCTGGGAATATGGCTATTGTGATCAGTTGATGTGTTTATTAATAAAGCACGTTAAAGCTATAAACATAATGTCTTCTAATAAAGCTTGTAATTTGTCAGATGTTAGAATATCATTTTATTTGTTGTAATTAATGCTACACCATGCACCATGTATGACCCACAAAATAATATAGAAATAATAAATATAATGTTTCAGTTGTTTCTTTTTCAAATAAATTTGTAATTTTTTTTGTATTATTCTTGCTAAGTTGGTAGTTTTGACACTACAAAACCGATTAACTACTAAAAAACAAGGCATGTCAAGAGCTGATTTGTATTTTAACATAAATTATTATTTAGTTATTTTTTAACTCTTTGTATGATAAACAGTTTCGGCATCATGTCGGGGTCACCATTTCATTTCTTTAGAAACCTGGGTCCTATTAAGAACCAATGGCAGACCACTAATGCTAGGTTCACACCAAATGTGGAGTATAACTCACTCTAGTTTACAAGCAGACTTTTTTCCCTCCCACATTTTTTTTCACTTCAGTTAAATTATTAGAACGTGTGCAGTAGATACGATTGAGGCAAATCAAGCTCTTTCACAGCAAACGCATCACACGTTCTGCTTCATTCTCGCCACACTATTTGCCTAATTATTATTTACCTCTATTAATACATGAGGCAAATAATCAAATATTTAGCATATTGATAGACCTAATTGGTTTCTTGGAAATATGACATTAACATTTTAAATGGTCAAAATTAAAGCACCTTTTTAATATGATAAACCATTTAGATATCATGTCGGGGTCACCACTTCGTTTAATTTGTAAAAGGCATAACTCAGATGCTAGGTTAACACCAAACAAGGAGCACCACATCACTCACTCTAGTTTACTCACGGAATGTGTTTCCCCTCACACATTTATTTTCACTTGAGTAAAATTATTACAACTTGCCCAGTAGAAACAACTGTGGTGAACTAAGCACTTTCGCAACAAACACGATGCACATTCCGCTTTATTCTTGCCACACTATTTGCCTAATTATTATTTACCTCCATTATTACATGAGGCAAATAATCTGTTATTTAGCATATTGATAGACCTAAATGTTTCTTGGAAATATGACAACATTTTGCATGGTCAAAATTAAAGCACTTTTCTGTATGATAAACTATTTAGGTGTCACGTTGGGATCACCACTTCATTTCCTTTGCAAAAGGCATACATCTATTGCTCACTCTAGTTTATTTACAGAATGTTTTCCCCTCACACACTTTTTCACTTGAATTAAAATATTAGAACCCACTAGATAGGATTGAGATGAATTAAGCACTTTTGCAGCAAACATGTCACACATTCTGCTTCATTCTCTCCATACTATTTGCCCAATTATTATTTACCTCTATTATTATGGTGGCTTGAGAAAGCCACCATTCGGATATTCTACATAAACTTATTATTAGACTTCTGTCTTCTTCTTTTGTCTTCTGAGACTAATCTTAAAGCGCATCTCCTCCTAAGCCTTTCAAGCCACATACTTCAAACTTTTGTCAAATCTTCAAACTGGTCTGACTCGGGTTGCTATATCTTTTCTAACTAATCTGACTTTCGGTTTTCCAAAAAACAACCCAGAAAATTCCCAAAAGTCCCTTTGACTTAACATTGGGTCAAACTTTGTGAGCTCATAACTCTGCATCAGACTGTTCTACAGACTTCTAACTGGGCCTATTTAACTCAGTCTAACCAGCAGCCAATAACTGATGACTTTTTAACTTACTAGCCACTCCCTAGCAACCACTTACTACACTCTAGCAACTGTTCCATAGACTTCCATTGTAAAAGACTATCATTGACTTAACATTGAATCAGTCTTTGTGAGCTCATAACTCTGCATCAGACTGTCCTACAGACTAGAGTCTGGCCTCATTCAACTCAGTCTAGCCAGCAGCCAATCACTGATGACCTATAAATGTACTAGCCACTCCCTAGCAACCAATTTCAGCACCCTAGCAACTGTTCCATAGACTGTGACTAGCTGTTCATATGCTAATAGTTTTAGCATGCTAATTCATGCTAGAAAAAACAGATTCATGCTAGAAACATGCTAGAAATGCTAGCATGCTATTTCGTACTAGAACCATGCTAATATCAGGCTAATTCATGCTAAAATCATGCTAATATCATGTTAATTCATGCTAGAATCATGCTAACAACATGATAATTCATGTTAGAATCATGCTAACAACATGCTAATTCATGCTCGAATCATGCTAAGGTCATGCTAATTCATGGTAGAAGCATGTTAATGTCATGCTATTTCATGCTAAAATCATGCTAATATCATGCTAATAACATGCTAAAATCATGCTAGCAACATGTTAATTCATGTTAGAATCATGCTAATTTATGCTAGAATCATGCTAGTATATGCTAATTCATGCTAGAATCATGCTAACATCATGCTAATTCAAGCTAGAATCATGCTAGTAGCATGCTAATTCATGCTAGAATCATGCTAATATCTTGCTAATTTATACTAGAATCATGCTAATTCATGGTAAAATCATGCTAATATCGTGCTAATTCAAGCTAGAATCCTGCTAGTAACATGCTAATTCATGCTAGAATCATGCTAATATCATGCTAATTCATACTAGAATCATGCTAATTCATGTTAGAATTATGCTTATATCATGCTAATTCATGCTAGATTCATGCTAATTCATGATATAATTCATTTTCTCAAGCCACCATAAAGTTTGTCCTCAAACTTTAATATCTAGTTACATATAATATACTTAAATACTTAATTTTGTGACTGGTTGAAGAGTTGGACAGGTGATCAGAAGGTTGCAAGTTCGAGCATACCCCAGCATAAGATGAATGAATTGACCTAAACATTTTTTGAAAATATGACAATATTTTAAATGCACTATTTTGTATGATAAACTATTTCGGTATTACGTCGGTGTCACCACTTCATTTCCTTTATAAAAGCTGGGTCTTGTTGAGAACCACTAGCATAACTCTGATAGGTCGATATATTATTAATAAATAGTGAGCATTTCTGGCCCTCGGATATCTGCAGTTTTCCCTGCACCCCTTTATAATGTAAAGCCAATGAATCTGATCTGTTCACTGAATCTCTTGTTTTTTTCTGCATGCAGTTCATCAGTCAGTGAACAGTAAGTGATCGAGCATCTGTCGGTTTCTCTGCTCAATGATGAGGGTTTTTTACTGCAGTGAAGGTCAGATGGAGTTTACAGGTGCTGTTGTTCACATTGCCAAACTATCAGCAAGACTTGTTTTTCTCTCTATGTATGTTTTTTAATATTTTAGTAGACATTTGGCTCACAGAACTGACTGCCACTGAAGATTTAAGAGTCATGAATACAATGCCTGAAGGCAAAACACCCAACACACACACACACACACACACACACACACACACACACACACACACACA
>CAIGQZ010033059.1:2292745-2305110 GCA_903798205.1 Danio tinwini | reverse complement strand
ATTATTATTATTATTATTATTATTATTATTATTATTATTATTATTATTACTATTATGTGGTACCCCTGATGAATAAAGGGACTAAGCCGAAAGAAAATTAATGAATGAACCCAGCAGACACACAACATCATAAGACATTAATATTAAGTTAGATTCAGGTCACCAGCTTCTAAGGACAATGTTATTTTGATGTCCAATAACAACATGAAATGACGTTGATATTTTGTTGATTTTTATTTCCAAACAAAATGCAACATCCCACGATGTTGGTGTACAACGTCATTCTGACGTCATTGATGCCCTGTGCCTGCTGGGAATAAATATAGTGAATACAAGTCAATACTTTTATTCACTTATATAAAAAGTATGACAATTTGGGTGTCCAAATATCAATATACATGATCTCTACCATTGAGTTCTTGAGGCTTTATAACATTTACAAAAAACAAAAAACAAACAAACAAACAAACAAAAAAGAAAAAAAAAATCTGAATGCATAAAAAACAAGCATGCAAACAAACAAATAAATCAAAAAGACAAAACAAAGCAAACTTTATATTTTATAAAGCAAACAAACAAACAAACAAAACAAAAAAAATTCAGAATTCATATAAAATCTAAAAAAATAAAACAAACAAACAAACAAACAAATAAAAGCAAAACAGAATTCATAAAAAAACTAATAAAATAAATAAATAAATAAATAAATAAATAAATAAAACAAACAAACAAACAACAAAACAAAAACAAAATTCAGTATTCATAAAATAAATAAAACAAACAAACACATAATTAATTAATTAATTAATTAATTAATTAATTAATTAATTAATTAATTCAAAACTCATTAAACACAAACAAAAAACTATCTAACAAACAAACATATATTATTAAATAAAAAAATGCAGAATTTATTTAAAAACAAGCAAGCAAACAAAACAAACAAATGAATAAACACATGAATGCATGAACAAAATAACAAACAAACAAAATAATGAATGAATGAGCAAACAAATAAGGAACAAAAAATAAAATGAAAACTTCTGAATGAATCCATTAAATCTGATGTTTAAATATATATGAACTACACTGTAATTATTCATTCTTTTATTTTCCTTAGGCTTAGTCTCTTATTTTTTAGGGGTGCCACAGTGGAATGAACCACCAACTATCATATATTTTTTTACGCAGCAGATGCCCTTCCAGCTGCAACCCAGTACTGGGAAACGCCCATACACTCTTAAATTCTCACACACACACACACACACACACACACACACACACACACACACACACACATACACTACGAACAATTTAGTTCTTCCAATTCACCTATAGCGCATGTCTTTGGACTGTGGGGGAAACCGGAGCACCCACAGGAAACACATGTGAACACGGGGAGAACACGCAAACTCCACACAGAAATGCCAACTGACCCAGCTAGGACTCGAACCAGTGACCCTTTTGCTGTGAGGCAACAGTGCTAACCACTGAGCCACCGTGCCAACTTTAAGCTCTTTTTCATATGTTTTACACAGCTGAGAATCATCCATACACACTCATTGCCACACACTCATACACGACAGCCACATTAGTTTACCCTAGTCACCTATAGTGTATGTCTTTGCACTATGGGGGAAACCTTAGAACCCGGGGGAAACCCACACAAACACAGGGAGAACGTGCAATCTTGACACAAAAATGGCAACTGGCCCAGCCAGGACCCAAACCAGCGACCTTCTTGCTGTGAGGCAACAGTGCTAACCACTGAACCACTGTGCCGCCTTTAAGCTCTTATTTGAATGTTCTTTGCCATTTGTAAAACTATGGGTTATTGAACCAAATCAAAATCAAATCAAATCACTTTTATTGTCACGTCATCAGCAGCACGTGTGCTATGATGAGTGAAAAGCTTAGGTGCTGGCTCCAGACAGTGCAAAATACAACGACTGCAAAATACAGACAGTGCAAAATACAACAACATACCCCCCCCCCCAAAAAAAAAGTAAAATTGGCAGTGTTGACAGCGATATGTACAATGAATAGGTGAGGTCAACCATAAGAGGTTAACCAGATTTCCGGTCCTATTAATGGTCATCTAACTTGCTGGTTTTAAATAGAGAGATGAAGTACTTTTGTCTATTAGCTATTAAATCATTTTCTTCCCCCTGTGATTTATTGTTTGTTCCATGTCCTTGAAACAGCAAAAGTGTATATACTGGATGAAACACTTCTCCAGCTGCACTGCATTTCTAAAGCAGCAAACAATGTCAAATGATGGAAATATAATTGCAATTAAGTCCACATTTAACCACATGTTGGAACAATTAAGTAACAAACGAGCGCCGTATGCGCCTGCAAATACAATGATCATTTTCATTTTTAGAGAGAAGGCAAACAGTCGAAAGAGAACTGCTGTTGATAATAGTGTTTAATGCATCATTATTTGTGAACAAAAAAAATCAACTCTCATTAAAAACACCAGTGTGAAGTTAACAAGATTCAAAAGAACCATTAATGGGATAGTTCAGCCAAAAGGGAATATTTACTCACTGTTTACTCGCCTTCAAGTGGTTCAAAACCTTTATGAGTTTCTTTCTTCTGTTGAACAAAAACTAATATATTTTATATAAAGCTGAAATATTGAATCCATTGACTTTCGTAGTAGGAAAACCAAATACTATGGAAGTCAGTGGTTGCAGGTTTCCAGCATACTTCAGAATATCTTCCTTTATGTTCAACAGAATAAAGAAACTTTATTGAATATGTGAATAAGATGACAGAGTTGTCAGGTTTGGGTAAACTATTCCTTAAAATTAAGCAAGTTACAATAAAACTATTGGCAATTTTATTTTGATGGTCGATTTGAGTATTAGTAGACTGTCTGCTTTATTTCTGTTGGTACTGCTCCTTCAACAGACATTTAACTGACTATAAGACACATTGCAAGTACATGTCAACTTACACTAACCTTAACCCCAACCCTAACCCCAACCTAACAGTCTACTTATAATCTAATGAGAATTAATTGGCATGTAGATGCAATGTAACTTTAATTTAACAAACAGACCATCGAAATAAAGTGTGACCAAATTATTATACCGAAGTCCCTTTAAGGCAATTTCACTCTGCGGCCATCTTTGAAACACCCTTCGGGCAGTATGCTTGGGCATTCTGTCTAAATGGGGAAACATCAAATTCTCAAAACTGTTAGCCAAGCTTAACATTACATATTTGGAACCACCAATAAAATTAAACAACATCGATCTCATAAGTTTAATTTCTAAACGTGCGAATCAAACAAAATCAACATTTTTTTCAGGTTGGCTGTATTAATTCACATGCGCACTTGAAAGGAACGAGATCACGACACCAAGCTCATTTTTAGCGATCTACACATTACCATTCTCTACATAATGCTTCGTCAGACCGCGCTGGTCTTTTCAAATAATTTACAACTTGGTTTTGATGGCAAATCTCCTCCAGAAAAAACATAGACTCTTTGTTTACAGGTTTGTGAGCATTTGAGGAGTTGCTGCTGTCATTTGGGGGGCAGAGCTTTCTTTTTGCGCATCATTCCCTTATAGCAAACTAACAGTACAAGGGGCGCAGTGAATGGGAGAGTACGACAAGTATTTTTTAACAATCCTATTTGATGAAATAATGAAAGAAAAACTACATGATGGTGTTATCAAGACTTTCAGAAAAAGAAAAAAAATGTGTGAGACTGATCACGAAAGCCAGAAGTGAGAACAACGCCAAATTTATTGTCCTGCCCTATAGACGCTGCATTAAAATCACTTTGCATAATCTGTCATTCATTTTTTTGTAATTTGATATAAAGATGATATAATACATGCATAAGTACATACACTCACTTGCCACTTAATTAGATACACCTTACTAGTACTGGGTTGGACCCCCTTATGCCTTCAGAACTGCCTTAATCATTTGTGGCATAGATTCAACAAGATACTGTAAATATTCCTCAGAGATTGTGGTCTATATTGACATGATAGCATCACGCAGTTGCTGCAGATTTGTCGGCTGCACATCCATGATGCCAAAGGTGCTCTATTGGATTGAGATCTGGTGACTGTGGAGGCCGTTTAAATAAAGTGAACTCATTGTCATGTTCAAGAAACCAGTCTGAGATGATTCACGCTTTATGACATGGCGCGTTATCCAGCTGAAAGTAGCCATCAGAAGCTCAGGTACTGTACCTCAGGCAATACTCAGGTAGGCTGTGGTGTTGACACAATGCTCAATTGGTACAAGTTGGCCCAAAGTGTGCCAAGAAAATATCCCCCACACCATTACATCAACACCACCAGCCTGAACCTTTGATAAAAGGCAGGGTGGATCCATGCTTTCATGTTGTTGATGTCAAATTCTGACCCTACTATCTGAATGTCACATGAAAATCCCAGTAGATCAGCAGTTTCTGGAATACTCAAACCAGCCCGTCTGGCACCAACAACCATGCCACGTTTAAAGTCACTTAAATCACCTTTCATCCTCATTCTGATGCTCAGTTTGAACTGCAATGGATTGTCTTGACCATGTCTACATGCCTAAATGCATTGAGTTGCTGCCATGTGATTGGCTGATTAGAAATCTGCTTTAAAGAGCAGTTGGATAGGTGTACCTATTAAAGTGGCCGATGAATGTATAAATCTTCATATGTTTTTCATTCATTCATTTTCTTTTTGGCTTAGTCCCTTTATTAATCTGGGGTCGCCACAGCAGAATGAGCCGCCAACTTATCCAGCTTATGTTTTATGCAGCGGATGCCCTTCCAGCTGCAACCCATCACTGGGAAACGTCCATACACACTCATTCACACGCATACACTACGGTCAGTTTTAGGTTACCCAATTCACCTATACTGATGTCTTTGGACTTGTGGGGGAAGCGGGAGCACCCGGAGGAAACCCACGTGGAAACCCACGCAAACACTACACACAGATATGTCAGCTGACCCAGCAACCGTCCTGCTGTGAGGCAAAAGTGCTACCTACTGAGCCACCACATCGCTCGACTTATATGTTTTTTTTAAAACCTAAATATTGAACACTATAAGTACACTATTAAGGATGCTTGACCGTCATAACAGTCTTGTAAAAATTGCATATTTTTTTGATTACTATAGTTGTTGTGTTACCAAAGCAACAGCAGATTATCAATTAATCAAACTAAGGTAATACACAGCTAATTAAGTATACTTTAAAATCACTATAGTGTTTACTATACATAAATTTACTATAGTGTTTTTATTTTAATTTTTTCATGTAGGAGCCTTATATTGAACCTAACATTTGCCAATGTTAGTGCCTTGGGAAGTCACACTAAAAAACTACTTTTACTAGTTTATTTTTTTATGCCTAGAAGTAAGTTAGTTGCTCTGTTTGCATAAATATGCATCAGATTTCCAGCGGTGAGTTTCAAGTTGTCATAAGATCCATCCTTTTTATCGTTTGAAACCTTTGGGGGTTTTTTTAAGCTTAGATCTTCATCCGCTAAGCTCCCGCTAACATCATGCGATCCGCAGTGTAAACAGCCTGAACACACTTGTACAATGACCTCGCAGCCACATCCGATGTGTGTGCTGAAAGATCTGCCTTCAAAAGCCCTTTCCTGGAGAGATCACAGCCAAACCAGAGTGAAAAGCAGCCTGTAATCCCCATACGCACTGGAGGGACGTCAGGCTCATGCAGGATCTCTGTTCTTTTACAGGGAACGGCAGAAGCAGCTGAAGGAATCGGAGAGTTTGCCTCTGTGGATCATCCAGGTGTTCAACACCATCTGTTCTCAAGATCAGTTTGTGTGTTTTTGGAATATACAAGGGGGAAAATGCATGAAAGATTGATACGTGTCTTATACTTCACTGTAAAAAAAAAAAAAAATGCTGGATTACACACAATCGGTTTGTGTTGGGACAACATGATGGAATGTTGACTTTTCTAAAGCATAAAAATATCATAATATGTTTGCAGATATTCAAGAAACATGCTAAGTGAGCATTCTTGTTTTTCTGAAAAATAATGCTGAAGTCAGATATTCTGCTTTGAAAATGTCTTACGTGCCGAAACGCTGTCTTTGTTTTGGTCATTAAACCCACCCAATACCAGTTTAGCCAATTATATTGCAGCACTCCGGGCTGGAAAACTCCTTTTAATATGGAAAATATTCCTTCTATCCCGTGCTGTTGCTTTTATTTATAACATGACTTAAATCAGCCTTTGGGCTTGATAGTCAGACTCACTCCTGTTGGTCCTCAATCTGGCAACCTACGCTTGGGTGTGTTTTGAACCAGACGTGCATTACCTAGTTTAACCTCTGGGTGTCAAACTTACATATTGCACCTTTAAAGGCTGATTTATACTTCTGCGTCAAGTGCACACGTATGCTACGGCATAGCCCTCGCTGTGGCCATCAGTGACGTTGACGCGCACCTCTCAAAAAACGTGATTGGTCGGCTTGGTAGTGCTGACGAGTGTGGGCAGGAGGTGAGAGCCGCGCGAGCGTGATGCAGCAAGTGTTTACAAGTGTGAAGTCTCGTGAAGGAGCTCCTGATGGAGACTGTTGCTTTGTGTTTACCTCATGATTAAAGTTGTTGCACGTCCACCGGTTCCTGGCTCAAAATGAGCAAATTTGAGCCACTTGTACATTTAAGGAAGCACTGTGAACAAAACAAAACACCAGCGAAGAAACTCGACACACAGAAACATAAACACCTACTGTACTGCCAGCTAGCTTTCGAAAGTGTTATTGCAGAGCAACAAAAACAGCGTGTAGAAGTATAAATGCACGGCTACGCGCAAGGCTTGCGCCGTAGGTCACGCCGATCACTTGATGCAGAAGTATAAACCAGGCTTGAGTGAACTTACTTGTTTTTACAAATTTAAGTAGATTGAACATAAAAACTATTAAATTGTCCAAAATATCAAGAATTGTGTTGTTTCGAGTTAATGTGCAAATGTGTTTTTTTTTTTTGAGTGTGCATGAATATGTAAACCAGGGATACTCAACCTTGTCCCTGGAGAATTCCAAAAACGCAGAGAACGGACTTGCATTCTTGTGTTAACGTTTCCTGTGAGAAATTAGTTCTTCCTGACTTCCTGGTCACGTGACCTTCACATGTGTTTAATAGAAATTTGTTTAAACATTACAGCATTCATACAACAATTTATTGATTTTCCCCTTTTCACAATATATGCTATGCATAAAGACTTTACAAATATACATTGCAGAATATAAATAAAACAGATTTGAATATGAATTTCAGCAAATAAACACCCTTAGGCCCAATCCCAATTTTACCCCGTAGCCCTTCCCCTTACCCCTACCTTAACGATTTTTCAGGACCACACTCGAAACCAAGAGGTAAGAAAATTTCTCAGACTACACCAGCTACAACGGCAGTTTTGCTGCATCCAGAAGTAAGGAGAGCCACAAATTAGTATTTTTTGTTATTATTACGAATTTTTACAACAAACAAACACATGTTTTGATATATTCATAACTGCGTTCATGATTTACCGCTCAAATAAAAAACGCTAAATTTTGCAATCTATAATCCATAATAATAATAACTCCTGTACAGCAGTCCCACAACATTCTGACACTAAATACCCTGTCAGAAACGTCTAGTGGCTACAGCAGTTGCGATGGTCTGATCTCATATGAGGCAAGAGCTTGCGATGACGTATGATGATGTGTGCAGGTGCTGTAGTGCTGTCCCAATTCTTAGGGGTAAATTTTGAAGCCCTTCCCCTTAACACTCGGTTTTAAGGGCCAAGGAGGAGGGGTACAAAAATAGAATTGGGATTGGGCCTTAATGTGTTTATTCCTTTATTAAGATTTTCATGGTAATGTTTATATTCACTGTTTTATTTAGGTAAAATCCTGAGATAAATAAGTTATATCTCTGAACTTTAATAATAAACCTTTATAAAATGCTGTGCTTCCTACCTCCAGTCACAATGACTTCTGTGACTTCTAGAGCGAGTTCGGTGCTCAAGTCTGCATCCATGTGTCCTCCTATCAAGAATACATCCGGAAATATGCGTCTTCTGTTCCTGCGTTCTTGAGTTTTGGAACTGAACTTTGGCAGTTGATGATGACGTTACATGAGAACACGACTCACAAGACCGCTGAAGAACGCATATTGAGAAACAGTCCTACTTTCCTGCAGATTTCAGTTGCAGCTCATATCAAACACACCTGTCTGTAATTATCAAGTGCTGTTCAGGTCCTAATTAATTGGTTCAGGTGTGTTTGATCAAGGTTGAACTCTGCAGGAAGACAGATCTCCAGGAACAGGGTTGACCGCCATAAAATAACAAAGAAGAACAGAAGCAGGGTTGAGCAGCCCTGATGTAAACGGTTGAAGACAAAATGAGTACACCCTCCTGAGAAATTTAGAAGTATCTGTAAGTGATGTTTAACGAAGCAAGAATATGTTTTACAGTGTTTCTTATTGAGCAGTATTCCTTTTAGAAAAAAGCATTTAATGTTGTTGTTGTGTTTGTTAGTTTTTTGACCACATTTTTTTTTACCACAACAAACTAATGACATTCCTAATTATCCTAATTAAGTCTTTAAATAGCACTTTTAAAGGCAACAAAACTCCCATGTCTCAGCAGGGTGTTTTACCACCTCTAAAAAAAGTCAGGAAAGTGGGTGTGTCCAGGTCTGTTTAGGGGGGAGTGTCGCGGGAGTGAAAAAGAGGGAAGGTTTTGCAAAAATGGGAGTTTCCATTTGGACATGCGCTGATTTTTACAGAGACAAAACACACACACAGACACATGGGAGAAAGACAGTGACTGTGTTTACATGGACATCAGTAATCTAATTATTTGCCAAATTTTAAATTGGTCGACTTTAAGTGCAGTTTGGCACTTTCACTTTTTAGTCAGAAACATTTCCTGCATGTCCCCCGTGACAAACGACATATTGTATGCGAGGACTGCTGGAGAGTGGAGTTTTAATAGAATGTTTGATACCGCACAGCGTATGGGAGAAAAAAATCCTCAGCATTTCTTGGTAGCGTCAGAAAGCCGTGTGTGAATAGACTATCCTGTCACAAAAATGCGGCGAAAATCCTACACGACGATAATAGAGTGATTAAAGTGTTTACATGTTTACATTCAGAGGGCAGCATTTACAGCAGATCTTTCAGTCTATAATATTGCAGAGATATTAACATACTGTAAACTTAGTAACTAAATCATTTTGACTATGGTACGTCTTTAAAAACTGAAAGAGCACTGCTGACGATACAAACTAACTTTGCCATCTGAACAAACAAAGGGCACTAATCTCACACACTTACCGAATCTGTAGCGACAGGACAATCAACACAAACTGGAGCCGTGTCTTTTTTAAAAGGAGACGAGCTGCAAATTCAGATTTCAACATTTCCTCGGGTAAAAATGTTCCTTACAAACACATTTCTGTTGCATGCACTGTAATCCACACGTGAGTCTAGCTGCGCTCTCATAGCGGTAAAATGAAAACAAAACCTTTGTTGCAGCACATTAATAAATGCAACACTGATGACCCATGTCTCCAAATTCTTGCACTTGTTTTGGCAACACAACGTGGCTTCTCTCTGCCGTCTGAACACTGTAACAGGTCTTCAAAGCTATCATGCATACTAATGAAGTTGCACCGCATACACAATACTGTAGAGCGCGCTGATTGGTTTAAACAAAGTCTATATTATGAATTAATGCTAAACACTCAGAGACGTCATGATGCACTCACAGGTACAGACATCCAGTTTCCATGCTGGAATACACACAAATATCTAATGGCCGGGACGCAGCTTCAAAAATGTGTTTCAAACTGGAAGAACAGATTTGCTCAAAATAACTTTTTAGTGCAATATATATGTCCTAATAGTGTTTATAGCAGCGTGGGACACATATATGACTGGCAACAGTTTAACAAATTTGTTTTGGTGTTTCGTGACCCTTTAAACTGAATACTAGTATCTTGCAAAATATGATGTACTCTCATCTTGGCAAAGACAAAAGAGATTAGTTATTAAAACTGCTGTTTTAAAAAATGTGTCTCATCATTAAACAGCATTATATTTGAAAAATAATAAAAATTTCACAGGACGGCTAATGAATTTCTATTTAACTGCATGCCTGATTAAAAAAAAGATGGAGACTTGTTTTGTTGTTCATTTTAGTTTTTTTTTTTTAGAATGTTTTGTTCGTTTGATTGGATTGTTTGGTTTTTGTAAAATATTGCACACTTTAGTATGCTTACTTATTATTTCACATATTTTATTGTAATTTAGCATTTTATATGTTTTCATTGTATATAAAAATCACTTTTGTAAATGTAATTTGACACCAAAATATTTGACTAATAATGCTAACTGGTTAGGATTGTCACCTCACAGCAAGAAGGTCGCTGGTTCAAGTCCCGGCTGGGCCAGTTGGCATTTCTGTGCGGAGTTTGCATGCACTCCCTGTCTTGGCGTGGGTTTCCTCCTGGTGCTCTGGTTTCCCCCACAGTTTAAAGACTTGGTGAACTGGGTAAATAAAATTGGCCATAGTGTGTGTGTGTGTGTGTGTGTGTGTGTGTGTGTGTGTGTGTGTGTGTGTGTGTGTGTGTGTGTGTGTGTGTGTGTGTGTGTGTGTGTGCGTGCGTGCGCGTGCGTGCGTGTGTACAGGCTTGTGGCTGGAAGGGCATCCACTGCATAAAACATATGCCGGAATATTTGGCAGTTCATTCTGCTGTGGTGATTCCTGATAATTGTAATTAATGAATTCATATTTTTGAAAGAGCCCCTATTATTGGTTTTTGAGAATGACCTTCCATGAAGTGTGTAACACAGCTCTAAGTGAAGTGAAATATCCAGCTAAGGCTTAAATCTGAAAGTGGACAGTGTTTAAAACTAATGATTCATTTATAAAAGAGTCGACTCATAGTACTTTAAATTAATCGTTTTAATAACGAGTCTTTAGCCGTTTTGTTGTGACGTCGATACGAAACTTCCCCCAGATGTTGCGCTCACAAAAACCTCAGCATTATAGCCCAGTTGTGCTGTTTGAGTGCTTCTGGAATCTACACACTTACAACAGAGAATTCATCGGCCTTTTGTTAAAGGAAGAATCAGAAAAGACTATTGATGTAAGGGACTATGTCAGAACATGGAGCAGTGTAAGTGGTTAAAATGGTTGCCTCCTTGCTTTTTCTAGCTTGCAAATTATGTATTTAATTGTGTGTTGTTACTTGTTAGCCACTTGTACTGTGTCAGGTTAACTCTTTATATTCTCATATCGCGTCTACAGCTACATTGAAAATGCGTCGCGTGGTGCTTTGTTTACGGATTTAAATGCTTGTAAGGCTGCGATCCTCTGCTGTTTGTCATTGCTATGGCCATCGTCAGCTGTGCTTACATACTTGCAGCAGTCAAGTTTCAAAATAAAACTGCACACACATACCTGCCAACATCTGTCCCTGAAAATCCGGGAGACCGGAGGGTTAGGTTCGGGTTAAGGTGTCTGAATAACAATCAGGGCTGGAGCAAGCTGAACTGGCGCTCTAGGCGAACAGTGATCATGCTGCCCTCAACCCAAAAATAAAAAAGAAAGGGACCGGTTCGCGGTTGAAAGTGAGGACCAGGAGGGAGGGGGTGGGTGTCGAGGATGAAAGTGAGAACCGGCCCTGATAACACTGGTGAGAACCGGGTACTGTGTTCTATGGTGTTAGTAACTAATGTGAAGTTGTTTCTTTAGGGCTTACTCACACTATGCTATCCGAACCGTGCCCAGGCCCGTTTCCCAGATCGTTTGAGAAGTGTGAGCGCTCTGAATCGGGCTTAGGCACGGTACACTTGGGTGGCCCTGGCGCGGTTGGAAGAGGTGGGCCAGAGCACGGTTCACTTGTGCTCAGGCGCGGTACGCTTACAGTGTGAGTGCAAGCGTGCCTAAGCCTGAAACTGAAAGCGAGACGTGACTTTTAAGGGACTGTTTGAAATGGATTAATTAATCATTCGTACTGTTCAATGAACGCAAACTGTCGTAGATTATTCTCAGTCAGATTAGTCTTTGTCAGTCTTAGTTTTTATTTTTTATTATTATCAGTTTTATTTGTTTATTTATTTGTTAGTTTGTTTGTTCATTTATATATGTTTTATTTGTATTGTATTTATTTATTTATTTATTTATTTAATTATTATTTTCTGTTATTTATTTGTTTCTTTGTTTTGTTAGTCATTCATTCATATTTCATTTATTTATTTTATTATCATTTTTATTTAATTATTTGTTTGTTTGTTTATTCATTCATTCATATTTATTTATTTATTTATTTATTTATTTATTTATTTATTTATTTAT
>CAIGQZ010033059.1:2264412-2274412 GCA_903798205.1 Danio tinwini | reverse complement strand
CGCAGTCTGTTCGTCGGTTGACGTCTTTGTTTCGGCCAGTTGTCGCTGTTTTGTTTTGAACGTTTCATTGTCTCTAGAACAGCCAGTTGTATCCTTTGATACATATTTTTCTATTTTCATTAAATATACATTCAATTGGATCCTCTCTGTCTGGTAGCGTGACAGTCTCAAGTCTGCCGACGTACATGGTGAGCTAACTAGACAAACTGGTAACAGCAGGAAAGTCGTCCATGTGGAGGTATCCGGTCAGCTAGTACCGCGAAAAGGAATGTAGTCATACTGCCCCATATCATCTGTTTTAAAGGCGAAATGCAGCCATACGTACCTCTGGCCACATATTTCGCACTCTCCAGAAATGTATGTTGGGGTACGTTTTCAGAATAAGCCTAAGTTAAATATATCTTGTACCTTGAATTCAGCATGCAAGTCTTTCTGCATAACAATATCAACCAAACACATTAGCTAATATTGAGGAAAGCATTACCTACAAACTTTATGACATAATAGCAACCATCAAAAGCATTCTGTGTATAAATCAAGACGCTTTAACACTAACAAGACCGTAACGGTTCATCAGATGATCCAGTTGCTCACCGTTTATCCACTTACTCACTTTGTGCTTCTCTGTGTGCTATTTTTTTATTCTTCCACAGAAGTGTTTTATAGCCTAAACAGTATGGGCCGAGTCTAAAATAGCCCACCTGCTGAAGAAGAGGAGACTCTGCAGGAATCTGGAGCCTTCGTCATCAAATACCAGTTTATCTCTGTCTTTATCCTTGGCCCATTTACCATCGCTTGTGGTTTTATCTTCAACTTTGTCCTCGGTTTGGAGAGCAGCACGCTCAAGACGTGTAGAAAACTTGTGATTTTTCACAATTGCCTGCTGGGCAGATGGAGCTGTAACCCCATGAGGTCGACGTGCAACCTTAAACAACCGAGATGTGAGTAAATGAGGAGATGTGTCAATGTCGTTCCCCAGAAAGAGCTTTATTTAAGCATTATCTTTGGGACATCATGACAAATGTTCAAAGACCTCATGTAACACTTTATTAAACAATAAATGAACAATGCGCTGTTTAAAATAACATGCTAACACCTTGTTTTTATTAGGACAAACAACTTCTGGTGTTTAGATCAGGTTTAAATGTTAGTATATTAGACACAAACAAACGATGCAAAAGATTGTAAATGACTCCTTTCATTCATTCGTTTTCCTTCATCTTCATCTCTTATTTATCAGGGGTCGCCACATTGGAATGAACCACCAACTTTTCCGGCATATATTTTATGCAGCGGATGCCCTTCTAGCCACAACCCAGTACTGGGAAACACTCATTATGTTTACCCAATTCACCTATAGCGCTTGTCTTTGGACTGTGGGGGAAACTGGAGGAAACCCACGCCAACATGGGGAGAAAATGCAAACTCTACAACAAGATAAGATGTAAGATAAGACTTTAGTGTCTCCAGAATGTCTGTAAATTTCAGCTCAAAATACCCATCAGATTATTTATTAAATAATGTAGAATCTGCCCATTTTGGTGTCTGAGGACGGTGTAGCTATTTTTTAGCCTGTGGCTTTAAATCCAATTGAGCTTCTTCTCTCCGCCCTCACATGCGTGTCTGGTTCTCCTGCGTTACATCAGATAAACAGCCGTCAGTGATAAGGACAGACACAGACATGCGGCCGTGGTGATTATAGCGGTTAAGATTTACATGGCGATTTTACTCTCTTTATTACAAACATGCCGTTTTAAAAATATTTTAAACCTAACTAATTATTAAGGAGCAGCTGATCACAGAGAGTTGAAATGTATGTTTTAATCCTAGTTTATTTGCAAAAAAGATGCTCTGTGGAAATGTGTAATCATGTTATTATGGAGAGATGGCACCTGTCAATCAATTCGGTAGGAGGGGAAAACTGCACTTCTACATCACGTTGTGGTGGGCTTCAAAGTCACTGGGATTTGGATCCTATTTTAATGTCAAAAACTTTTTTAAAAAAAGGCATATTAGCCGCATTTTCACTGTCGGGCCAGTGCCAGCCAGGGTTTTAATCTGGCCAATCACCTGGGAGGTTGAGCAGTGAGGCTGAAGTCATATTGCATTTTCACTGTCTGGCCAATAACTTGCATCGCGGCACGCAAACCCAGCCCCCAGAACGCCCCACAAATCAAACGTCACAAAACCCACCCAGTTCAACGGGAATCAGGCAGACAAAGCATACCATTGCATCATCATGAAACGATGTAAATGAAGACAACCATACGTTTAATATGGTGTAAAGATTATAATGCGTTATTGAAACATCAAGAAGGACACAGCAAAGAAATATCACTTATTAAATTAAAACTACGTTAGTTATTATTTTATGCAACAGCCTTATATAAGGGCGATCTTAAGCAAAAGTCAATTTAGAGAGGGACCAAATACTATCTAAACCATAGGTCTCAAACGCAATTCCTGGAGGGCCACAACTCTGCATAGTTTTGCTTCAACCCTGATCAAGCACAGCTGATCCAACTAATGAAGGTGTTCATGACTCTTTTGACACCTCGGTTATTTGGATCAGCTGTGTTAAATAGAATTGGAGCAAAACTGTGCAGAGCTGTGGCCCTCCAGGAATTGAATTTGAGATCTATGATCTAAACTTTCGTGCGTGATGGGAAAACTAGGGCAATGACAACGGCACACCATCATGCAAACTCCACCTCTGCTTTTATTCTGACCCGCAGCCCCAGCTGGCTCGCTTTGGCCCAAGGTATTTATCCGGCCGAAAAAGGCTGGCCGCTGGCCCCAAGAAAGTCCTGCTTTGGCTCGATCAGGCACTGGAAGTGACTATGGAAATGCAACTGGCCCTGGCTTGCACTGGCTCGCTCGCGACAGTGGACACGCGGCTATTGTGTTTCTATCACCCCAATATGACTGTGGACACACTATTCCCACACACAGTTCTGTTCAAACAGCTTACAAAAGTTTATTTTCATCATAGGTGCCGTTTTAACATTGACAGATCGACTTTAGTAAACTTTAACAAATGTAAACGGAATGGAAATTAACAATGATTAAACAGCAGAGGGGCAGCACGGCGGTGCAGTGGGTAGCACAATCGCCTCACAGCAAGAAGGTCGCTGGTTTGAGTCCTGACTGGGTCAGTTGGCATTTCTGTTTGGAGTTTGCATGTTCTTCCCGTGTTGGCGTGGGATTCCTCCAGGTGCTCCAGTTTCCCCCACAGTCCAAAGACATGTGGTACAGGTGAATAGAATAAGCTAAATTGGCCGTAGTGTACAGTATGTGAGTGTGTGCAAGAGTTTGTGGGTGTTTCCCAGTGTTGGGATGCAGCTGGAAGGGCACCCGCTACGTAAAACATGTGCTGGAGAAGTTGGCGGTTCATTCCGCGGTGGCGACCCCAGATTAATAAAGGGACTAAGCCGAAAAGAAAATGAATGAGTGATTAAAATAGCAGAGATTGATATTACAACCCTCCCCCCACAAACACACACACACACACACACACACACACACACAAACACACACGTTTTATTGACGTTTTATTTAGTAAAAACTGCAGCAAAGTGAGGCAACAAAACAAAATCTTCAATTCCTTTGAGACGTCACATGCAAATTGTGAAATGCTTCATGACAGGAGAAGATTAAGCAGAACGTTATTAGATTGAAGAATCTGGCGTTTATCTTTTTGTTAACGTTTACAAAACGGGAAGCTGTTATGCTTTTCCAGGATTTCTGCTCTAATCCATTTATCCTTCTGCTAGAATACTGCTGCGGCACCAGGTTTCTTCCTAATGAACAAATAGGGAGAAGAAAGTAAACGTTCGGCACGTCGCCATCAGACTTCTGGCGCTCTATGCGAAGGTGTAGGCAGATCCAGCCGCAGATCTGAAATTTGTGCTGGCACCTAAACTGAACCTTCACTCACTTCAAAGACATGCAAAAAGGAGACAAAATGGAAGAGCTGGTGGTTTAATGATTAAGGATGGCCTGTTGCGGCGGGGCGACAGCTGGGGTGTGAGCTGGCAGCAGCTGAGACCATTAAACTTTCATTCCTCACGGATAAAGATGGAGAGATGCCTGTGAAAGGACGAAGGAGAATGAGGGGGGAAATGTTGGGAGAGAAGGTGAATGCACAACAAATGTGATTGAAGGCTTTAGCAGTGTTGTTTTGATTCCATCTAGGTGTTTAGGGTAAGTTTACATGACAGTGTTTAACATTTACATGTACATTTACCGGCCACTTTATAAGGTACGCCTGTCCAACTGCTTGTTAACGCAAATTTCAGCCAATCACTTTGCAGCAACTCAATGCATTTAGGCATGTAGACATGGTCAAGACGATCTGCTGCAGTTCAAACCGAGCATCAGAATGAGGAAGAAAGGTGGTTTGAACATGACTTTGAACGTGGCATGGTTGTTAATGCCAGAGGGGCTGGTCTAAGTTTTTCAGAAGCTGCTGATCTAATGGGATTTTCAAGCACAACCATCTCTAGGGTTTACAGAGAATGGTTTAAAAAAAGAGAAATATCCAGACAGTGGCAATTCTGTGGGCGCAAATGCCTTGTTGATGCCAGAGGTCAGAGGAGAATGGCCAGACTGGTTCCAGCTTATAGAAAGGCAACAGTAACTCAAATAATAACCACTCGTTACAACCAAGGTATGCAGATGAGCATCTCTGAACACACAACACGTTCAACCTTGAGGCGGATAGGCTACAGCAGCAGAAGACCACGCTGGGTGCCACTCCTGTCAGCTAAGAACAGGAAACTGACGCTACAATTTGCACAGGTGAAGGTGTATCTAATAAAGTGGCCGGTAAGTGTACATTTAGTCATTTAGCAGATGCCTTTGTCAAAAGCGACTTACAATTGAGGAGGCATTCAGAGATCCAACAAGAAGAGGCAATGCACACAATAAGTTATACAAAGTAACTTGTTTGTGCTCAGAGAAGCCATGCCCACACATATATGGGTATTTTTATGAACAGTTTTCCCCGCTTTCGTTTTTTTAAAATCTCTCTCCACATGAAACCGCAATGTGTGATGCATGTTAAAGGCACACCAAACCAACAGGTGGCAATAATGACACTTATATTGAGTTCACATCAAAAAGGGAATTAAGTATATTTCACAAGTAAATTGCTTTCAAGTCAATGCAAACATGAGTACAGAGGCGGATTACCATCCACCGATTGAGCAATGAGGAATACTTCTGCCCATTTGTCATCTTCTGTCTTTGTTGTGAACCCTGCCGTGTTGGTTAATTTAGAGAGGAGAAAACAATGACACTGATATGAGGCTAAAACTCCTGTTTTGACCACAGTGCACCCTGGATAACCCTCACTCTGGTCAGAGTTTTCAGAAAGTTATGTTTTCAGTTTTGAAAATACCCGTGTTTGTGTGGACAGGGCCAAAGAGAGCTACAGTTTTTTTTGTTATTATTTATTTACTTATTTATTGAGAGAGAGAGCGAGAAAGTGTTTCTACAAGTGGTTTGTCAAGCCCATTTACCTGTATGAAGCAGACTTAAAAGTGTAGTTATGATTATCTGAAGTTGATTATCTGAAAAAAGTTTGGGTTTGTCTAAATTTTTACCCAATTTGGGTTTAAATAACCCAAACTTTTTTCAGATAATCAGGTTAAATTTGGTCCTATAAATTGAATTAAAACAATTAACTGTGGTATGTTGTGTTTATATTTTCCCACACAATTGGGTTAAATTAACCCAGCATTGATCTTTACAGAATGAAGATATACAGAATATATTTTTTAGAAGATATATATTTCAAGTATCCTCTAAATCTTTTTTTTGTTTATTACACCATGCTTTAAATGCCCATTTGTATGCAAATGAGCTGGTGCTCTTCACACTCTTTTTCACAAGATGGAGCGGAGCCTTTACATCTTGTGCCTCAGTGACTTTAGCAATAATAATAATAATTCCTGATAGGTGGTTTGATAGGTTCTCTGGTGCTCATGTTTATACACTGCAAAAATTGACTTGATCATTGACTTGATAGTTGACTTAAGTCTTGATTAAACCTGTTACTTTTAATAGTGATTAGTTGAATTTACTTTTAAAGTAAACCTGTTGCTTTTAAAGCCATTATAGTTGATTTTATCTTAAAATTAGAGTAACCCTGTTGCTTTTGAAGCAATTAGTTGATGCTCCTTTAAAAAGGTTAGTAAAGCCATTACTTTTTAAAGAATTAGTTGATGCTTCTTTGAAAAGGTTAGTAAAGCCATTACTTTTAAAACGATTAGTTAACTTTATTTAAAGAGTGAGTAAACTCTTTGCTTTGAAGTCGAGTAGTTGACTTTGCATAAAAAGAGTGTATCCCAAAGCCAGGGCCGGAGCAAGCCGAACTGCCGCTCTAGGCAATGGACTAGCACGCCGCCCTCAACCCGAAAGTGAAAACGAACCTGACCAGTTCTTAAAGTGAGGACGGGGGGTTGATGTTGCGGATGAGTCAGTACGTTGGGTTGGGCAGCGGGGAGCGTTTGCCGCCCTCACTATTATGCCAGACCCCTATTATGCAAGTGTTCTGTTGATGTTGTGGATGAAAGTCAGTACGCTGGGTTGGGCGGTGGGGGGCGTTTGCCGCCCTCATTATTATGCCGCTTTAGGCGGCCACCTAGGTCGCCTCTATGGACGTGCCGGCCCTGCCCATAGCTTTTAAAATGTTTAGTTGACTTTACTTTAAAAAAAACTAGTAAACCCATTGCATTTAAAGTGGTTAGTTGGCTTCACTTTAAAAAAGTGAGTAAAACCATTGCTTGTAAAGCGATTAGTTGACTAGTCAACTTTTAAAACATTGGGTAAACTCATTGTTTTTAGCGTGATTAGTTGAATTGACTTTTAAAAAGTTAGTAAACCTGCTGCCTTAAAAAAATAAGTTAACTGTGTGCAAAAAATTAAGTAAATTTAATAAAGATGAATAACCGGTTTGTAAACATTCAGGATGTGCGCAGCAAGGTTGCAGCAAAAACCCGGGAGCACTGGCATTTACAGAGAGGAAATGACATCCGATGCGGTACAGAGTTTGTTGTTGTATTAGAGATAAGTTCAATTGATTACGTATTATATATATTATTTACATAATGCTTTCAGCATATTATAACAGCTTGTCACCCAGTGATAAGCACAGTTATTGGGCAAAATTAACATTAAAGTGAGCGCAGTTTGTCTGACAGGTCCATTTGCGATAGCACCCTCCCAATGGATATTGGATGAGACGAAATGGCCAAGCATCCAGCCCAAAATATACAATTAGCTCATTGAAACTCCAAGTGATTTTAGAAGAGAGAAGTTAAAAGTCTTTGGATGCCTACAATTTTGTTCTGTGTGGTCATGTGCAAACAAAAAATTATCTTCCATGATTACCAGATTCCAAACTATGTATGTTAAAAGCCAAGGTTCTGCCTAACCTAAGACGAGGAAAGAAGACGGAACTGTGCAAGGCCTGGGTAATCATCAACAAGCAAAACAACTACATTCTGACCGCAAACTGCACCTGTGCGGCAGGGTATGTCAACTTACGTTTTTACATTTCATTCTAAGCATTCAATGTCTGCAGTTTAATTTACCATATTTAACAGTTTTGGCTGAAAATAATTACTGCAATCAAAAATGAGTAATGTGTATGATTCAGCATAGCGTGAACTTACCTGATATAAAAAGAGAACTGCAGAGTCGATGATTTTTAATTAGGTTCTCACTCCATTCAGCTCTTAGGATGGCTGTTAGCCAAAGACGTCTGCGGTTGGCATAAAAAGCACTGTGGTGTATGGTGAAATTTAAGTTTTCTCTTTTTGGACTCTTCAAATTTGGCATCCTACCGCACAACACAACATGTTTTTTATTGCAACCAGTCTTTTTTTTCCAATCGGTATGTGCGGTTGAACCCGTGTGACGTCATGTGCGACGTAGGTTGGTAATACCCCTATTAAGTAGTGGGTGGCACGGTGGCTCAGTGGTTAGCACTGTCGCCTCACAGCAAGAAGGTCACAGGTTCAAGTCCTGGCTGGGCCAGTTGGCATTTCTGAGAGTTTGCATGTTCTCTCTTGTCCATCCAGGTTTCCTTCGTGTGCTCCAGTTGCCCCCACAGTCCATGTGCTATAGGTGAATTGGGTAAACAAAATTAGCCATAGCATATACGTGTCTGTGAATGCGAGAGTGTATAAAACATATGCTGGAATAGTTGGCGGTTCATTCCGCCGTGGTGACCCCTGATATATAAGGGCCTATGCTGAAAGAAAATGAATAATATGGAGTAACAACAGATTTACTTTCTCTTTTTTATGTACCGTTATCACATTTTACCATGTGTAACATTCTGTGAACGCTGGGGAAAAACTGTAAAAGAACAATAAAGAAAAAAAATAAGATCTTAGAATTATTTTCTTTTATAAATTCAGAGTAAAAACAGCTGGAAAACATGCTACTAATGCAACACATGCAGGCTTCACGTCTTTTGATAGTGTGACGTTCACATTCTTGGAAACCAGTTAGGACTACAATGGAGGCTTTTGCAAAACAGTGATTACTGGTATATGGTAGAGAATAACTCCTGCTGGAGTGACTTTGTGCTTCCTAACTTTTCAGATGTTTTTTAATGCTCAAAAAGCAATATTACGCAATAAAAAAGGAGACAGACTTAGAAAGCAAAAAAAGAGACCCTTTTAACTACTGATGCTGAACAGTGAGTGCCCAGAACTTGACTTCATGCAGCTGAAGGTTACTTTAACTAAAGACTAAAGCGTCAGACACACAGATGCATTCTGGAGTCTTGGGAATGGGTTAGCAGATGTCCAGACCCAATGCCTGGGAAATCAGAGAGGATCCAGGGTGATGGGGTAGAAGAAACAGACTCGGGCAGCAGGTACACTGGAGAGGAGAGCAAAGAGTAGCATCTGTTTCCAAATTTCTGCATGGGTCAGCAATTTCTGTAGGTCAGAAATGAGGACCACGGAGACCCAAAGAGAAGCTTTAAGACTGAATGGAGGGTTGTAATGTGGGGTCCTTTTCATGAATAAGACAAATGTTCCCAGAGAAGTGTCCTACAGAGAAGCAAGGATGACAAGACACAGAAGGGAATCAATAGCAGATGTCTGGAGGTGTCGACATGAACGTTCAGATTGTGTGTTGTGTCAAGATCAGACCTCAGTGACATTGATCTTTTGGGATATTCGTGTCTTACATTGATTTTTATGTTACATCTTACATTTGCTATGTCCTACACTAGCTGTTTTTAATACGTGTTCCTTTAGTGTTGTACTCTAACAAGGTTTTAAAGTAAACTTTAGACCAACTGTTCCCAATCCTGGTCCTCGCAATCTTAGAATTAGAATGCTAAATTAGACAACAATATATTCACCAGTTTGTTCACCCAACAAAACAAAAGAAAAATAGTTGGAGTAACTTACAGTTTTTATTGTTTGCTTTGACCTGGTTAAAGAAACTAGGATTCACTTGATCTTCATCATCACTATTTCATCAGAGCAGAAGACATGTCTTGCAAATGTGTAAACTCGTTCTCATTGGATTGACACATTTTCCCCAACATTTTTCAAAACAACACGGATGTCAATGAAGCAGTCCAAAATCCATCGTTTTAGTTGTGGTAACCAAACAGAAACCATCTATTCCTAACCATTAGAAACTACCAACATCAGTATGAAATCACTGAACCACTGGTTTGACACTCCTTCACACAAATCTTCAATTAGCAATCAGTCCGCAAACCTTATAAAAACAGTGGAAGGTCTGTGTTGTTCTGTGCCAGCATGGATGGAGGAGGTCAATAGTGGCTATGTCTTATACCCACAATAGATTTGACTGTACATTGGTTTACATGTGTTTTCTAAGCCAGATTATTTTTATTTATTTGTTTGTTTGTTTGTTTGTTTGTTTGTTTGTTTGTTTGTTTGTTTATTTATTTATTTATTTATTTATTTATTTATTTATTTATTTATTTATTTATTTATTT
>CAIGQZ010033059.1:2200918-2224798 GCA_903798205.1 Danio tinwini | reverse complement strand
TATATATATATATATATATATTAAACTGGAATATTATATTTTATTAATATTATGAAAAGGCTAACTGGGCCATACTAATCAGCTAAATTTGACCCGTGAGTGGCATTCATACAGCCAATCAGAGGAGGAGCTAATTCTGATTGGTTAGCTGTGTCTAGCAGCATTTTCTCACCTATCCTGCAGTCCTTACCTAACTTTGTTTGTGAACTTTTCTTTGTAAAGAAAATCGAATTATTAAAGAATCGAACGATACAACAAAATGTGGATTACGTCAGACAACAGATTCAAGTAAGTCGTGATTTATTTAACTTTTAGAACTGTGTCCTCACTCTTTCTTTAGGCTACAAGTAGTAGTTAGCAAGCTAGTTGGTTAGCTGGCTAAATCAAATCACACGACTAAATTAATTTAAAATGAATACATGCAATTCTAAGGTGATTTAAAAACTATACAAGTTATTTAATATAATGTGTTTGCTTATCTTATTTGAAATAGTTACAAGCTAGCTGGCAAGCTACACAGTTTTGCTTGTTATTTGTTAATTTTGTTTTTTGTAATATTGAGGTAAAGTTGGTTTAGTGCTTGCATATTTGTTCAGTGACAACTTTTAACATGCTCCCAATATTGTTTACCATGGTACTTTGAATATTCGGTCTGAAATCATGATTAGCATGATTTATTTGACTGTAAACAATGCTGCACTTTAATAGTCATCGGCTGCTAATATGACTTCACTATTTAGAATTTGTAAAGAATTATTTTCTGAAATTATAATATTAAATAGAAAGTCTGAATGTGTGATTAAAACCAATGTTACCTCAATATATTGAGTCAATATTTTCTGTATCATATGAATTGATTGGCTATTGTCTGAACATTTTGGCATTGCTGATGCTTTCCTCCCAGTGGTATTGAATTTATGAATCATCATATTTTGCTTTGCAGTTTTATGCTTTGCAAACTTTGCATTTGTTTTCCTCTGTCTGCTGAATTCTGCTGGTTTTGATGTGTTCTTGAGGTAACATTATCTGGCTGGATGGGTCAGGGTAACTTTTGGCCAATGGATTTTCATTTTAAAAACAGATATTGACAAACGAAAAACAAGCTGTTTTTTTTTTTGTTTTAAAATTGAAAAAACTAAAATTGAAATACAATGCATTTTTGATTTTCATTATTTCAAAAACTGCTCATTTTGCATTTTCATGGTAAAAAACAGAAAAGCAAAATTCAAATTTGATTTGATTTAATTTTTTTATTTCAAATAACAAAAAATAAAATCACCAGAAAACAAAAACGAATGAAGACTTGTTTTTATATTCCGAAACCAGATAGGCTGACTCATTCATGGTGACGCAATGCTGACCTGCTAGCCTGCTAAAGGCTGTTATTTTTTTTTCCCCACTTAAAAATGTTATAAAGGGTATTTTTTTGTTATAACGGGACACGGAACACTTTTCTGAAAATAAAGTTTTAATATTGTTAAAACCATAATACTTCCACTTCCCGAAGTTTAACCACGAATCATTTCAAGTGAGGGAGGCATTAATACAATTGTTTGTTACACACATTTCAATAAGTCATAGTATTTTAAAATAAAAATTGAACAATTAATTTTATCTGAAAGGAGGCATGCTGCACAAACACTCTGATAAGCATACCGTGTCTTTTTAAAAACGGACTATCACCAAGCTGAGTGCATGCGTCATCACCCTGCTAAAGTGGGTCTATCCATAATTTCATATAGCAGCAGATTTTTAATACATCAATTGAAATGATTAAAAAATAACCTACTCCTCTTATATATAACTATAACACAGAGATATGAGCAATGATTCCAAATGAATGTCCAATGTTACTGTCACTCCTGAAGTAGAAGTGATTTTAACAATAAACTTTATTTTCAGAAAACTGTTCAGCAATGCAAATAATGCATATATCATCAATTATGTTGTTCCATATAACCAGCTTAAATGAGGAAAATATGTAAAATCCTGTTATCACAAGAAAATACATTTTATGCCATTATTAAGTGGGAAAAAATAATAGCCTATGGACCTTTTTTTTTAGAACGCAAAATTACCCATTATGATTTGCCTGTATGCGCAAGAAAAATGCTATAAACTTCTGGTCGGCAGCTGATGCATTTAAACAAAGTCACATTTGTACAGCTTTAAAATGATAGTTTTAATCTATTTTATTGCCTGTGTGTCTTTATTTGTTTTGGTTTTCTGGTGATTTTATTTTTTGTTATTTGAAAATAAAAAATGAAAATCAATTTTTTTTATTTAGCTTTTCCGTTTTTCACCATAAAAAAAGAAAAACAAGCTGTTGTTTTATTTTCATTTTAAAATTCAAAAACGAAAATCAAAAAACGCATTGTATTTCAATTTTCTTTTTTTTTTTTTTTTTAAACGAAAATCAAAAAATGACTTGTTTTTCATTTTTCAATATCTGTTTTTAAAATGAAAATCCAATGGCCAAAAAATACCCTGACCTGGATGACACTGATGAGGTTTTGCTAAAATTGCGGGACTGATGTGTGAAAGGATTGGTAGCATTAGTTGGCATGGATTGAAAAAAAAAAGTTGTTTTCAAGCTCAGCTTGTCATTTGTCATATTGTTCCGTACCAGAGTTTATGTTCTTTCAAAACAAGACAATGTGATGAAGATTTTTCATTTTATGACTTTCTACATTAGCCAACTATATTGTGCAAATGTCAAAACATGTTAGACTTCTGATGTGTTTGTGAGGTTTAATCAAAACTTGTTTGTGTTTGAGCACAAATCAGATTTTATTTCTGTCTTAATAAACCATTAATCATTGGATAGGAAAATGAGTTGTCAACTAATAAACCAATGTAACCTGCAATATTCTAATAATAATAATAATAATAATAATAATAATAATAATATTTTACATACTTTAATTACTTGAATTTATTTATATTTAGTTTGGACAAACAAACATGATGTATTTCAGTCTTACATTCAGTATTGATGATTTATTTCGTAATTTCTGAAACATAAATAACGATTATAGCCCAAATAGAGTCATAGATGTATGTGCACTGATTAGTTCACTATGTTGTAAAGAGGCTCAAAAGTATCATGTTCATTAAATGGCATCAGATAGATGGCACTTTTTCTCCTTTTTTCCCCACTGAAAGTGAATATTCTTTTTGTTTATTGTAAAGCATGGATTTGGTATCCTGTTGGTTATCTATTTTGGAAATTTGTACAGAAATTTGGCACCCTAATTTACATTTATTTCTGCAAAATAATTACCTAATGTATCATTATCATTAGTGGACATCTAAAGTTCATATTAAAGGTTATCTTAGTGCATTATTATTTTAATACATACTAATGAATGTATTTTTTTGAGCAAATCTCAGATTATGTATTTACTTATTACTATTCATAATAACATTTTGATAGCAAAATTGTATTGTCACAATTCATTGGTTATCTTTTTTTGTGCTAACCTGTATTTTAAATTTAAAATTCATTTATTATGCATATTTTAGAAGAGGATTTCTCTGAAAGAGAAATGTATGATATAAATAACTAGAATCTTGCTTGCATGCAAAAATAATAAGAATAATAAAGTTGCAATTATAATAATTATTTTAAGTGATTCTATTTGTAAAATATTTATTTTTATTTGGAAAGAAAAAATATATAAACTAAAACGGTGTGTGTGTCTGTAAATTAAGAACAAAAGCACATGGTCATTTTCTTTTGTTTTGTTTTTAGTTGTTGTGCAAACAGACTAATTAAAATGTTTCTGCTGATAAAAATACCACAATCTTCCCACAGATACTTTAAAAACAGTTTAACAATACCTCAACTGTACTTGTGATCAGAACAGTTTTCCACATTTGTTTTATCACATTTTATCATTTGTTTTATCGTATTGTATCTGATAGGGTTGGGCAATGTCGACCAATTAGGCATCGCACGATGTATAATGTGAAACATCACAATGGCATCATAGTCATAGGCAGTGGTGAATTGTTTATGAATAATTTATTAATTCATAACAAATTAATTATTTGTAGTCTACTATTTTAATTACTTTACCCGCATGGTTTGGTCTTTGTTTTACCCATAACCAAATAATAAATAAATAAATAAATAAATAAATAAAGATAAGATAAAGATCACTTTTCCGTGGGACTCTGGTATGAATAGGCAAAGTGATCTGTGTCATTATAATGGCATCAACAAACTAAAAAGGTGGACAACCAACAGCAACCAACCAACAGTATATGAGGTTTTCGCTAAAATGACAAAGTACAAGCATGAAAGCGAAAGATTGAAGCAGTGTATTGATACTGTGACACGTTACCTGATAGATTCAAAAGACAGAAGAGTCATTAGATAGAGACAAGATTAATTAAATATCACGTTTAACAATTATAGTGAGACGTGATCCAGCGGTACATTCTTGATAAACTGTCAGACGTGCACTGCTCTCTGGGGTTTTGTGCTCAAAGCACCCATTGACTGCTGAAGCTCAGCTTGCGCATATGCTGCAGCTTCTGAAACTCCTGAGTGTTTGTGTGTGTGTGGTCACGTGATGTGCATTTTCAGTGGTATAGAGTGGAAGAAATGCTTTTTAGAAATGCTAGGTGAAACGCTAGTATGGATTGTTATCGTTCTAAAATCGCATTTTAAAACTAATGCCAAGTTCAGACTGCATGATTTTTGTACCCCGACAGGTTTTGAGAAATCGTCGACAAATGCCTGAAATCACCGGCTAATCGGTGCTTGTTCACGCAAGTAACAATCACATAGTATGAACTGTCAGAGACGCGATCTGAGAGATTCGCCGATGAGTTTCAGACACCTGTGAGATATTTGGCATGCTAAATATCTGGAGCTGTCGCCAATTTAAATCATGCCGTGTAAATGTGTTCTGATTGAAAATAACATCAGCAATTACCTCCAGCCAATGAGAGCGCAGCATCCACTAGTATATACCTGCAGGCCAGCAGGGAGGTTGGGGGAGAAGTTAAAAGCGCTCATTTTCAGTTTATTTGGACCCAATAAGTGGAGAAAAAACTAAACTAGTGTAAATTTGGCAGGGGCACCCGTGTCTGTTTGACGTATCATCTGAGCAATACCACTACCAGATCAAAAATAAAAAAAGCTGAGGAGAAATTGTTAATTTCCTTCGAAGCCAGATGAACAAAAGTACATTTTCTACCTCACTAAAGACTTCTTTCTCATTATGTAGTTATTAACAAAGGATACACACGTGAGCTTGCACTGTTTTCATGTCACTTCTCGCGTGTAGTGGATGCGAGAGACATCTGCAGTCTAGTTTGCAGACAGAGACAAAGTTGTCGGCGATTCTTTCTATTGTGAAGTCATGCAGTGTGAAACCCCTGTCTCCGATCCATCTTGCAGTATAAACACTGCACCGACGGAATGCTACACCAGATAGTCATGCAGTGTGAAAACATCTGTGACACGACTACTTTGAAAATCATGCAGTCTGAGCTCTGCATAATGCCGAGTTCAGACTGCATGATTTTTGCCCTGATTTTGACTCTCCGACAGGTTTTGAGAAATCACAGACAAATGCCTGAAATCACAGGCAAATCGGTGCTCATTCACGTGAGTGACAATCTCACACAGTATGAACTATCAAGGATGCGATCTGAGAGAATCGCAGATGAGTCGCAGACACCCGTGAGATATTTGGCATTCTAAATATCTGGATCTGTCGGCGAATCAAATCATGCCATGTGAAATGAGTTCTGATTGAAAATAACATCGGCGATCACCTACAGCCAATGAGAGAGCAGCATTCTCTTGTACGGGTACCTGCAAGCCAGCGGGAGGCTGGGGGATAAGTTAAAAGCGCTCATTTTCAGTTTATTCTGGACTCAAGAAATGGAGGAATAACTAAACTAGTGTAAATTTGGCAGGGGTACTGTGTCCGTTTGACGTGTCATCTGATCAATATCACAATCAGGTCGAAAAAGCAAAAAAAAGTTGAGGAGAAATTGGTAATTCTCTTCAAAAGCCAGGTAAGCAACACAAGTTTCTAAAGCTAAAGCCTTCTTTTTCCATTATGTAGTTAATAACAAAAAATATATTACGTGATATTGCGTTGTTTCCATGTCACTTCTCGTGTTTGTTTGGTTGTGAGACGTAGTTTAGACAAAGTTGTCTGTGATTCTTCCTATTTTAAAGTCACGCAGTATGAACTGTCCTGTCGCTGATCCATCCTACAGTGTAAACAGCACCGACAGAACACTAGCCCAGAGAGTCATGCAGTTTGAAAACATCTGTGACACGACTACTTTGAAAATCATGCAGTCTGAAATCTGCATGAGACGTATTGGTGTAAATGGGGCTGTGTGTATTTTTTGCGAACAGGATGCTGCTGCGACGGGGGCAGGTTGGAGGTTTGTGATGCCAGCTCCTGGTCTATCGGCCATCGGCGACGGATGATGGCATCGTCTAACGACCCAACCCTAGTACCTGTACAGTAACTATTGACTAATTTGTATCAGTTTCAATAGATTTTTTTAAAAATTAAATACTTAACTGAATATATGCTTCTTCCTCTATAAACTTTTCTTGTTGCAATTAACTGCTGAAGCATTTATTATAATATACTCGTGACATACAATATTATTACAATGTTGACCTAAACCGCAAAAAAGATTAACTTAAAAGCTATAATAAGCAACCACATTTTTATAAATACTTTTTGTGTATATACATGTTCAGAGTAAATAAATGTTTTAAAATAAATAGCTAAATGGTTATAAAGTACAACAGGTAACACTTTATAATAAAGTCTCATTAGTAAATGTTAGTTAATGCATTCAAGTCAACAGCGAGAAATGGCAGTATTATAGTTAAGTTACAGTTGTGAAATATATCAAAAAGTAATACTTACCATGATAATGGTATATTCAATATTCATATCGCAGTGAGGTGCAATAAATGTCTTTTTTTACTTTACCTACCTTTTTTTAAATAAAATTTTCTGTTTTTTAAGAATGCACTAAAATGAAAATTCTTGGCAGAAACCAAAAATTTGGGATGATAACTTAGACCAAATATGAATATTTGTAATAATTATGTATATAAGAAATTTTGAAGTTTCATTCATTCATTTAATCATTCTTTGAACTGTGGGGGGAAACCGGAGCACCCGAAGGAAACCCACGCGAACACAGGGAAACATCCATACACTCTCATTCACCCACACACTATAGCAAATTTAGCTTACTCAATTCAACTATAGTGCATGTCTTTGGACTGTGGGGGAAACCGGAGCACCCGGAGGAAACCCACGCGAACATGGGGAGAACATGCAAACTCCACACAGAAATACCAACTGACCCAGCCAGAGCTCGAACCTGCGATCTTCTTGCTTTGAGGCGATCATGCTAGACCACCTTAACCTTAGAATATTTTCATTCATTCATTTTCTTATCGCCTTTATTAATCTGGGGTCGCCACAGTGGAATGAGCCGCCATCTTATTCAGCATATGTTTTACGTTTGATGCCCTTCCAGCTGCAACCAATCACTGGGAAACCATAGAAGATTTCACTTAACCTAAATAAAAAGACATGCATTATACTGGATCGGGAAAGGTCCGTGAGCCAATAATGTAAAAATTATATAACAAGAAACATCGCTATCTCAATACTAAAAAGCAATATTGCTTATCACATATTTTCCTAGTAGGGATGCTCATTTTGATTTATTTTACCAACCGCCAATCGCAGCTCGTTAATCGAATATTAACCATTAACTGTTAACAGATAAATATTAAAATATTATTTAATAAAAAAAAGGTTTCTATTTTGTGATGCATTAAATATTTTAAACTACTGATTTATTTTAACATGCGAACAGCAGCATACAGAACATAACAGAACATCTTCACTCACCTGCAGTGTTACAGCATAGAAAAAAATAATAAACTAAATAAAAATAATAAAATAAACAGGCCTGCCCTAGATATTTTTCACCTAAATGACCAATTTAGATTACAAAACAAAAACACTGACTGAATCCTTTTTAAGAACCAGCATTTGCTGCTTTTTCCAATCATGTTTTTTTCATACGGCAAATAAAAATATCAGGCTATTAAATTGATCGCTCCACTTAAAATATGCATTTGATTAATGCTTCGTTGTTATTATGTCACAAAACCCCTTTTAACATTATAATTGAAGTCATTAGTTTAAAGATTGTCATAATGACTTATTTCCTCCGTCTCACTCGCAATCAGCATCAGCGCTGGTTTGTGTCAACTCATCTGTCAAACTGTAACTAGAAATATTCTTCTTTCATTTTGCTTCTTTTGACAAAATATGTCTGTAGGCACGTGTGGTTGCATGTGTTACCATCCCGCAAGTTAACAAATATTTGTTGCACATCAGGGGTCGATCACAGCGAACGCGCTTTTCCGTTCCAAAAATGCAAGGCGCACCGCACCACACTGCCTTTTATGTTGACAAGAAAAAAGAAGCACGGTGCTCTTTTTCTTACACTACAGGAAAGGACTGAATCAGCTGGTCTATTGTGCGCGAGTGTTGCTGTTCATGTTGTTAAAATTGTAATACACAGAATAACATTGTGATATCCATGATTTGTAAAGTAATATGCCTACAGCTCTGGCTAACTTGAAACTGCGACCACAAGTTTCTCCTCCATCATTAAAAAAATATTCGTCGTCCTGACAGCACAAATACTGCAGGCACCTAAACAGAAACAGTGCTCTGCTTTCATTTGATTGAAGAATGAAAAAGACTCGACTGACGTAACGCACTATTCCGCTCAGGGTTGAGTCTTATTTCAACCACGAGCACACACCGCGCAACAGCAGCATGTGGTACATAAGCAGCGCGCAAAACAGTAAAAAAACATGAAAAATGCCCTTCTCAACGCAAAAAGCGTGTTCGGTGATCTGCCCCTTATGCAGCCAAACTTTAAAAATATATAAAATAATATTTTTAATCGTTTAACTGATACCATTAATCGGTGTGGCTAGGGGGCTCGGCCAAGAGCCGTGGGAGAGAAACGAGGCCCGCCACAGATGAGATACACCTGTGGCGCGCACCTGTCTCCAATCCCACGGAAGGAGCTCTGGACTATAAGAGGAGGAACGATTGCAGAGGAGAGAGAGAGAGCATCGGGCCCGGACATATTGTTTTAGTTTTGCGTTCAGTTTGACGGCAGTCTCCGTGAGGAGCTGCCGTCCGTTTAATTTGGTTTAGACGGCAGTCTCCATGAGGAGCTGCCGTCCCTTTTATTAATAAATATTTCTTTAAAACAGCATCGGTTCTCCGCCTCCTTCTTCCTGGCGGCCAGGTGGCCGTAAACTTTATTACAGTGATGCCGAAACCCGGGAAGAAGAAGAAGCTTTGCTGCCAGAATGACAACTCCGTCAAAACTGCCATTTGCGGAAGCCATCCAGGCCCTCGCGTTCCTCCACCAACAACAACAGGATGCGCTGGTGGAACTGAAGAACACCCAGGAACAACGTTTCCAAGTCCTCATGGAGGCCCAGCGGGAGGACCGCGAGCAAATCCTGAGTCTGCTGTCTCAGGAGATCCGGCCCGCTCCGACATCTGCCGCCCACCCTCCCATCGCCTTACAGAAAATGGCGTCAGAGGACGACCCGGAAGTTTACCTCAATCTCTTTGAGAAGATGGCGGAGGCGTGTTGCTGGCCGTGGGCCGAGTGGCCGGTTCGAGTCATCCCGCTGCTCTCGGGCGAAGCCTAGATCGCCGACCCTGTCTTCTTCCCTCATACAAACGAACTTTACTACAATCGGTTACAATCGCACCCTTTCGGTTAACGGTTAATCAGATATTTTGAGCATCCCTAGTTCAAGTTAATACAAATAGACTTAATTTTATAAGTTGTTGCCTCCAGTTAATAAAACAATTACACATTTTTAGTAGGCATTAAATAAGAAATAAACATCAGCTAAGATTAATAAATGCTTTTGTAGAAATTAAATTTACTAAATTAACCAATGTTAACAAATGGAACTTACTTTACAGTGTTAATGAACAAAAAGGTATTCAAGGAAAAAAGTATTCAGGGATTTGCTGCTGTGATGTACAAATACTATCTGAATATTCTTAAAAGACACTCTAAAAGTTTAAATAATAACTATTAGGGGTGTGAACCTACACTGGTCTCACGGTTCGGTTACGAATATCATGCCATCGATTCGGTTCAATTCGATATCTCAGTGCATTGACGATGCTTTCCATACATAATTTTTTTTTTTTACAACACAAGAAAAAAAATTGTATTAATCTATAAATATGTTTATATTTATGTATTATTTGTAATACAATTTTGTCCTTTAATACAAGCAGTAATATATATGAACTATACCTTTAATTTTACCTGCTCAAAAAAAAAACACTCTTTGTGAATGTTTTAGACAAAACTCCAACACATGCACAGAAGACAGCACGAGCATTCATAACAAATAAACTCATGTAAATATTAGCCCGCTTGCTTTTTGAGCGCTGGCAAGTTCTTACACCCCTATGATTGGTCATTGTCTTCACCCCCTCAACCGAAAGGGCTGCGATTGGCTTTAGAAATGAAAACGATGTTCACCGATGTGTGATGCAGGAAAAACAGCCGCGGGTCAGTCTATATGCGCATAATACGCGGTTATCAGGTAATCCGTAATAGAATAAATACAATACAATAAACTCGCACCACAGGCACGCTTATGTCTGGATCCACAAGTATCGCAAAAGCCGAGAGGAGAGGAAACTTTACCTTACGAACATGCCAATGGATCAAATGCTCAAACTGTGCGTGCGTGCGCGAGAGAGAGAGAGAGAGAGAGAATGGGAGAGAGAGAGAGAGATGGAGTTTTATAGCATTTCTCCCTAGTAGTGAAATAGTGGCTCGTGCTTTTCCATTCCTCAGTGTCAGTGAAAGATTTGCTTTTTAAGTAGTAGGAGTGTTTTAATTTACTCACCCTCACCTTCGCCATAGTATTCTACCGCAACATCGTGCATAGAGGATAAATGACGTTAGTGCGTAATAACCAGTTATGATCTAATACTGAACCGATATTGAATTGTCCCCATCTGCATCACAGTGCACCGAATAAATTATTTATTTTGACACACATAATAACTATTTATTCACAGTATTTTGAAGTGCCCACAATATATCAGTATTTTCCATGTTCATAATATTGAATTATTACACAGCTGTCTGGAATACTTGCTTCTGATTGGTTAGTGGCGACATTCTAAGTTATGTTATTCACAGATAACAACCTCTAAATAATGCACGCTCGTCCAGGAACTTCAAATCATCAGTGAATTGGTTCAAATCCATACACTTGCATATGTATCTGCTTGTCTGTCACGTCACTGTTTGGTGCAATCTTGTGAATGAATAATATGTAGGTAAGTGTGCTTTATGCAGCGGTTTTAATGTCCTTTTAACTTGCATTTTTTTCAGCATCTTGTGACAATATGCAGATTAATGCAACGTTATACTTCAACAGCAGTTTTCTTTTTTCAGCTTTGCCTTTTAAAGGTTTAATAAGCTATTACTGCTAAGAACAAACTTTTGTGTCTAATCAAAGACTATAGAATAAACAAGACATGTCACTCGTATACTAACCACCTTCTAGTACAGGAGCCAATCAGTGATCACTGATGACAATTCTCTGGGGGAGGGGCTTGGACTAGACGTGAGTTTCTGCAGATTTTGTGTGATGCGAACATTTAGAAATGAAACTAAATAGACAGTTGTTTAATTTTACTAGTTAATCATAATATGTAACGTAATCGTAATCTTGGCAAGTAGTTTTGGAGAATTTGATGCTTCCCCGGTCAAACAGAATGCCTGAGCATACTGTTGAGAGGCGGTTTAAAGATGGCCGCAGAGTGAAATGACTTCCTTTTAAGGAGACTTTGGTCTAATCTTTATGCTTTGTTGCAAGTAGTCGTGTAATAAGCGGGATAAAGTATATCCAGGATGGTTGTTTTCACAGAATAAAGCCCTTTAGACTTAAACAACAGTTGCAGACTTAAACAATGGCTTCCGATAAGCCTGTCAGGCTTTATTATGCAATACCAGTCTACTGGATGTACTTTATTTCTAACTTACTGAATAGCCTATTTAGGGTGATAAAATTGGTATCAGTATTTATTGACCAAACACAATTGTCAATAACAATAAAAAATTTTGGTATGACGTTTCGGTATGAAGGCTGTGGTTGATAAGCTTGTCAGGCTTTATTATGCAATAACAATCGACTGGATATACTTTATTCCTAACTTACTGAATAGCCTATCTAGGGCTGGGTGATAAAATTGGTGTCAGTATTTATTGACCGCACACCATTGTCAATAATGATAAAGTTTGGTATGAAGCTTCGGTATAAAGAAGGCTGTGGTTGATAAGTTTGTCAGGCTTTATTATGCGATGACAATCTACTGGATATACTGCAATAACAATAAAAAAGCTTGGTATTAAGTTTTGGTATGTTTTATTAATGTGGCTGCTGAGCGCGCGCCTTGGAAGGAATGTCAATACGGTTAGGGTGTAAGTTTGTCATTTCCAATGGAGGTGCGCTACTAAACACGCACAAAGTGTGCAAGTAGCGCACATGTGGCGCACGCATTTTTCAGACGCACCTAGGTAAATAACGGAACTTTTCAGAATACTGTGAGTTCATCGCGATTCATGTAAGTAGAACTAACCAGTCTGCTTCACTCTTTGTATGGAATATACACATTTTAGTAATAATGGTAGATTAATTACCTGACAAACACAGCCCACCCAAACACTGCAGTGCTTTTCACTTCTCCATAAACTTGCATCAAGGCTACAGCAATGTTTTGTCTGTTTGTCATCCTTTGAGAAAATGGTTGATGGTCGCCTAGTTACGATAGATGCCAAGGGAGCGCGAGAGCAAAGCACACAGAAAATGGTGAAAAAACCCACGCGTTCGTGCTTGCCACTTCACATCAGAGTAACAACACATGCAAAAATGAGTGCCGTATAGCAGCAGTGAAGAGGTTGTATATAATAAAAGGATGTAAGGATGTCGCCAGAGCGGCTTTTTGGTTTCTTTTCTTGTGCATCCCAGCCACTAGCACCTCATCTGAAAGAGTTTTAGCATAGTGGTAATATAGTCAACTTCACAATTTCTAATGTTCAACATGTATTTGAATAATGATGGCCGGTTCCTTTACTCGAAAACTTAGATTTGATTATCATGATTTGTTATGTCTGCAGAGTTTAATGTTTACTGTATCATTATTATTGACACCTTACAGATGTTGATCTACCTTAAAGTTTGCTTTAAGCATTTTACACCCTTACCATTGCACACACTTTGTAACATTTTATCTATCAAGTTTACGAGTCTCTTTAACACCTATGTTCATTTTATTATAAAGATATGAGATATTAAGTATATTATTTTATATTATAAAGTAATTAAATAAAAAAATTATAATATTTCTAAATGTTTTGTTAAAAATATTCATTAATTGATATTAAATTATATGAAACATATCTTTTTTTTTTGCAGTATCGCCCAGCTCCAAGCCTCTCTACATGTCTAACCAGTCTGATCTCACGAGGAAACGTAATTAATTAACGTTTTATCAGTTTAGCGGCTTATTCATACAAATTTGTACAAGTTCAGGCGTACAAAATTATGATTTTAAAAAGGAGGCATGGCACTAAACTCCACCCCTAAATCCAACTGTCATTGAGGTATGAGCAATTTGTCCTAAAATGTAAGAAGTAGATCATAACAATTAGCCACTAAATAAAAAAAATACGAATTACCATGAGATAGCATTAGTCTAACTGAAGGACAATTAATTAGTCCATTAAATCTTCAAGATATCTGCACTGTACTTTTTTTTGGAGGGAATATGTAATTATACTAAAGTGTATTTAAGCAAAAAAAAAATAAATCACTCATGCCTCAAAAACCTTTAATAACCCCCCTTTGACTTTACTGATAAAGCGAACGCATCAAGTCTTCAACACATCAGCCGTATAGTTACTCCATTAAAGCCAAAAAAGATGAAAGCCTCATCATATCAAAAGATCAGAGACTGAAGCCAAAATGAGGAGGCAGAACCCAACCGGACATTCACCTAGAATAATCAGAGCCAAAGATCACAGAGGAAAGCGAGTCAACATTGGCACAGCAGCGCATATTTGGTCAGTGACTTCAAGGGGACGAACCCCGAGTCGAACAGAGACTGAGAACTAATGATGCTAACATTTCCCAACAAAATCATTATGCCATTTTCTTTTTTCTTTGTATTCATTGCAGAGAATATCGTTCTGTAGCTGGATGGATAATAATGAGGCCGAGTGCAAGTTCAGCTAATTTAACAGTCTTCTTTTTGCCAAGGAGCTCTAATTCTAACTCGCGTCCACACAAAATCATTAATCAAGGGCCGTCTGCAATTACCAGAGCGACAGAATCTCACTCTCACCTCACGTCTGTTCTGCCTCATTTCTGCTCACCATCCGCAGGTTAATAAAGAGGAGGCAGGACTTCTTGTAGACCTGTGTGAGGCTTCCTAACACTAATAAGGCCACTCAGACTTGCTAATATTAGACTGAAGAAACCCTCTGTGTGCTACAACCTGCTGGTCGTGACAGTGACCTTGGCCTTTTACTCATTTGTAACTAGGCATGGGTCGGCATAAAATTTTGACGGTATGATCGCCCTGGATAAATGTATCACCGTTTCACAATATTGTGATTACTGCTCTAAAATAAGTTATTTTTAAATGTCTGGGTATAAAGGCGGCGTGGTTGCTCAGTGGTTAGCACTGTCGCCTCAAAGCAAGAGGGTTGCTGGTTTGAGTCCTGGCTGGGCCATTTGGCATTTCTGTGTGTTTGCATGTTCTTCCCATGTTGGCGTGGGATTTCTCCGGGTGCTCCGGTTTCCCCCACAGACCAAACACATGCTCTATAGGTGAATTGGATAAACTAAGTTGGCCATAGTGTGTGTGTGTGTGTGTGTGAGTGTGTGAGTGTGTATGGATGTTTCTCAGTAATGGGTTGCAGCTGGAAGGGTATCTGTTGTGTAAAAACATATGCTGGAATAGTTAGCGGTTCATTTGGCTGTGGCGACCTCTGAAATAGAGACAAATAAATACATGATTGAAATATTTTGGAAAAGTAAACATGTCAGGCAAAACATTTAAAATAATTAATTGACTTCTGCTATCTTTGTTAGTTTCAAAAACATTTATTTTATTTTATTTGATAAGGCATCTTTGGATATCTTTCTTTTCTTTAAATATATAGTAAGCCACTGCCCTGTTCAGGTCTATAGCATGCTTGTATGTTGGTTTATAAGCGGAATCATGGGCTGACCAGTAGCTTATGATGTGAAGCTTACTTTTCTGATGGAGATACTGTTGCCCTAAAAAACATGAAAAAATAAATAAATATATATATAAATAGTTATAAATAGTTATAAAACACTTACATATACCATAGGAACAGTATAACAGAAAATTGTAGCAATTTTAAAACCTTGACTTTTCCAAAGTGTGGTAAATCTTGAAACAGGTTATCGTCTCATGCCTATTTGTAACCCACATACAACAGGCCTGGGGGGGTCCAGGCGGGTTCAAAAAACCTATCCCCTAACTGCTGAAGTCCAATATTTGGCCCCTTTAAGAGCTCATGTTGTCCCATTTTTTACAGTATGTCTTTATAAATTGCGAAAATTACCAATAGAAGAATGCAGCTTAAAGGGCACCTATGGTGAAAAATCTACTTTTCAAGCTGTTTGGACAGACATATGTGTAGGTATAGTGTATAGACCGTCATATTGGGGTGATATAAACACACTCTGTCCTTTTTTTTTTTCAATTTAACAACATAAAAACCGTGGACCAATTGGAGCGGTTTTGAGATCAACCGCAACTTGACGTAGGAGTGCGGTTCCCCCGCCCACCAATATTGATTGACAGGTGCGCATTACCATACCAGTATGTTGTTTCACGTCCGTCATTTTCAGCGTGTGAGTCAAAGCGATGTCACCAAAGAAACAGCCTTGCTCTATTTTTAGATGTAAGGCTCACTGGACTCAACATTCACCACGTTATCACTCTCCTCGCCGCCAGTGTTTTTGAGTTTTGGTGGGTTTGCATACATGTGTACTTTTCATTGCGTCAAACTTTAGCGGTTTGCATTTCCCACGGTCACAGAAGCTCCCTGTCATCTTAACTAGGTGCAGCTGGAAAGTGCGAGCGCGTTGCCTCACATGCGGGTCCCTCCATTGGAAATAACGAACTAACGATGCTCAGCGCCATGCATTTCGTGTTGTCGCGGATAAAAGTGAGGACCGAGAGGGGGTCGCGGATGAAAGTGAGGACCGGGGGGTTCACTCACTATTCTGCCGCCTAGGTCGCCTCATATTTTTGCCACGCCACAGAGCATTATCTGAATAGTTTCATTTTAAATAACATGCGAATGTGCGCGTCTGGTGTGCCATGTCGTGGCTCTGAGCGGCGCATCCGGTGTATGATGCCCTTTAGTTATAGCCTCAAGCAGGTCGTACACCAGAAGCGCCAATCGGCAACAAGCAGCGTCGCGCCACGCAGCGGCATGCATTTCTGAATTCTAAACATAAGTTTCTATCAGATGACACACAGCGCCGCCGCAAGTGTGCGATACTACTGTCATGTGCGCGCTGTGTCGCGGTGCATCCGGTGTGTGATGCGCTTCAGTCAAAGTTAATTCATTGTGCTTGGTTATTCGTCTCGGTGTAGGCTACAAGCTTGGAGCTTTAAACTAGCACACAGTTGGCTGTAAAACTATACAAAGACACAAATAATTTTGTACTCTCTGCTTGGTCTGTGTCCGAGTCGTACATGTACAGCTGAATGCTGGTCCTCTCACTCATGTTGCTTCTCTCTGCCTGCCTGTCTGTTGCCATAAACAAACAGGGGAGCTCTTGGCTCCTCCCCCTTGTTAAGTTCGGCGAGAAGTCAAAACTAATTTTCATGCAAAGCAACACGCCCCAAAAACAAAGAACTGTGTACATGTCCCTTAAAATGCCACTTAACACATCATAATAAAAAAATCTGAATTGTGTTTTGAACTGAACCTAAACTGGCACACTCAGAAGAACCATAATATTAATATTACATCTTAAAAAAGGGGTAAAATAGGTGCCCTTTAAAGATGGCTCTCATATAGAGAATGAAGTCACATGCACTGGATTTTATAAATTTATTTCACAGACTTCAACAGAGTGTAGAAATCTTGAGGGTTCTGTGGGTTTAATTTATCAAAATCTGATCGTAGTTTTGTATTTTCTATTGGATTCAAGTCAGGTGATCGGCCGGGTCGTTATACAGCATGATTTTCTTTCTCTGAAAGCATTTGAGAGTTTTCTTGGCTGTGTTTTGGATCATTGTCCTGCTGAATTGTCCCCTCTGGTTTCATCTTCATAATTTTGCTAATGTAGATGTTGGACTGAAGCAGCTAATATTCATTTACACTGTGAAAGGGCAGAGGGTTGCTGAAGAACTACTCAGGGATTTCAGCTGCTGTCTGGGCTTTCACTGCCTTTCTACACATCCCTTTCTTCATGTGTTCAATAATATTTCCCTGTGTCATTAAATTTTTATTACACATCCCTGCTGAAAAATCCAGCTTAAACCAGCCTAAGCTGGTTGGCTGGTTTTAGCTGGTTGACCAGCCTGGTTTTAGAGGGGTTTTGGCCATTTCCAGGCTGGTTTCCAGACATTTCCAGCCTGATCTTAGCTGGTCAGGCTGGGAGTTGACCAGCTAAAACCAGCTTGACCAGCCAAAACCAGCTATGTCCAGCTTAAACCAGGCTGGTCAAGCTGGTTTTAGCTGATTTAAGCTGGCAGGCTGGAAATGGCTGGAAACCAGCCTGGAAATGGCCAAAACCCCTCTAAAACCAGGCTGGTCGACCAGCTAAAACCAGCCAACCATCTTAGGCTGGTTTTTCGCTGGATTTTTCAGCAGGGATAACTTCATTTGTAATCTAATAAGTTTTGTTTTGTTTTCATGTATGTAGTTACTTGGTGGTTATCAACATCTAGTGAAAATGTCAAGTAAACAGCACCTTTGTAAATGTTTTGGTGGCGTGTTCAATACTTATTTCCCTCATTGTAGCCACTAATAGATCCAGCTAGATAGCTAAAGTACTATGTAATGTCATTATGACAAAGGTGAAATCAGTTTGTTTAAAAGGGTGGTCCACTACGATATCATATTTTAAACTCTAGTTGATTGTTTAATGTAGCTGTGTGAACATAAACAACATCTCTGAATGTAATATGCAAAGGGAGACATTGGCTTTCACAGAGTTAGCTTAGCAAAGCCTACAGTGAACGAAGTTTGGGGACTTTAAAAATATATCCAGGTTAATGTTATAAACCCTTCAGGTTATGCACATACACCCCGCGCAGTGAAGGTCTGTGGCCAGAGGTACTGTAATGTTATAACAGAGATGCTTTCTGGTGATGTAAAGCTGATCTGCGAATCACAGCACATTGTTATCTGACAAATCAGAGCCTCTTGAGGGCGGGTCTTAAGAGGAACTAGGAAGTACGACAGTAGTTTTCATGTTAGCGGAGTACCTGTATATAATCAAAGTAGGATATATGGAAAAAAAAGCATAATTTTCTACAAATACAGCATGAACACACATTGGTTTGCACCCCATAAACACAACCAAGCCTTAAAAATACAGTGTGGACCCCCCCTTTAAACATATTTTATAAATGAAAGCTCTCAGTACTTATTAGTGTTGGGTCGATAGACGATGCCATCGCCAATGGCCGATAGACCTCACGATGCTGAGCCGGTATCGTGATCCTTTACCCCGCCCTCATCGCAGCAGCAACCAGCTTGCGAAAAATACACGCTTAAGCCCTGTTTACACTAATGCTGTGTTCACACCAGGCGTGAAACACGCAGATAAATCGCGCTATTCACGTGTAAATAGGCGCGTGAACATTAGAGTTTACTCGCTTCATTTGCGCATCAAATTCACTTCAGAACAGACGCGGATTCGTGTGATGGACAGGGCTTCTGTCTGCCCGGTGACTAGCTTTGTTGCTAAATGGCTAACATGGATTTTATTGAGAAAATAACTGTGTTTATGTGCTTTTATGAAGGATGAAAAACAACGTAGATGCGTTTGGAGCAGAGTCCACTAGATACTTTCAGAGGTGCACCCAGCTCTGTAAGCTCATAAACTCCTCCAGAAACTTAACCTGGATGATAGAGGCTTTCAGCAGTGCTTCTGACTGAGCCGAGCCCAGTTTGATGAACTGTTGTCGGTGTCGGCTGGAGGATTTCCCTCAGGACATCAACAACAGGTGCTACGTCACAATCATGCCGCCACAAGAGCAAGCTCCTGATTGGTTAACGTGGCGCGAATGTCTGCAGAAGTTCAGATTTTTGAACTCGAGCGATTCGCCATTCGTGCGTATCGCGCCGCAGGATGTCTATTTGCGCCTTTGCATTGACTTCACATGTAAATCACTCAAACTTGATGCTTGTTCCGCGTCTGGTGTGAACGCAGCACAATACGTCATATTTAAATGACAATTTAGAATGAAAACGATCCACGTCCACACTGGCTTTTCATCTAGCATTTCTGAAAAGCCCTCCTTCCACACTATACTGCTGAAAATGCACATCAAGTGACCACACACACACACACACACACACAGAGGCACACGCTGCAGCATATGCGCACGTCTGAGCTCCAGCAGTCAGCGGGTGCTTTGAGCACAAATCCCCAGAGAGCAGTGCACGTCAAACAGTTTATCAAGGATGTACAGCTGAATCACATCTCACTATAGTTGTTAAATTTGATATTTTAATTAATCTTGTCTCTATCTAACGACTCTTCAGTCTTTTGAATCCATCATGTAACGTGTCACAGACTCAGTACACTGCTTCAATCTTTCGCTTTCACGCTTGCTCTTCGTAATTTTAGTGAAAACTTCAGATACTGTTGGTTGGTTCCTGTTGGTTGTGCACCTTTTTTACCAACCAAGTTTGTCAGCGACATTGTAACAACATTGATCACTCTACCTATTCATGCCAGAGTCCCACGGAAAAAGTGATTGACAGGTGGTAATTTGTGTGTAAATAAATCTTTATTTTTTTATGATTTGGTAATGGGTAAAACAAAGACCATATGCGGGTCAGGTAGTTGAAATGGTAGGCTACAAATAATTAATCTAAGAAAGATTATTTATTATTAATAAATAATTCACCGCCACCTATGACGATGATGCCTTCGTCCATCGCAATGTTTCACATTTAGACATCATACGATGCCAAATTGGTCGACATTGCCCAACCCTAGTATTTATTAAATATTTGAAACATAATTAAAATGTCACAGGACAGTTCATTGTGTCTCTTTAATCAGTTTTCAATAGAAAAGGCACAATCATTAGGCAATTAAAAAACGTTTAACTGTTAAAAAAAAAAATAAAAAAAGTGTATACATGTAAACCATTAAACAATTTGCATGCATTGACATAATGGCATCATGGATATTGATAATTTTTCACCATGACCAAAATTCCAGTTGGATGGCAGTCTTTTGAGCTGTACAGGAAGTGAAATCCTTAAGAAGTGAGTTTATTTTACATGATTCTTTTAGTTGTAGGCTTCAAAACTATTTTAGCTGTGCGGTCTGGTGGAGCTTTATCACAAACACCACTGCTCACATCCGAAATGAATGAAATAAAAAAAGGCTGGATAAAATATCTGATGTGTGCCGGTGCATTAGACCTTGCAGAATGTTCATGTATGTGTGTGTGCGAAAGTGCAAAGCAGTCAGGGAAAGTGTGCGGTCATGTGTGTCTCAATGCCAGATGGTCAAGAGTTCTGTGAGAGAAGCTTTGCCTTAAGACCTAATGAAATCTTAATAGTGACGCGGCGTCACTGAGAGGGATTTATGAGCAGGAGACTGAAATGGTCAATATAATAAATCTTGAGATCTGCCCTAATGCTGGAAAGCACATGGATTAGCACAGTTTTTCCTCTTAGGAACAGATTGTGGGCTTAGATTGTCTCTGATAGTGTGATTACATGTTGTTTTTTAATCTAAACATTAGTCTGTGGAAAACTGTGTTCGTTTTGCAGAGTTTATATGCCCGAGAGGTTAAGTAAAGAGGTCAAGCAGTGATATCTGAGAAATAGGTTGAAATGTATTTGCATTTGAAGCTTGATTTAATGCATAAACATACACTTGGAGCAATAGTTCAACCCAAAATTTTAATCTGCTTTTAATTTACTTGCTCTTTGTATTATTATTATTTTTTTTTTGTGGTTCTTTGGGACTCATACATTTTAAACCTTTTTCATGATTTAATATAAATCTTTCTTGCCTCCAAAATGTGTCTGTAAAGTTTCAGCTCAAAACACCCATCAGATTATTTATTATACCTTTTTAAATCTGGGAAATTTGAGCTGTTATAACATTGTAGCTGTTTTTGTTGCCAGTGCAGTGTTTCCTCTAGGATTTTTTTCCAGCTGTGATGGCAGGCCTGGTAGACACAGATCTACCAACTACCTATGGCGTTATTTCAATGACAAATGTCATGAGCTTAGTATTACAAGTGGAGATCACATTCATGTATCATGTAATACGAGCATGTGAATCTTTGCTTGCCCGCCAATTTCCTCTGTTCGTGCACAAAACTACTTGCATGCCCTCAAATAAATGCAGCTGAAGTGTGATTTAGTGCGTTTATGTAACGGGTATGTCTCCAACATTTATTACATTACCTACAGAATGGCATTCATGCGTCCTGAAGTGAAACGGCTATAAACTGCAGCAAGATGAAGTCATTGTACACAGAGCCATAGAAATTTATCTATAAAGTATAATTATGGAATCTGTGTTCATCATAACTAAAAGCTATGTCATGTTTGCTAGCCTCACGCGTCACGCACCTGTCAGTCAGTCAGTCAGTATGTCACTTTAAAGGGTTAAACAAATAATGTACAGCACTACTACGATTACAGAAAAGTTTTTGCTGTTATAATTCACTTACCTTTCAATACGTTTTGGTGCGATTATAACCCGCTATTAAAAACAAACAAACACGACTGAATGTTTTTGGATGAGAAGCTGTAATGTAGCCATGGCGGGATGAAATTTGGTGTGGCGCCCCGCCATGGAAGAATAAATGTAGCGAAAACCATGCTGTGGCTTTAATGTGAATGTGCTGGTTCTCCCCACCCACCTTTCCCACGTGCATGTCAAGAGCCTTACGCCTGTTTCACACCGCAAGCACAAGCAGTGCATGAGCAGCGTGCTCGCATCGCTTATAGAGAGCAGAAGCAGTATGCAGGCGTTTGCCTTTCACACCGACTGTGTCTGCAGCGTGCAGCTCTGCTCATTGGCAGCTGCTGCACAGATCAATCTATCTCTGTCTATTCTATCTAGTTACCTATCTATCTATAAATACACTTTTTTTTTACTTTTCATATGCACCAAGGCCCGTGGCAACTTCCTACCATGCTGTTTCCTTAACCTGCAAGTCTTTATTTTACAAATTATATAGATCCTAAAGAACTGTCTGCTTCTCAAGCTCTATAAGGAGTGTCATTTCATGTTTCTTAAGGTGCAACCGGTCAGAAGACAATCGCCTCTATGTCATTTTGTTTTTGATTGTCAGGATGATGTAGGCTTATAGTTATAATATTTATACAATATAGTTATAATGATATTTATACATGATCAAACTAGTGTGCAACTTTTAAATTTGGTTTTGTTGTTCGTGACTAAATAAATATTTGTTGCCGTTTTGAATCGTTTAAGTTAATTTGATTGACTATATAAAAATTAGTGGATATTATCGATGCTTTTATTGGGTAAAAATGCTACTTACTGTCATTCAATGTGTTTTTGGTCATTATTAATGCACTGTCACTTTAAGTGTGAGCAACGTGACAAAAATAGACTGACCGCCGAAACTACCGCAGCACTGCTGCTTCAGTGATGCTCACGCCTCGCGCTGATGCGCTGCTTCTGTGTGCAGTATGAAAGCTCTAATCTGTTAACAAAGACGCCGAAAAACGCTTGCGGTGTGAAACAGGCTTTAGCCTTGACATAAACAAACAGCACAGTGACCATAAAGCAGATCTCCCTTACTACAGTAAGAACTTTCCCAGTGCTTATTTGTTATATTTGTTGTGGAGTTAATTCAAGCCTTTCAGCAATGATGAGTCTCACACAATGTCATTATAAAGATCGCTCGCGTGCATGTGCACACATACACATTTAGCTTTGCACTGTTTTTGCATGGCAAATGTTTGCATATGTTATGTTAATGTACAAAACAAACCTGATTTAATGTCCACAAACCGGGATTGAAGCTTTTTCTTTATAATTGTACTGATATTATGTGGCTTTGGTGATGAATTACTTAATGTCTTTATTGCAAACATGCACTGTTTTAAAAATGTTTAAACTCATTCTTGATCACATTTGATTTAGTTATGTTGCACATGTCTTGTCTTATGGATATGATTTTTTATTTTTTTTTTGCAGATGATCATTGAGTAGTTTTACATTTATCAAATTAACCCATATGCAGCCAGGTGGTTAAATCATGTCTTATGAAGTGGATCAATGAGTTTTTGTAGCTAAAAATAACGCATGTTTTTTAAATTAAAAACTTAGTCACTGACATTATCTGGCATCCCAATGCACAATTTGCATGACTGACACGACACCTGATGCATGAGACATTTGTAGAGGAAGCTCTGGGAATAGACTCATCACACGAACCACTTACACTCAAAAAAATGTTGCTGTTTTAAACTAATTTAAAA
>CAIGQZ010033059.1:2179133-2195682 GCA_903798205.1 Danio tinwini | reverse complement strand
CACACACACACACACACACACACACACACACACACACACACACACACTCATGTTTGTCCTCCATCTGCTGAATCACTGGCTCACAGTCACTGATGATGCCGAGTCTGCAAATACTGGAAAACAAAAAAAAACACACTGATGGCAAACAGTCCTCCATCCCTTCTGTTTTCTCCCAATTTGCTTGTTAGTAGACTATATTTACTTTTCATTTGAAAGGATTAGGGTCATTTAAGCTGCATTATACTGGGGAGATATGTGACATGCAACATGCAATATTGTTGTTGAGTATTAAGAGATCTTACTATATTTCTTATGATGTAACAGTTTCCTAGGAAAATGCTAGTTTTAATTAGCTGTGCTTAGCGCGAGAGCTGGAAGGGTAGGGGTGGAGGGGCTTTGTGGGTGTGCGCGAACTAAGGAGCAGGGCGGGGGGGTTGTTTGTGGGTGCGCGTGAACTGAAGAGCCAGCGCACATGCACCCGGTTTTAGGCCGGACTGTACCAAAAAGCTGAGGAGTCGGGGGGGACTGGAATTCCGGGAGTTTTCCGGGAGACAAAACAATACGGGAGATGGGTCTTAAATACGGGAGACTCCCGGGAAAAACAGGATTGTTGGCAGGTTTTCCGGGAGTTTTCCGGGTGACAAAACAATCTGGGAGATGGGTCTGAAATACGGGAGACTCCCGGAAAAAAACGGGAGTGTTGACAGGTATGCTCTGGGTTCACCTAACTAATAGCAGAATAACTAGACTGTAAAACATTTCTTGCTGCCTTAAATTTTATAGTTGAATCAAATAAATTTTTTTGTCATCTCAACCTGACAATCTGAACTTCAGCAGACATTCGCGCCGCATTAACCAATCAGGAGCTTGCTCGTGGGGGCATGATTATGACGTAGCGCCTAGTGGTGTAACGGATCACAAATCTGCAGTTCGGATCACACTACAGTTTTTTAGTCACGGATCGGACCATTTTTAGAACCTGTAATGTTAATAAAAATAACAATCAAGAAAGAACCAGCTGAAAAAAGAAAAGTATTCAATATCAAATATGATATTTGCTACTGTTGCTGATAATGCTAAATATAGAAATCTAACATCTTGTACAACAGATCATATTTGTCTTCAATTGATGATTCAACAATTCACACATAAAACTTAATGTTTTATTATACTGTAGATGTATTATTTTTGAAAATCTAATCGTTGACCAAATTTTGATGGTTGTTTGTCGCCATCTGTTGGTTACACAATGTAATTGCTTTTACCAGCGTCTCAAATTCATTAGTGTCATGTTTCATTAAACGGTGATTTTGGGGGGGTTTGGGGTTGTTGGGGCGGTGGATGGCGGTGGACTGTCGCAGATGAAAGTGAGCAAGGCGGAGGTGAACAGCATGCAGGTGAGAGCGGTTGAGGAGGGGGATCGGTAAAATGAGGTGCCGGATCAGATTTCAGAGGTGCCGAAACCAGATCCGGCGTGTTCCGGCACAAATTAAGCCCCAGTCCCACCACAACTTTTCCCGTCATCATTATATCATTATCATCATTATATCTTACAGGGAAGCCAAAATGTTTTTATGCATGCAGCGATCTCTCTGCAATAGTTTTAAATGTTGGATTAACAGACAAGTTCAAAATCAATTATTAATCCGCGGGTCACGTGCGTTCCAAAGGATGAGTTGTGATCGGTACGGATCATGGATCAACAGTGATCCGTTTCACCCCTAGTAGCGCCGGTTGTTGGTGTCCCGGGGGAAAACCCTCCTGCCGACACCACACAACAGTTCATTAAACTGGGCTCGACTCAGTCAGAAGCACCGCTGAAAGCTTCTATTATCCAGGTTAAGTTTCTGGAGGAGTTTATGAACTCAAAGAGCTGGGTGCACCTCTGAATGGATCTAGTGGACTCAGACTATGCTCCAAATGAATCAACGCTGTTTATTAGCCTTCATAAAGCACATAAACACAGTTATTCTCTCTATAAAATCCATGTTAGCCATTTAGCAACAAAGCTTGAGTCACCGGGTAGACAGAAACCCTGCTCATGATGCGAATCCGCATCTGTTGTAAAGTGAATTTGACCCGTGAATGAACGCCATAGTAAGCTACCGTCATATAAATGACGTCAGTACGAGATTCCTAATTAGGATTATTACTGAACTGATACCAAATTTTCGACACATTTCTAAACATAATAGTTTTAATAACTCATTTCTAACAACTGATTTATTTTATCTTTGCCATGAAGACAGTAAATAATATTTGACTAGATTTTATTTTAAGACACTTCTGTACAGCTTAAAGTGACATTTAAAGGCTTAACTACAGTAGGTTAATTAGGTTAACTAGGCAGGTTAAGGTAATTAGGCAGGTTATTGTATAACGATGGTTTGTTCTGCAGACTTAAAAAATCTAGCTTAAAACTGCTTTTATTCTAGCTGAAATAAAACAAATAAGGCTTTCTCCAGAAAAAAAAAAATATTATAAGATATACTGTGAAAATTTCCTTGCTCTGTTCAACATCATTTGGGAAATATTAAAAAAAGACAAATTTCTAAGGGGTGCTAATAATTCTGACTTAACTGTATATCATGATAACAATACTTATGCGACTTATGTATACTTATGTATTGTGCGGCCTTGATTAAACCAACCCATGCTGACTCCAACACAGTTCTCTCTCTTTAATAATAATAATAATAATAATAATAATAATAATAATAATAATAATAATAATAATAATATTAATAATAATAATAATAATACTGTACATATGTTATGTATGTAAACCAGTGTTTATTGTCTAATGCTGTAAGAAATGACTGGAGTTTACTGTAGTTGTGATCATGCTGAATACATTTAAGTCTGCGTTGATGTGCCTTTATTATTGTGCTCTCATCACAAGAGTGACAAACCATCTCCATCTGTCAATGTTATTGATTGGAGGAAGATAGATGATTTAACCTTCAGGCCAGCCTTCAGAATGCATTACCTGAACATCTGTCAGTTTGCCATTATCTGGCTATCAGAAGATTTCTCACATTTGCTGTATTTAATTTATTTTTAATTTAGTTAAATCTATAAATAAAAAATACATATTTTTCTTTTCTTTTTTTCACTACTTGAACATCTCTCAATTTGCCATAATCTAACTGTCAATTTTTTTTTACATTTGCTTTATTTAAAAAAAATAATAATTATATCTAAAAACTTTATATTTTAATTATTTGTTTATTACTACCTGAACATCTCTCAATTTGCCATAATCTGGCTGTCAGAAAGTGTTTAACATTTGCATTATTTATTTTTATTTATATGACATACTACCTGACAAATGTCTTGTCGTCAATCTCAGTTGTAAGAGCAGCAAATTATATATACTCATTTCGACCGCTTGTATCCAAGATATTGTCCTTTCCGTCATGACCAAAAGCTCATGACCATAGGTGAGAGTAGGGACGTAGATTGACCAGTAAATCGAGAGCTTTGCCTTTTGGCTCAGCTCCTTCTTTACCACAACGCACCGATACATCAACCACATTACTGCTGCCGCTGCACCAATCTGCCTGTCAATCTCATGTTCCATCCTTTCCACACTCGTGAACAAACCCCCAAGATACTTGGACTCCTCCACCTGGGGTAAGGACTTTCCTCCAACTTGGAGATGGCAAACCACCTTTTTCCAGTGGAGCACCATGGCTTCGGACTTGAAGGTGCTGTTTCTCATCCCAGCCACGTCACACTCGGCAGCAAACCGCCCCAGTGCATGCTGAAGGTGCATGTTCGATGAAGCCAACAGAACAACATTGTCTGCGAATAACAGAGATGAAATTCTGTGGTCCTCAAACTGGACCCCCTCCAGCCAGCTGCACTTTTGAAATTATGAACAGAATTGGTGAAAAAGGGCAGCCCTGCCTGAGTCCAACATGCACTGGAAACAAGTCTGACTTATTGCCGGCAATGCGAACCAAACTCCTACTGTTCATACAGGGACGAGACAACCCTTAACAGAGTGCCTCACTTAACCTCAAAGTAATTAAGGAAGAGTCCTTACTGTATCCTAACTGTATCTCAAATGTACCAGTTTCAGTTAATTGACATTCATCCTTACTAATACAGTTTCTAAGGATGTCCTTCAAAAAGTTTCAGAGTTGATTTAATTATTAGTTGATTCACTTAAATGGCACTTCTGATGTTCAGTTGTTTGTTAGTTAGTTCGTTGTTTTACCGTAATCTAATTTAAATGCTAAGCACGTCCCCTGAAAGAGAACTGTATGTAATCATTTACCTTATTTATGAATTATTTTTACCTTAATTTATCTTGAGGGTGTCCCCGTCGCCTCGACAAACACCATGAAATATGTCTGTGGTGGCTCAGTTTTTCTTAATTAACGCAATTAAAAAGTAAACCGTGGGCCGTGTTGAATTATTCACGAAACGCGGAGGTGACAAGCCAGTGTTTTGTGTTTCGATTTGCATCTCATTAGCCTTGTTTTTATACCGGCCAAGTAGAGTGCCCTCTGAAGACTGCGATTCCTCCACATCTGCCACAAACGCTGCTCATCAACAGGATTATTGGGCTGTTTTACCAGGAGACGAGTCTGTGCCAGATCCTCATTAACCAGTGACCGGTGGCTGAAGATAATCTGGGATGAGGAATCGTCACGTCTGCCAAAAACTGAGGCCTTTGAGTCTGCAGTGATCTTCAGTTGTGCCCGAAGCCTTACAGGAGTTTCTTTGTTTTGGATCATTTACTCTGAAAAGATAAGCTGCTGAACATGACTCGCATCTGGTTTTCTGATGACAGTGTAAATATGATGCCAACATAATTCTGATCTAGGGAACGGTTGTTGCTAGATGAGATACAATTGCTGCTGGATGCTAATGTTAGTTATTATTTATTAAATTACCTATTGATTGTATTTTATTAACGTCTACTCTTACCGCAACCCTAAACCCAATCATCCCAGTAATGTAAAAGCAGTAATTGTACAAATATTATTCATGTTGTTTATTAAATTACCTCTAAAATTGTATTTTATTAACGTTTGGGATGCCCTACTCCGACTATAAACTCAACCCTCACAGTAATGTAAAAATGTTTATTATTGCTTTACAGCGTCCCAAAAATGATGCTATATTGATATATCCTATCCAGACTTTACCCATTTTCACAGTATTTCCTATAATATTTTTTCTTCTGGAGAAAGTTTGGCTGGAATAAATGCTGTTTTTTTTTCGGAGACAATTTTATGGTCAATAATAGTAGTCCCTTTTTTTTTATAGTCTTGTCCAATTGTGTCTAAAACCCAGGCTCATTGGGAAAATGGGCCCAGGGACACTTTTTTTGAGAACTGAGAAATATGTACCCTGGATGCTTTGTGCAGTTTTTGTTTTCACAAATCCACTAGATGGCACCATGTACATTTATTTCTTTTTTTGACAATTACAAATTTGTCACTGGGGCACGTTTACTTATACCTGCCGTTTCTCGTAAATCCAGCAGTGGACTGTGTATGTTTCTGCCCATCTTAAAGTACTTCTCGTGCGCTTTTGTGAGAAAAGTTGGTAGAGCTTAGATCGGACCCAAAAAATTAAACCTGACCCCGAGCCTGTGCACCTTGTGTCCAAACCTGACCCGGTCAGACACATTAACTGTAATTATGGGCCCGAGCCCAATTTGAACCAGACTATTTTTTAGGGCTGTCTATTGGAAAGGCCCTCACAATACGATACATATCACGATACATGGGTCATGATACAATATATCATGATATATTGCGATACAATAAATATTGTGATATATTGCAATAGTTTGTATTAGTAAGTGTGTCACATTATATTGACAACTTGATAAAGTCGGTAGACAAATTAAAATTCCAATTTATTTTTTTCTATCCATTCCAATTCATTAGAATTGCACAGTGTGATTGAACAGAGAACTATATATATTGCAAAGCTTACAAATGGCATTTTATTAGTCTAATTCAGTACTCCCTGGTATAGCGTTAAAACCAAAGTGCAGTCACACGTCAGCTCTAAAAGCTGGAGGCACCTTTATATTTTCCGCCATGCTCACTCTTGCTTACTTCTGATACCGTACTGCTTGCCGTTTTGTTGATCGCGAGTTAGCATCTACAGGAGCGGAGGAGGAGGTCATTTGGCACAACTTGAATCGATACTTGAGGTTGGACTATCAATACACTATCGTAAAAGAAGTTATAGCGATTACTTAAATGTATCGATATTTTTGCACAGCCCTATATTTTTTAATATGTGGGTCCTAAAAAACAGACGCTCTCAACTACAATTCTGAGTTGTTTGAACTACAGAAATTACCTTAGATTTATTTTTATGAATAACGCAACAAGGACGAAGCATGTAAACGATGTGAATGTGTGCCAGTGGAGAAGATGCTGTTGCAAGAGCTAGAGCGTTTCTGCGCATGACACATGTTGTGAATTGTGCAACTTCGTAGACCTACGTTTGTTGCTTAGGCCGACTTTGCGGGTCAAGTCTGGGCTCCGGCAGAGAATCTAAACTCTAGAAGTCAGTGGGCTTGTCGTCACACTTGATATCGACTGACCCACACACCCCTTTCCCTAAATCCAACTGACAAAGATGGTAAGTAACGAAGTACAAATACTTTGTTACTGTACTTAAGTATTTTTTTTCTGGTATCAGTACTTTACTCCACTACTTATTTTTTTGACAACTTTTTACTTTTACTTCTTACTTTTTTACACAAATATTTGTACTTTCTACTTTTTACATTTTTTAAATCACAGCGCTTAAATCATTGGCGCTTCTGGTGTACGACCTGTTTGAGGCTATAACTAAAGGGCGTCATACACCGGATGCGTTGCTCAGAGCCACGACGCGGCACACCAGATGCGCACATTCGCATGTTATTTAAAATGAAACTATTTAGATAATGCGCGATAATGCGCTGCAGACATATGAACAGTGTCCTGAGCAGTGCCAGCGCATCCATAGCGGCGACCTAGGAGGCAGAATAGTGAGCAAACCCCATGGTCGTCACTTTCACCCACGACAACGCGAAATGCATAGCGTTGCGTGTCGTTACTTTGTTATTTCCAATGGAGGGACGAGCACGTGAGGCAACGCGCTAGCACTTTCCAGCTGCACCTATTTAAGATGACAGGGAGCTTCTGTGACTGTGGGAAATGCAAACCGCTGAAGTTTAAGGAAGACACAATGAAAAGTACACATGTATGCAAACCCACCAAAACTCACAAACACTGGTGGCGAGGAGAGTGATAACGTGGTGAATGTTGAGCCCAATGAGCCTTACATCTAAAAATAGAGCAAGGGTGTTTCTTTGGTGAAGTCGCTTTGACTCACACACTGACGTGAAACAACATACTGAGGATATGGTAATGCACACCTGTCAATTAATATTGGTGGGCGGGGGGACCGCACTCCTACGTCAAGTTGCGGTCGATCTCAAAACAGCTCCAATTGGTCCACCGTTTTTATGTTGTTAAATTGAAAAAAAAAGAACAGAGTGTGTTTATATCACCCCAATATGACGGTCTATACATTATATCTACACATATGTCTGTTCAAACAGCTTGAAAAGTAGATTTTTCACCATAGGTGACCTTTAAGCCTTTTGTCCACTTCCGATCTGGGCTTTCTCTGGTCTTTCAATCTAATACCGCGAAAATAGTGCTTTTTGTAAAGGTTAGTACATTAAGTACTAAAAAAAATCAAATACTTTATAAAAAAAATGTATGCATTGCGGTTTATTTCCTTTATTTCTGATGAGTGCATATTTCCTAATACAGAATTTATGCTGTTTTTCAGTTTTTATTGACTATATGATTTTACATATAGGCCTATACTGTTGTCTTCAATTAATAATTTACCAAATATTTTACAACAACAAAGGTAACTATACTGGGCAATTTATGTGTATGTTACCTGTTTTACCTGTGTATGTTGCTTTTAGCATATAAATGTATTACAGTTTTTCTCAGTCACTTTGACACATTTCTCAGATCAGAACTGAAATTTGTAAAACAGTAGGCCTAAGTGCATTTCTCAAAACAACACGTATAAATAGCAAAACACCATGGATTACCTGCAAAAGCCAGTCTCCTGCTCAAAATTCTTCAGTTTATCTCTCAAAACTAAATTTCTGTGTCAAAGAACATGTCAGTGGTGTCAGAAAGACTTTGTGTCATTGTATATGAATACAACTCAAATTACTTAGTCATGTTGTCAATAACAGTGTACTCTAGAGGGCTGTTCTGGTGTAAACTATATGGCAATATTTTTGCTGTTTATACTGTAATTAGTTGCCAAATCATGTCATTCTGATACAGAAAGGAAAAGAGAGCACCGCATAGCATAAAGAAAAAACTAAAGTAAAAATGTGAATATAGGACAACTTCTTTTTAGACCTTCATTAGAAAAAGTCAAGATTCATCTGGGAGAAATGTAAAAAATGCATTGTGACTAAATATTAAGACAACTTGTTCAGACGTTTGAACGATTAAATGTTGTGGGGGTGAGTCTATTCAGCAGAGATAAAAATAATACATTTTGATCAACATGACATAAGCAACTGATAATATAGGAAACATCAGAGAATTGCACAATCATTTGCATGGATGAACAAAAGCATTTGCAACTTGTACATAATGAGAAACTGCTTTTTTTTGATGTGCACAAGTGACACAATGATGATCTGAAGATTGAACAGGGAGTTTTGAGAATTTCAATTCTGATCTAAGAAATGGACCCAAGTGACTGAGAAAAACTGTATCAGAATTAATGTTTATTCATTAAATAAAATAACCACAATACCTGAAAAAACATTGAAATAGCAGGTTATATATGAGAGCTACTCTTTGAAGAGAACAAGCAGCTTTAGCCTAATGCAAAAAAATTGTTTGCAGTCACATCTGATAAGCATTTATTTTAGCAAAAGAAAAAAAAAATCAATATATTTTGGACAATTCAGTGTAAAATGTAAGACATTATTTATAAAGATAGACAGAGTGTATCAACATGAATGGCAGCTGTTGTTTTTGATCTAACAGCGGCAAACCGACATGCTGAACACTGTAAGTTTGCGTCAGGATGATTACCTACCTATCTCACTCGCTATCCTTCAGCTTCGTCCCTGATTTGTCAGGGGTTGCCACAGCAGAATGAACTGCCAATTATTCCAGCATTTGTTTTACGCAGTGGATACCCTTCCAGCTGCATCCCAGTACTGGAAAACACCCATACACATTCACAAACACACACACACACACACACACATATAAACTATTGCAAATTTAGTTGAATTGTTATTCGCCTATACCGCATGTCTTTGGGACTGTGGTTGAAATGAGTACTTTTTACTTTTGTACATTTTTCAGGCAGTACTTCATTACTTTTACTTAAGTACAAAAGTGAAGTCAGTACTTCTACTTTTTACCAGAGTTATTTAAACATGAGTATCTGTACTTCTACTTAAGTAAAGGATGTGTGTACTTTTGCCATCTCTGCCAACTGATAGTGTTTTCAAAATCAAACTAGAAGAGAGAAGCTGTCATGGTCAGGTGCTTTTACCCTGGTACTACACTTCTTTTTGGGGGGTTCGTTTTACCTGGTTTACCTGGACTTGGACCTCACTCTGCTCCCCTCTGCCTTCCATGTATGGTTCCATTCGTGGTGAGCTCTGTCCCATAGCATTCAATTTACACACAAAATGCACATATGTAGCCGCGAGTACATATTTCTCGGTTCTCATAAATGTATCCCTGGGAACATTTTCCCAATAAGCCTGTGTTGGTTCTCCAATAACTTGCAAAGTTAACATAAGCTAGTGTGTCAACTTAGTAAATTGCACTTTAAACTGAATACTAGCATTCATCTATTATAATACTAGTTGATAGCTTCATGGGCTATAAAACATCATTGCACTTCGGCCACCTCAAGTTCAGCCCAGATTTTTAATTTTGGCACATCCCTTAAAAATACTAATTATTTTCAATAGTTTACTGCATATACCGCATATATCATTATCGTGATAATATATATTTTTAAATCTATATATTGTGTAACCCTTGCCAAAGGTGATATCAAATCAAGCAGAAGAGGGGAAACAAAAATCTGAGGAGCAAAAGGTGTTTGTGGTTGATCAAACTGAAACGGAATGTCTAGTACAAGAATCTTGACAACTTTCATGTACTGTAAATGATTTCTGTTGTTTTCACAGTATTTTACTGCATTTCTCAACAGTGTCTCACTGTATAAGCTCTGCACAGTATGTTACTGTATATATTGTTGCCTTGATCATTTTCTGTCCTTTAGCAGTATTTTTACCTGTTTTTAAAATTGTAATAATTTTTGATGCATTAATTGCTGATTGGTTTTAATAAACAATTGTTTGTCAGTGTTTTGCTGCTCTGTGATATTGAAATATTGCTACTGTTTTAGCATGGTTTACACAAACTTTTATTGTGCAGTAAAAGTTTCTGTTTCTTTATTTTTCTTGTATTTCTTGAACAGTTAAAATAACACTTGTATAATTTTTGAAATTTTTACTCAAAGTAGCACTATTAAATAAAATAAAATAACATGTAATAACTGTAAAATACTATACAGTTATAATGAAAGCAGCATTAAAATACTGTAGTTCTGCATGGTAAAAATGTACAGTAAAATACTGTTTTCAGTTTTGCAGTAAGTGTACCACAATTGTAATTAGTGTTACAGTAAAAAAACAGTAAAATGTATTACATTTTACAGTAAATGCAATACTATTGTAATTAGTATTACAGTATTTTTGCTGTTTTAGGAAATACAGCAGCTACTGGATAATTGTTACCAATAATAACTTACTGTTAATTTAACATGAATTTTTTTTTACAGTGTTTATCTTATCAATTCCAGTTAAGTGAAATATTAGGCTAATATCTTTAATACTGCTCAGTGCTCATACATATATTTTACTATCTTTTCAAGACATAGCACCCTTTGCTGTTTAAAGTACTATATATATATGTGATTGAGCAGCTCCCACATACTGTATATTCCCCATGGTTTAGACAGCATAAATATCCAGAACAACATATTCCATAGCACACTGCAAGACATTTTATTGTATTTTTGCAACTGCCCCTGTGCTGTCAAACTGATTAAGATCTTTTTTTAATTTGCTGACGTTTTTGTAATTGCATGTGTTTTCTTAAATTGCAGCACGTTAGGCTTTATCGGCCACCATAAACTTTCCTGTAAATGTGTTTTTACAGTAACAGGGCCCTATTGCAATTTCATTTTACAGTCAAACAGCCATGAAATGCCCTTTATCACATTCTAATTTTACAGTATGACAATTTTTCCAGTACTTTTACTCTAATTTATTTATATTTTACACTAGCCATACAAAACCTATATTTTTTCATGAACTGTCTATTTTTGTCTTCAACTACAGTAGCAGAATTTGAGTACTTTAAATACAGTAGTTTACCACAAACTCCTAATATACAGCAAGCTACTGTAAAAGTTTTAAAAGGACCCACAATGCAGTGCATAATACAGTAGTGAACTGTAAAGAACGTATGTGGAATTTTACTTGATGTTTTTGCAGTAAATAACTGTAAAATCGCTGCAAAGTCTAACAGTGTATGTTAACCATGTAGTCCTTGTGTTGTTTACATCTGAGTATGGCTGCGCATAATGGAAATTTATGAAATCTTGACGTAAGTGCAAACCCTCTATGTTACAATTCATTATTTCTCTCCTGTTGAGTGATTGTAGACACAGGGAGCATGTGTAATATTTGTATGTACCTCCTGCACAGTGTACATCTGTCAGGGCCTGTAGACATGCAGCAAACTCGTATAACATTCCCCATGGGCTTCAGCTTCATTTACCTGAAATAAAGTGACAATCCATGCGTAGCTAAACACGGCAAATTAAATAGATAATTCCACTCTTAATGCCATCACACAGAAGAATCTGCAGAATCAAAAAAAAATATATTATGAATAAATATAATATATCAACACCTAATAGATCAAAGCGGCTATTCTTGTTCGTGGTGATTAATGAGTCCAGAATTGCTGTTTTACTCTTATGCTTTAGAAGATCTTCCACCTTGTTAAATCTCAAGGGAATGGCATGGAGATGCAGGGGAAATATCTTACTTTCTGGAGCATCCAGTGTCGGTTCTACTCTTAGATGACCTATTATAAAATCAGTTAACGGGAAATGAGCTCATTATTCTCTAAAGTAATGAATCATTCACTTTGTAAAGAGATCGCGAACAAACACAGTTATTTTATTTAAGACATGCATATGAACTGTACGTCTAAATATATCTATCTTTTCTGTCTATCATTCTACAGTGGTGGCTAAGATTATTTGAACACCTGACTGATTTGAAAATCTTGACCTTTTTTTGTTGTCAAAATTCATGTTTTCATTAAATGTGCAGAGGGTTGCTCTGAGCATGACATCAGGTATAGTGAGTTGTACTGATTTTATACTTTTAACTTTTAATGTTTGGTAGGTCTACCTTTTGCAGCCGTCAAAGCAGCACATCTTTCTGGCAAAAAGTGTAATGCATTTGCTGAGAACACTCGCATACACTGTTAAAAGCCATTAGTTGAAAAAGTAAGTAAACTCATTGCCTTCAAATTATTAAATAAATAAACTGTGTATAATTCTAAAAAAATTAAGTGAACTTAACAGCTTTAATTTAAAACATAATTTTAGTAATCACTTTTTTACAGTAATCATTCCTTTGAATCCTGTGAAGGAATATGATTGTGTGACTTTGAAAGTTTGTTCGTTTTTTTTGGTAAGGAAAATGACCTAAATCTCTATATGATGGCTCTTTTCTATGATTTATAGAGCATAATGATTACTTTGGATACTTTATTCGCTTTATGGGTATTATAATTGCCAATTCAACAAAAACAATTGTCTATAATTCCATAGTTGTGTAATTTTCTTTTCTTTATCATTCTGTTATCATATTTCATTTAGTTTAGCTTTTGGTCAATAATTCTGTGTATCCACCCATCCATCCATAATTTTATATATTTTCCATTCATCTATTGTTGTTATGATTCCATCCACCTATCCATCATTAATTTGTTCATCTATACACTATCCATCTGTCCTTGGTTCCATCCATCCATCAATCTATCCTTGGTTCCATCCAATCATGTTTGGTTCCATCCATATTTGGTTCCAACCATCAATGGTTCTATTTATCCATCCTTTGTTTGTTCCATCCATCCCTGCATGTATCCATAAAAATTTTTTCATCCATCCATCCATCCATCCATCCATCGCTCCATCCTTGGTTCCATCCATTCTTCATTCCATCTATCCATATTTGGTTCCATCTATCCATCCATATTTGGTTCCATCCATATTTGATTCCATCCATCCTTTCTTTGCTCCATGCATGGTTCTATCCATCTATCCTTTATTTGTTCCATTCATCCATCTATCCATACTTGGTTCTATATATCAATCATTAATTCCATCTATCTATCCTTGGTTCCATCCATTCATTTAGATCCATCCATCCATATTTGGTTCCATCCATCCATGGTTCTATTCATTTTTCCTTTCTTTGTTCCATCCTTTTATCCATCCTTCCATCCTTGGTTCCATCCATCATTGGTTCCATCCATCTATCTCTTCTTTGGTTTCATGCATCCATTCTTTGTTTGGTTTCGTTCCGTTTATACTTCCTTGGTTTCGTCCATCCTTCCTTGGTTTCCTCCATCCTTCCTTGGCTCTGTCCATCCTTCCTTGGTTCCGTCCATCCTTCCTTGGTTCTGTCTTTTCTTCCTTTCATCTGTCCTTCCTGCCTTCCTAGGTTCCGTCCATCCAACCTACTTTCCTTGATTCTTTCTGTCCTTCCTTGGTTCCTTCCCACATTCATTCATTCCTTCTTTTCTTCCTTTCATCCTTGGTTGCTTCCGTCAGTCCTTCCTTCCTTGGTTCTGTCCATTCATCCTTTCTTGTTTCCATCTGTTCGTCCATCCATCCTCTGTACCCTCCATGCATCCATCTGTGCTTTTCTTCCATGCTTCCTTGGTTCCAAACATCCATCTATCATTGGTCCCAACCATCCATACGTCTATCCTTCAGTCTATCAATCCTGGTCTCCACCACTTTGTCCGTTGTCTTATCTGTATTCTATTATTTGTTCATCATCCATCTTTTTGTCCATAGCCATTTATTTAGATTGTTCTATTATTCTCACTGGGCTTCTATCATTTTATTTTATTGTTCCATCATTGTTTGTTTTTCTAGCATTCTATCTATTACTTTGTCAATTTAATTAGCATGTCACTGACCAAAGCATAAAAAGGCAGCAATGATGACATTTTCATTAAGTGAACACAAACCGCATGGAAGAAGTACTGTAGATGCACTGAACACAAGATCAAATACGTTCCACAACAAATGGCTAATACACATTATGTCCTCATTATAGAGAACTCCGTTCCATCCATCAATGTCATTTAAATGGCACGTATTTGTTTTCTCTGATTACTTTATATGTTCTAAACAGCAGTCTAGTTCATGCTTCTTTGCTCGGTCTCATTTTTCTAATGCCGCAGTGCCAGCTGGCTACATTAAGCCGCGTCTCACGCTGCTCAAGCACTAGTGACCCAGTGTAAGTAAATGTATCTAATGATCAGGGAAGGAAAAGGCCAGCCTACACTGCCAGCAGGGGAACAGAGCTTTATTATAGCACAGCACGGCAACAAAAACAATCTATGACCCAGTTTTCCTTGAAATAGATATGTCAGTATTCTTACAGAGGTCATTCTGTGAATTAAACCCCAACTTTTCATTGCTCTTCTGAAATTAAAGTTCATTGAAAACCTTTGGTCTTTTAGAAGAAAAAGTTTCCACCAGTTTATGCACAAATTATGCAGGCTGCCCCAAAATAGTGTCATATATTGTAAAATAGTATTATTTATGTATTACTATTATTATTATTATTATTATTATTATTATTATTACTATTATTATTTTATTTTTTTGTTCCATCCATTCAATATTGGTTCTATTTATCCATGCATTCATCCATTCATTCTTGGATCTGACCATCCTTCCATCCATCATTCTATCCATCCATCTGTCCATCGTTGGTTCCATCCATTTGTCCTTCCTTCACAGATTCCATCCATTCATTTTGGTTCCATCCATTCATCCAGTCATTATTGGTTCCATTTATTCATTCATCCACCCATCCATCCATTCATTCTAAGATCAGTCCATCCATTCTTGGATCCATCCATCCTTCCATTCTTGGTTTCGTCCATCCATGATTCAGTCCATTAATCTGTCCGTCCTTGGTTCCATTCATCCATTTATTATTGGTTCCTTTCATTCATCCATCCATCCATTCATTCTAGCTTGCGTTCATCCATTCTTGGATCCATACATCCATTCTTGCTTCCATCCATTCATTTGTGGTTCCATCCATCCGTTCGTCCTTGGTTCCATCCATTCATTACTGGTTCTTTTCTTTTCATTCATCCATCCATCCATCCATCCATCCATCCATTATATTTAGGTTCCATCCATCCAAGTTTGCTTCCATCCATTCATTCTTGGTTTCATTCATTTGTGGTTCCATCCTCATTCCATCCGTACATCCTTGGTTCCATCCATTCGTCCTTCCTTCCTAGGATCCATCTATAATTAGTTTTATCAAAAAATAAAAAGCATTTTATACAGTATATGTACGTATGCACGTATGCATGTATGCATGTATGCATGTATGCATGTATTCATGTATGTATAGAGAAACCTGTTCATGCTTTCATCAGCAGCAGGGTGGATTACTGTAACGGCCTCCTCACTGGCCTTCCCAAAAAGACAGTCAGACAGTTGCAGCTCATCCAGAACACTGCGGCCAGTATTCTGACCAGAAGCAGGAAATCAGAGCACATCACACCTGTCCTCAGGTCTTTACACTGGCTCCCAGTTGCATTCAGAATAGATTTTAAAGTATTATTATTTGTCTTTAAATCACTAAATGGCCTAGGACCTCAAAACATTACAGATATGCTCACTGAATACAAACCTAATAGAACACTCAGATCTCTAGGATCATATAAACTAGAAATTCCAAGAGTTCAGTCAAAGCAGGGTGAATCGGCCTTCAGCTATTATGTCCCTCGCTGCTGGAATCAGCTTTCAGAAATGATCAGATGTGCTCCAACATTAGGTGCATTCAAATCAAGACTGAAAACACATCTGTTTAGCTGTGCCTTCACTGAATGAGCACTGTGCTACGACCGACAGATCGCACTATTCTGTCTTTTTCTTTTCACTCTTTTATAAAATGTTTCAACACATTTTTATCTGTTTTTAATCATTATTATTATTTGCTTTTTTATTTTCTTATACTTGTCTTTTTATTATTGTTGATGTAAAGCCCTTTGAACTGCCACTGTGTATGAAATGTTTGAAGAATTTATTTCTAGTTTAATACATAATTAACTTAAATTGAAAAATACATACATACATACAGAAGTACATA
>CAIGQZ010033059.1:2161197-2174133 GCA_903798205.1 Danio tinwini | reverse complement strand
GTGGTGATGGAGTTCTTCAAGACGAAGATATTGAGATAAGAAAACTCTGGTTATTTATAGTGAATAATCTGATTGGATAATCGATTATGAGCTGATGTTGGAACAGCTGAGAACAATCATAAGCATGTGATCCTCTCGAAATTTGTTTATAGACTCTCGGAAATAAAGGTACGTGAGTTGTCACTGGGGTGGTACCTTTTCAAAAGGTACAAATTTGTGCCTTAAAGGTCCATATTAATACCTCAAGGTTACATATTAGTACCTAAAAAGTACAAAATTGTACCTCTTAAAATTTTTAGGTACTAATGTATACTTTTAACGTACCAATATGAACCCTTTAGGTACAAATGTGTACCTTTTTAAAAAGGTACCACCTCAGTGACAGCTCGCGTACCTTTATTTCTGAGAGTGTACATAAACTTCACTTAAACTTTGCAATACTCCACAAATCACGAGTGTTTTTAACTGTGGCTCCTGGTCAACTATAATCTCGATTCAACATTGCAGATCCTGCGATGTGACTATTGCACATGCAAACATTGTAATATTGATGCTGAAATTATATATTGTGCACATGGAACTTGGCATGTGTTAGGAGCCGATCACACCGAATGAGCTTCTCCATTCCAAAAACACCTTTTTTCTTGACAAGAAAAAAGAAGTGCAGTGCACTTTGTCGCTAGGTAATGACTGAATCAGCTAGGTATTGTGCGTTAGTGTTCCTGTTGATATCGGTATAGTTATAATATTTATTAATATTGTGATATTTAAGATTATCATACAGCACCGGATAACTCCAAACAGCAACCACAAGTCTCTCCTCAATCTTCAAAAGTCTCCTTAATTGTCTTGACAACACCAACACTGCAGGCGCCTCACTGGAAACCCCGCCTCTGCTTTCATGTGATTGGAGGATGAAAAAGACACGACTGACTTAACATGCTTTTTCCACACAGAGTTGACTTTTAGCTGCACAGCCATAAGCAAATAATTGAAAAAAGGCGCGCCTCAGCACAAAAAGTGTGTTCGGTGTGATCTGCCCCTTATGGCACCTTGCTGCAAGTTTAGTTTCCTTCATTGATAGGGATGTTACGATTCACCTTGAGCTTGTTGAAAATCGATTGAAATATGTGACGATTCAAACCGGCCGAAATGTTGAATGTTGAATCGTAATACATTATTTTGAACAGAGGGGGCGCTGTGTAATGGCGCAAGCTTGCTTTATCTGCAGATCAGTGGTGAGCAAGAGGTTGAGCAGCAAACTGAAATGTCAGTGGTGAAGTGTGCCAGACAAAACACAAACTGTGTGCAAATACTGCAAAAAGATGTTAACTTAGACTAACAGAACAACAAATATGATGCGCATGAACCATCACAGCAGTGAAAATTTACTGTCACAGATGTCTCTATGCAAAAAACGATTAATAAGCCAAACTACATGGACCGGATGATTTGCAGCTCTGCTTGCTCCAACGAATGTTGCAAAGTTCACACGAAACAAAATTGTGAAGATGTTTTTCAGACTGAAAGTGAAAGTTGTTCTGTTACAGAACCAGGTAATATATTATATTTACCCTACCCTTTTCAAGCTAGATTATACATATGTATTAAATTAGATTATTATTATTATTATTATTATTATTATTGAATATTAAAAAAAAATCTAAATTATATCTTAAGTGTATCACACTGGTACTTATAATAGTTAATTATAGAAGTAATATTAATTATTCACCTTCATAATCATGTTCAACTCCTGTCTCTATCCTACTATAATTATTTTAATTATTTTATAGTCATTTTATAATCAGTTATTTTATGCTAGTGGCCTATTGACTACCTCAGTACACACTGCTCTTTGCCCAGCAGACACAGGATGTCAACATGACATCAGATTGACATGGTGCACCAATGTAGTGGGACATTGCATTTTGTTTGGAAATGAAAATCAGGTTTACGTCAGAACCCAATGTCAGGCCGATGTCAATGTCCAACATCAGACAGGCGTTCAGGTTGGTTACTTTCCAACACAGCCTAAAAACAACAAAATATCAACATCTAATGGTGTAACAGCTTGACGTTGGTTTAGAATTTTGGCTCGACATTAGATTTTGGTCACTTTTCAACACAACCTAAAATCAAGCAAATATCAACGTCATTTCATGTCATTGTTTGCCGTCAAAATAACACTTTTTTTTCCTTAGATGTTGGCAACCCAAATTTAACCTAATAATTACGTCTTATGACGCTGTCTGTCTGCTGGGTGGTTTAGGAAAGGCTTTGCTCTCCACACCAGCCATGTCAGTCTCTAGTGAAAGAGCTTTTTCATCAGCAGGGAACATTGTAAATGTGCAAAGACTTCAGAGATGTGCTGATATTTATTTAAAAAAATGTACAATCCCAGCACAGTCACAGTTTTAGTTTGTTTATATTAATGAGTCTTCTTAAGTTTGCATTTATTTTTAAAATACGTTTTTAAAATAGCAATTTGGTTATGGCAGAAAATATATTATTTTGCAAAAATGTGCAGCATTTTAAAGGTGCAGTATGTAAGTTTGACAACCAGTGTTTGAACTAGGTATTGCACTCCTGGATCGAAACAAACTAAAGCGCGGGTTGCCAGATTGAGGACAGGAGCGAGTGATTTAAACCGAGTTCTAAATAAAAGCAATGGCCGATAGAGGGAATATTTTACATATTAAAAGGAGTTTTTGTCAAAACCAACACCTCGAATTGATATATTAAAAACGGCTTCTATTTCTCACAGCTGAACAACAGAAATCTATAACAATGATCACCTCGGGTAAACCTTATGTACTTTATGCAGTGCTAAATGCAAACAGTGTCATTTTGAATGCCATTTTACATGACATTTATTGCCATTTACTGAAAGCAGCAGCAGATAGTTCACATCAGATCTTAAAAATAATAAACCTTTTGAAATTGAACTGTAGAACTAAACACGTGGTTCAGTATCTACATGTAATAATGTTAAAAAGGGCTAATGTGTATTAAATAGATTATAAACCTTACCTTTTCATGAGTGAGTGCATATTCTGTGCTTCTGAATGGCTGTATTTGAATTCCTGTCGTGTTCGTCTGGTGCAAACAGCCAAATTGCTTATCACTGGGTATCTCGTCATGAAGCGTGTTGTTAGGACATGCGGTTACAATGTAGCCTGCTCTCCTAACGTTTATGTCTGTAATATTTATATTATTTGCTAAATAATAACCCCATGTGGAACTGAATCGGTCTCATTTTGGAGTCTACTGTCCACCGGAGGTTGCATTTTGGTCGCATTTTGGTCACAGATGCATGCTTTCAGAGCCTTTCTGAATGAATGAATGAATGAAATACACAGTTTTTCACCAAGGCAGCCCAGAGTGCTGAAATATAATTGGCTTAACTGGCTTTGGGTAGGTTAAAAGAACATAAACATAGACAGTGTTCCGGCAAGGAAAACACATTTTCAAAGCAGAATATCTGACTTCAGCATTGCTTTTCAGATAAACAAGACTGTTCATTTTGCATGTTTCTTAAATATCTGCAAACATATTATGGTATTTTTATGTGTTAGAAGAGTCAAAAACTTACATACAGCACCTTTAAGAAAAAAATGAAAGGGCTCTTCACCTGAATTTGTTTCAAATAAATCATGAGATTATCGTGAATCGTATCAAATCATGAGTCAGGTGAATCGTTTCATCCCTACTCAATAGCTACGTTTCCATCTACCTATTTTTATGTGCACTTTGTATATGCGCATAAAACAATTGGTTGATGGAAATGCCAAGATGTGAATGCATTTTTGAAAATGCCCATAAAAAGCATGCGCATAACTGAGTAGGGTAAACTTTTTATTCGATAACAAAAGATGCGCATAAACTACGATGGAAACACTTTTACCGAACAATTTTCAGTATGTGCATTAAAAAAAAGGTCATGTGATTTTGTTATAAGAGATCATGTGATTAAAAATGTGTGTGAATAAACAAACCAGAGGGCTGAGCAAATTGTAAAGCATTACATTAGTGTTATTATTTAATTAATTACCTCCAGAACTGTCAAAAGCATCTGTGCTCTGCGTTTGATGCCTCAAATGCCACCACATGTTTATTGCGTGTCAGCATACTGTCTTCTGAGGCACAAGTCATGTATTAAATATATAAAATATATACTCAGCTTCTCCTATCACAGCAAATTCTGTTCATACTGTTGAGATTTTGGCACCAGTTAATCAGGAAGTGATGATTTTATTCTCTTTGACTTTGAGGTTGGATGAAAACGCTGCTTTATTTGCATGTCTTAAGTGATATTGCGTATAATTTTTTCTCATTTTTGGATGAAATCATGGCTATTGGCTTTAGTATGAGTCTGTTGTTCCTGGTCAATTATAATCCTGATTCAGCATTGCAACGATATTGTGCATCCCTAGTCTGAAATCTACTGCAGCTTTACCATATCCAACTGTTCTGAATGCATGTGAGGATGTTTGTTTGTGGCTTGTCTTTGTGATAAATCATGCGAGCTGTGCTGCGCATCTGTGCAGTGTCTGCCGACTTCTGCCTGACTCATGCCTCTGATTGTCCGATTCACTTAGTCACTGATGTCACGCGTCCCGTTCGTGAAGCGGCCATGAGTTGACATGTGGGACCGCAGACGGTGAGCATGAGCGGCTTCATTGCGCTGACATACTGTATGTCCCTTCCACCCTGCTGCAAAGCGGGGATATTTTTAGCTCCCGAGCAGAAGCCCAGCCTTCAACAAACAACACACGGTTGGTTCTCCAGAGCAAAGGCCGTGGTTATCGGTGTTAATTACATCGTTAATGTCAGCCCTGTGTCTCAGTCACTTTCAGACACTCTCTCCGACACCCTGCCGCTGACTGGAGTCAAACGCCCTGCTGTCTACAGTACATGGCGGTATGGAAGGGACAGTTGGGAAGATCTAGATAAATCTGCATGCTATATAAATAGTACTGGCAGCTTTCTGATTTCCATAGTTTTTTTTAAGCAAAAAGGATTGCAACCGTAATAACTCTGCAGTAACATGTAAAACACTGCCCATATCCAAGCGGCAACATTCCCCTCTTACTCATGAAGATACTGTAATACGCAATTAACTGAAACTGCAATTCATCAAAATTCCGCTAGGCCTGGCTCCAAAATAGAGCACATGTCTGTTCAACTTAATGGTAAATTGGCCAACTTTACACCAGAAAAAAGGTGGCCACTTGAGTGACCGCTAGGTCTCGCTGGTCATCGCATGTCACCTCAGCTCATTCCGTTTGATTAGCCGCTGAACTCGGCAGATACATCTATTTGTTTTGTTTTAGTGGTTTTACACAGTCAGTTGCCTTTTGGAATTATTTCCTACAATTATCAGATATGGCATGCTGTGTGCATTTAATTGTTCACAAGCCACTCAAGTGGCCTCCATTTCCCAGGTGAGTGAAATTATATACTTGTATACCATCTCTATAAATGTATTTGTTTTATTTAAGATAATTTATCATTTATAATTTTCGTTAGAACTTGAATGCCTCCAGAATCTGACAGATTGATTAGCTGTAGGCTCTAGAACAGTGTGAAATGTTGTCATACAGCGTTATGCCTGGATTTCAGAAATAGCCTTGCATTTACTAACACAGACTATATTTGATGTATTTGGTAGTTTGCGTTTTCCTCTTGTAGAAACAATATTTAGTAGCTCAATGTATTACAGCAGTGTTTTTTTTAAGACTAAACTGTTTATTGATGTAGTATACAGCCAGGCCATGTGGTCAGAAAATAAACGAGTCGCAGGTAATGAAGTATTAAGCGTTTCTCCCCAAAAAACCATCTAAGCAAAATGCTAGCAGTCATCTGTAGCTCCGCTTATGCTCCACTTTTTGCCCTTGTTTTCCCTGGTTTGGTTACCCCTGGTTGGTGCGATGATGTGCGAACAAACTGGCAACGGTTTGCCATGCCCACTTATAGCCTCATTTGTGCTCTTTAGAAACCTATGGATGACGTCATGAATACTACATCCATATCTTTTACAGTCTATGCCCATATCTTGCAGAAGCAAACACTTAACTCATTTAACGTTTACAATAGTAAAATATACAAGTATACAATAATTTGCAATATACAGTTGAAGTTAGAATTATTAGTCCTGTGAATTTGTTTATTTTTTCTTTTTCAAATATTTCCCAAATAAAGTTTAACAGAACAAAGACTTGCCTTGTCGCCTATTCAAGTTTCAGGAACAACAAAAAATAACTTGACATCTAGTTGATCATTTGGTATCAGGAGTGGCTTATATGAAAGGCAAAGGCCTCTAGATTATGCTTACTTTACCAAAATAAAATATGACCATGCCTTGATTTTTAATTATTTAATTAAGACAGTAAGGTCTGACTTTGCTTAGACAAGTATTGTCATTTAACAGAAATAATGTAATAATTCATCGGTAACACTTTATTTTGATGGTCCGCTTGAGTATTAGTAGACTGTCTGCTTAATATCTGTTGATACTGCTGCTAAACAGACATTTAACTGACACTAAGAAACTTTGCAAGTTCATGTCTACTTATAACTAATGTGAATGCAATGTAACTTCAAATTCAACAAACGGACCATCAAAATAAAGTGTGACCAATTTATCTTCAATGCTTCCTGCTTAATTTTACACCAGAGATGTTCAATAATGTTCATGTCTGGTGACTGGGCTGGCCAATCCTGGAGCACCTTGACCATCGTTGCTTTCAGGAACTTTGATGCGGAGGCTGAAGTATGAGAAGGAGCGTTATCCTGCTGAAGAATTTGCCCTCTCCTGTGGTTTGTAATGTAATGGGCAGTACAAATTTCTTGATACGTCAGGCTGTTGATGTTGCCATCCACTCTGCAGATCTCTTGCATGCCCCCATACTGAATGTAACCCCAAACCATGATTTTTTTTCTTCACCAAACTTTACTAATTTCTATGAGAATCTTGTCCATGCAGGTTCCAATAGGTCTTCTGCAGTATTTGTGATGATTGGGATGCAGTTCAACAGATGATTCATCAGATCAACCTTCTGCCAATTTTTCAAATAATCAACTAGAAGTCAACAGAAGTTATTATTTGTTGCTTTTACAACTTGGTTCAACTTTTATTAGGTAGTACACTGTATATACACTATTTATTTGTTCACTATAAATAGAAATGTTGGGGGGTAACTATTTCACTGAACTATTTCATTTTACTTTATTATTTTACTATTTTTTTATTATTACTTTTCATTGTATTTCATTATGGAATCAACAGTAACAGACAAAACATATTTAAAGAATAAAAACAAATAGGCAAATAAAAAGGGTACCATCATGTATCCTGTTTGGGACTGGCCACAAAATGGAATCAACTTCATAATCGATGATCTCTCTTGTTAAACAGCATCTGCAGCGTCTTCATGCCCCCTAATTTCTGTCACGACAGGCTAGTATGCACTTTGGTGGTTGGCAAGAGTATATCTTCCAACAAACTGCTTGAACAGTACTCATTTTTACTTCCATCTATAAGTGAACAAATTAGCCATAAGTGTTCAAGCACGTAATCACTTGGTGTAAGTAATTAGCAAATGAATGAGCCATTTTGAATGCAAGTGTTTTCCCAATAAAACATAAGAGCTTGTTAGTTTCCTGTGATGTGGGTATTGTAGGGGCCAGTGTTTAGTGTTTTGCAGAAAAGTTTTACAATAGCAAATTGAATATATAGTATTCACTTTGGGTCTCAAGTATCACTTTTAATGTCTACGCATTTTAAAAATAAAACCGTGATGGCATATGGAAAACTGAAACCAATCATGACAAATACTCTCAAAGACCCGCATGGACCCAAGATTCTCAGAGAAATCAGTCAAGTTTTGGTGATGGTAAATTCATGGTTTGGGCTTACATTCAGTATGGGGGTGTGCGAGAGATCTGCAGAGTGGATGGCAACATCAACAGCCTGAGGTATCAAGACATTTGTGCTGCCTATTACATTATAAACCACAGGAGAGGGCAAATTCTTCAGCAGGATAGTGCTCCTTCCCATACTTCAGCCTCCACTTCAAAGTTCCTGAAAGCAAAGAAGGTGGTTAAGGTGCTCCAGGATTGGCCAGCCCAGTCACCAGACATAAACATTATTGAGCATGTGTGGGGTAAAATCGAGGAGATATTAAAGATGAATCCAAAGAACATCAATGAACTCTAGGAGTCCTGCAAGAACGCTTTCTTTGCCATTCCAGATGACTTTATTAATAAAGTGATTTGAGTCATTAGATGTATGGATGCAGTGCTCCAAGCTCATGGGAGTCATACACAATATTCATTCTTTTTCCACTGCACCATGAATGTATATTTTATACTGTACATTCAAGAGTTCACACTTAGATAATGCTTAACTATGATAGCAGGTTTGGCATGCTGTCCCGGGAGAGAACCCATAGCTCGGAGATAGATGAAAAAAACTAAGATATTGGAAAAGGACATTTAAAGTAGTTTTAGAATGAACTGATAGGCTATCTAAGGATTAGCAACGAGGATCAGCTGTAGTCGATCATATCCCATGCTCCTCTCAAAATTGGTTGGTGAAACTTCACTTATTTCTGTTAAGTGACAAGACTTTTTGCGTAATCTAGAGGCCTTTGCCTTTCATATAAGCCACTCCTGATACTAAATGATCAACTAGATGTCAAGTTATTATTTGTTGTTCCTAAAACTTGGATAGGCCTCTTCGCTTCTGACTTCAGTCAGGTAGTTTATTGTTGTATTGTATTTCTAATTTCACATCTAGCTATGAAAGTTGTTTTCACAAGGAGTCTGTTAGGTCATACAAAATATATACATTGATATGTAATAATAGGTGAGAAACTACCATCTCTATTGTAAGACTGAAATGACTGTGAAGCATATTTTACTGATCTGCATTTTTTAAATGTAATTAAACAGTGGGGTTTGGTATTTAATTGATATTATAGCAAAGCTTGAATTGTCATGCACATCTTGTCAGGAAAGCACGGTTCTGTGATAAGTAGTAAATCTCCTCTGAAGGCCAGAGGCCGCTCTCATGTGGAAACGTCGAACAACCATGAACCAGAAACACAGGAAATTCTAATCGCCAAGTCATATAAACAGAAGATTAAACTACTTTCAGTAATTCAGCGTGATTTAATAATCACACAAAAATGGAATCTTCTCACAAAAGGATTGATCTCAAAACACTCGACTAAAGTTGTTAGGTGAGTTTGGAGTAAAAACGTTATTGTATGTGGTTTTTTACATGCAGCATTTACTACACCGAGCCGTAAGTCCATTAAGAAGCTATGGAAACAGCAGCAATCATCATAGAAGGTTTATCTCCAAGTCTTTATCGTCCGATTAAACTCATTTTTGTACATGATTTCATGTAGTTTGTCAGTGAATTACAACTCTGTAGTAAATGTTGCTCCTTCTGATTAGGCCTTTCACAGTTAGTGTTGTCACAATACTGGAATTCGGTACGAATCAATATAAAAAAAAATAAAAACGTCCACTTCCTGCTAACAATTGAGCATGTTCTTAAACACTGCTAATTTGCCATTGTGTTCACATACTCAACAGAAATGTGATTGGACATCGGTTCACTGAACTCACTGCTGTTCACTGAGTGTAACTACAGATAAAGGGACACTAGAGCTTTTTAAAGGCACAATTCATCAGTGGATCACTTGTATGTCAGCTTAGAGACAAACCAGCTGATCGACATGACTTTGAAACGCTCCAATGTTCCTGAATCTGTAGTTACATATAGTAAACAGCGCTGAGTTTGGTGAACTGATGACCTTCGCGGCCAATCAGTCATTTTTGTTAATAAATCAGTGATGTTTAAAAACGCGTTCAACAGTGCTTAAATGTAAGTGGAAAAATGAACGTTTTTAAAATTCAAGTATCGTAACAACCCTAGTCACAATAATCAATATATCAACTTATCGCACAGCACATGGACATGGCCTCAATCATTTTTGGTGATGCAACATCTATCACCCATACGTAACAACTAATTAGAAACACTTTAGCTGATCTAAAATGATTCTAGAAACATCTCTATCTCTATTGGAGGTGTCAGTGTCTGTATGGTTAAACCCAATATTATTAACTAAGGGTGTGACAAGATCTCGTACGACGAGATCTCGCGAGATTAAATTGCGGCGAGATTTCTCGTCGAGGTGAAAATATGTCTTGTGAGTTGTGATGTTACGATGGAGCGTGAGGGTGAAATTAGCATTGACGATTGGAGGCAGGATTGGATTTGATCTGCAAATAAAGTGGTTTGCACACACCTGGCAACCCAGGCTGGCCTTAGAGTTGCGCTTGTCACTCGGTTGGGTGGGCGGGTGTGACGTCACCTATTTTTTCCACCGGAGTTCAGCAGGTGCCGCATCCAACATAGGCTAAAACTACAGCCTCACACATTATGGTTCATATCCATGCAATGGAATAGCACTTCAGATATGCTCGAAGGCATAACGGCTAAAAAACAAATGGAATTACGACGTGGAGTATTCCTATTTTAGTCGCATTATTAAAGTGCAGATATGTAAACGCTTTAATCAAACTATTAACACCGTGAAGGACTTTTAGCCGCATTTTGAGACAGGACCTACACACCTAGCGAGTCAGTAAAGCACCACAGACGCACACATCTCTAAGTGCACGCAAACAAACACACACACACACTCACTGAATGAACTCCTGGAGACTCATCGTCACATCATCATCACGAAACACATGTTTATACTGTCCGGGAAAAGCAGATTTTTTTTTTTTTCATTCGACGTGCGGTATCAAACTCCATTAAAACAACTCTCCTATCAGCCCTTCATATTCGCATGATCGCATCCAGTAGCTCAGAGTGAGTCACGGGGCCTAAATGAAATCTAAGCAAAATGGAAGTGAAACTCATTTATTAAATTAAAAATGAAACACACAACATTACATATATTTGTTTCAGTGTGTGGAAATAAGTTTGAATGTATCATGTGAAATTGTACAGAGAAGAAGCCAGTCTGTAGAGTTTATAGCTAAATATTTAGCAGTGTTTGCATGTCCTTTATGACATAGAATACTTTTAAATAGAAATAAAATACCATTCATTACAATGTTTTTAAAAAGCACCTAAATTGTTTTGTATTTTGTGATTTTTTTTTTTTCTAGTTGAATAAAAATCTATATATATATTATTTTCCATTCACATTGTAAAAGTCCATCTACTTAGCCATCCTTACAACATAGGCAATTAGCAACATATTTAGCAGTGTTTGCATGTCCATTACTGCCTATAATTCATTAAAATAGAAGTTTTGCGATTTGGTTTTTTTCCCCAGTTGAATAAGACTATATTCCATTCATATATTTTTCTTAAAAATAGTGTAAAAATCTCGTCTCGTCTCGTTCTCGTGAACCCAATCTCATATCTCGTCTTGTCTCGTGGAGCATCTCGTCACACCCCTATTATTAACTAACTTTAGTATATTTTTATGTGGGTGTCTGACGACTAAAAATACATAGATCTAGTAAATATCGAAGCCTCTGTTACTTACATTGCACATTTTTTGTTAACTATTAATTTTAACTATAAGTATAACTATTAATTTATTATTATTTATCTAGGATATGCATTTTCACATTCTGATTCCAATGCCTGGTTAGTCAGTTGTTCAAATGACTGTAGTTAAAATATTAAGAATACAATATAATATGTTTGGAAGAGTACTTGCATTGTGATGATATTATATTGTTGTTCTGATAATATAAATTGAGTGGCATAAAATGGTCTTAAAATGACAAAAATATAATTTATCGCAATATATTTTGGTGCAATATATCACACAACAAAAAAAAAAACAGATATTTGTGACATGCCTACTTCTGATTGCATGATGCACATGAAGACGGTTAATTGAGTTTTAATTGAGTTTTTTTCTGATTAGCTTTAATTTGATATTTATTTTTATTCTGACATTGGTATGAAGATATTTTGATGACATGCAGTTAAAAGTGAATAAATGGCAACTAACCAAATGCTGGAGGAGCAAAAATGTCTAAGGTGAACTAATATTCTTGCTTGGGCTTAGTTAAAATGTATTATATTTGGAATGTTCTGAAAGTCCTTAAAATCTGGTGACTCTGAGAGACAGTGAGTCTGCAGTGTTAAATCCACAAACTTTAATGAGAAGTTGGATAAATGGGCACAGGTCATGTCTGTGAGCATTAGGATTCATGCAGGGATAGCAATGTATAGGTTTGTGTGTCTGAAGCTGTGTGTGGCTAGAAACAGAAAACAAATTCATATAAAAAAAGTGTACTTTCTGTACACTTAAAGCTTAAAAAGAACAAAAATAATGCATGAAATTTATGTCTAATTATTCAATCAAATGTAAATCACTGTGCTCTTCTAGAGATTGGTGCTAGGACTAAAGTTTCTTAAAAGACGAGCAGCAAAGATGATCCACACTTCATCATTTTATTAAACAATACAACAGGAAAAAAGAAAAACAAATGTTTCGGCTATGAGCCTTCATCATTGTCCGAGTAGAAATGTTTGTTTTTCTTTTTCATCTCTTGTGTTGTTTAATAAATTGAGTGCAGATCATCTTCGCTGCTTGTCCTAAATTATATGTCTGCCATACTGAATTGATTGATTGATTGATTGATTTTTCCACTAATTACGCTGGCATTTGTTTAACTTAAATTCATTCATGCATTCATTTTCTTTTCAGCTTAGTCCCTTTATTAATCTGGGGTCGCCACAGCGGAATGGACCACCAACTTATTCAGCTTATGTTTTATGCAGTGGATGCCTTTCCAGCTAACCCATCACTGGGAAACATCCAGACTCATTCACACACACACACACACACACACACACACACACACACACACACACAC
>CAIGQZ010033059.1:2135071-2151070 GCA_903798205.1 Danio tinwini | reverse complement strand
TATATATATATATATATATATATATATATATATATATATATATATATTAAAAGTAACTAGTAACTATTTACTTGAGTAATGTTTTCATCAGATACGTTTACCCTTACTCAAGTAATTTTTAAGATTGTTACTTTTATTTTTACTTGAGCACAAATTTTTCACAGGTACTTGTACTTTTACTTTAGTATAGATTTTGGATACTCTACCCACCTCTGACTGTTGAGCACATTCTTTAACACCTGCTGATTTGTCATTGGCTGCATCCGAAACCACATACTTCCATACTATACAGTACGCTAAAATCAGTTTGCGAGCCGAGTAGTATGTACGAATTCATAGAATTCGAAAATCAATATGCGAGAAGTACCCGGATGACTTACTACTACTTCCGGCGAGATTTTGAAGTGCGCATCCCATGCACGCTACGCTATCCCATGATGCTCCACGAGATAATTCATGAATAGGAGTGAAGCGACACAACTGATGCAGGTAGGTCACGTGACCATGACAAACTTGCGGATGTAGTACATCCGAATTCCATTCATACTTCTTATATTCATACTGTATAGAACATACTTTTTTTAATAGCCGAGTAGTACGTTTAAATTAAAATGCAGTACCGACTGAGTAGTAGGCATTTTGGACTCAGCCGTTGTGTTTACGTGCTCAACAGAAATGACTATGATTGCCCTTGAACGTCATCGGCTTACTGAACTCACCACTGTTCACTGAGTGTAACCACAGATAAAGAGACACTGGAGCATTTTAAAGCCACGATTCATACGATTGAATCGTATGAATCAGTGTCCCTGTATACGTGGTAACGCACAGTAAACAGCTGTGAGTTTTGTGAACTGATGACTTTCACAGCCAATCACAATAATTTCTGTTGAGCATGTGATCACAATGGCAAATCGGTGCCATTTAAGAACGTGCTCAACTGTTAGTGGGAAATGGACATTTTTGAAATCTCAGTACCGATGGTATTGAATTCCAGTATTGTGACAACCCTATTCCATAGTAGAAAAATACAAAAAGCATGAAAGTCAATGGTCAGAGGTTTCCATCAGATTTTCCATCTGACCAGCTCATTCTAAAAAATGTACCCCTATATACATTTCTGGAGAGTGCCAAATACATCCCAGGAGGTACGTGTTTTTGCAAATCCACCAGAGGTCACTGTGTACGCTTTTTGAGATCTCAAATTTCTCTCGTGAGTGCCATTTGTGCCTGCTGTTTTTGCATGAATCCACTAGAGGGCACTGTTGACTGACTGACCGACTGACTGACTGACTGATCGACTGAGCCACCCTCCTCCTTCCTTAAATCCAACCAATAGTGTTTTAAAAAGCACCAATTGACCAGCGCCCACCTCTTTCTCTAAACCCAACTAAAAGTGTTTTAAAAATCACAGTTTGACCCGATCACCCCCTTCCCTAAACCCAATCGACAGTGTTTCACAAGCAATCCAGAAAAAAACACATTTTCAGAATTTTACCATATTCCCACCCTGTTATTTACTTGATTATTTAATTTTTTGTTTTTGTCTTAACTGCTTTTCTGAAACCGTTCTTTCACGGTCAACTCTGCATCTCAAATCCTCCAACGTATGTGGCAAGCCACTGGACAAACTGGTAACAGTGGAAAAGCCACCCACACAGAGCTAAGCGGTCAGCGGGTAAGCACGAATAGGAATGGTGACCTCTAGCATTCGTTTTAAAGACGTACGTTCCTCTGGTTACATAATTCATGTATATAGGGCTATGTTAAAAAAAAAGTAAGTGAAACTGATTTGGAACTAGTGAAGGGTGAGTAATTGACTGCTTTTCAATTTTGGGTGAACAACCCCTTTAATTATAGAACAGAACAGTGGATTTGTAAATAACTTGAGATTTGGTCAAAGCTGTAAAATACATGTAGATCTTTTATTTATTGCTGCTGGAGTAACCAAGCCACAAGCTATAAAGGACCTTCCTCCATGTTTTCAAAGGGGGTGGGGAGCAGCTCATTTGCATTTTTAAAGAGAAATATATTAAATCAATGTGTTTTTTGCTTACCTATGAGTAGGCTCACGTAATCTGCGTGTGCAAAAAGTCTGCAGATTTTGTAGCCCATTATTGATTGTTTATTTACTTGTAAATGTGTGTTATTTTATATTTATTCAGTTTTTAAATTAATTTCATTAATATTAACTAAGAAAATGTTCATGTAATTTAGTTACAATACAGTTTGTAAAGTAATATTAGTAGATATATTATATGAGAGACTTGCTTTGTTTACCAAATAAAGTGGATCCAATTCGATTTGCATTGTCAACATTAAATAAAACTTAAAAAGGTATTATTTTTAATTTCATATATTAAGGTTTTAGTTATGATACTCCTAAAATTATCCTGCATAAATCCACAGATTTTTTACAAAATTATCAGCAGAAATAACAAAAAATGTCTACAGATTCTGTCTGGTCCTACCTATGTTAAATGTGCTTTGATTAAACGAATGGTAAAATACAGGTGAGTGAGTACATATTTGTGCATATACTTTAAAATGTCAAAAGGGAAACAGACCTTTCCATGTGATCGATATTAACTGAATATAATAAATGATGCCCTACTTTAAGATAATGTACGCAACAATGTCAGTGAACATGGCCAAATATTTTCACCCATAATACAAAAGACAATTTGCTTTTTTTTTTATCCTGAGCATTTTTTAGCAGAAGACACAAGCTTGGGCTTGAACATCACGCTCGATAGCTGTTTTTAAATTCAGCTTGTTCTGTCATTTTGTATGCTGACCCCAAATGCACTTGTTCAGTGCAAGAAAGCAGTTCATGTACGGTATGAAATATCTATACGACTCAACAAAGCCGAAAAGCTCAAAACATTCTGCCACGGCGCACGCTTTTAGTCTTCAATCAGAGCTAAAAGCTTTACATAGAAAGAGGGAGCAAACTGAAATTTCACACTCAATAATAGGCACTTTGTCAAGTCGGTTGACATTTCCTTGACATGTTTCATCTCCATCGAGCATCTGAATAAACATTGTGTGCTGACAGTGTCATGCCTGATTATTGTATTCATATTCCGCAAAGATTTTATATTCATCTCCTGCTTTCTGTTGGTGAGAACATAACAAACGGATGAAAAGTGCAGTTTTTTTTTTTCCTTATTCAGCTTTTAATGGGTTACTGGAAGGAAACATGAGGTTTGAGGTTTTCATTTGGCCAGTCTCCAAGGCCACATAAATATATTTTTTATTCTCAATCTAAAGATCTAGCTTTTTTTTTCTTTTTCTTTTTCTTTGCATGAATGCATACAAATGCATTATTTACCGCACCATAAATTACGCAGACATTATGAATTGACCTAGTAATGAAAACAGAGACTGATTTATTTGTATTAATTTGCTTAAATTTGTTCAGAGGAAGATGGCGGCCTTTATTATAATAGAGGGTTGAATTAGTGAAATATCACTTGCACATTTAAGTCATATTTATGTTTGACTATGTTTTAAGACTATGTTTAATAGTGGTGTAACAGATCACAAATCCCACGGTTCGGATCATGTTATGCTTTTTTAGTAACGGATAAGACCATTTTTTTGATCAGCCAAAAAGGGGAGGTGGCAAATGTAATTGGCTTTCTATTTATTACAAAAACAGCACTGCAAGAAACTTTTGGTTTTAACAAACAGAACTTAGAACCTGTAATTTAATAATCAACTGAATAAAAATAAATAGTAAAACATTCAGTACTGTGAAAAATTCACTACCGTTACTACTACTGTTGCTGATAATGTTAAATGTATATGTCTAACATTATAATAAACCCATATTTATTTTTAGTCAGGCAAACTCAAGCATTGGCATTTCCTTGTTTACAAATCTATGCTGAGTTTACTCCCATCATACAGAATTACATTTGTAAAAAGCCTGTCCTTAACTATGGCCTTCAGCAGGATATTTTTTTACTGTCTGTAAAGTGTGGACTGTACCTATTGCATGGAATAATCTACAAATAAAGTTGCAGTTTAAAGAATTGATTTCACTAAATGCTTTTAAAAAGAGTATAAATTATTTAGAAATCAAGCCAAAACACAGGCTTGTAGATGTTTTGAATAGTTTGTTTGTCAATGTGTGATTCATATTAACTGTCAATTGTTTTTTGCTTGTTGTTTGTTAGACCCATGTGACATGTAATCTTGGCCAGGACGCTCTTGTAAAAGAGATTTTTAAACTCAATGTGTCCTTCCTGGTAAAATAAAGGTTATAATAATAATTGTACATGACATTTATTGCCATATACTGAAAGCAGCAGCAGATAGTTCACCTCAGATCTGGAAAATAAAATAAACAGTTTGAAACTGAACTATAGAACTGTGACTCTGTGTACACCAACACATATCAGTGATTTAGCATATACATTTAATAATGTTAAAGAGGTTTAATATGTATTAATTGGAATATAAACCTTACAATTTCGTTGGAGTGCAGTGAGTGCACTATTCTGTGGTTCTGAATGGCTGTATTTTAATTTCTGTCATGTTTCGTCTGGTGCGAACAGCCATATTACAGGTTAAAGGAACCGAAACAGAGACAGACGTTCTGGCATGTAATGCACATTTTCAAACCAATTTTTTCAGATAAACAAGAATGTTCACTTAGCATGTTTCTTAAATATCTGCACATATACTATGGTATTTTTATGCTTTAGAAGAGTAAAAAACTTTAAGCACCTTTAAGTTTATTAGTTACTATAACTATATTAGTTACCAATAATTTTATCTAATTAGTAACTAATAGCTTTTAGCTGTTAAAGTTATTATATATAAGCATAGTTAACTTGCAGTTATATAGTACATAGGTGATGTTAATGTGTACATGTTCAGTGAGTTGTATTTGTGTATTATGTGTTGTCCTATCAATGGCTTCCAACCATATAGAACACTTTGACATCCGTGTAATTATGTCCTCATATTTGATCATTTTGTTTACCACAGTTACGTCATTCTCATTTACTTCCTAAAATGTTTATTATTATGATGATGATTTTTTTTTTGTTTTTTTTTTTTGTTTTTTTTTTTCATTTCTTCTTGACTCAATCCAACCTTCTCTACCCTAGTGGTGTAATTTCCCAGTGGATTTTTGACATTTAATTCTTGATAAAAATCATATGGTGGGCAAGGATCCGAATTGTCAGTGTTGTGAATGGGTTTTACGTGTCCTCAGGGCATTTTTAATCCTGGACTTTGAATCAGAATCTGGAATTAGATGTAATCCGTGGCTTGTTGGATGGCACGAGTATCTCCTGGTTTTAAATGCGTCTCGATGAGATGCAAAGGTCATGCTAAGACCACATAAATATTTAAATAAAATAGATTCTAATGATGCAATTAATTATATAGTGTGTGGGGATTATCATGGTATGCCAATTATCAATTTTCTGAGTTATTTACAGTGTGTGTGTGTGTGTGTGTGTGTGGGGGGGGGGGTATTGTATCTATCTATATTAAGAGATACTTGGTCTTAAAGAGTTAAATTCTCATGCAAATCAAAGACCAAGTGCTAAAAAATGCTTTGCACCCATGACAGTAACAGTACTGAAAGCACTTCATCTTGGGGCGGAACCCAAATGGAGTTGGTTACTCCACCCCGTTTTACCTCTTTAAAGTCTGTTCATTTAAGACATCATGGATTAAAATACAAATTAAAAAATGCTTTCAGAGTAGAGCGTAGGGCTGGACGATAAAATTGGTATTGATATTTATTGACCGAGCACCATTGTCAATAATGCTAATAATGCTTCGGTATGAGGTTTTGGTATGAAGGCTATAGTTTTATTAAAATATTGCTGCTGAGCACATGCACCTTGAAAGGAATACCAATAAGCTTATGGTGTACGTTTGTCATTTCCAATAGAGGCGCACAACTTGCACAACGTGCAAGTGACGCACACGAGACCCACACGCATTTTCCAGGTACACCTAGTTAAAAAACATCTGAACTTTTTTTGTATGCCATGAGCACACCGCGTAGTAGTAAGTAAAACTAACCAATCTGCTTCAGGCCCATAGCCAGCCTGGTGAAGAGGGTGGTTCTTTTTTCTGAAAAAGTGGACCTTTTTGCAATTATACACCTCATTTTCTATTTAATTATGAAATTTAAATACTGATATATTAAGCACTGTTCTGAATTTGCTTGTCGGATGGTCATCATAACGACACTTTTTGACTATTTTAGCCAAAATAGTGTTTAAATCTATTTTTAATATGGTACACTTTTAGTGCTTCACACCCTACTGGTTAATTTTAGTTTCAAGAATAGGTCCAAGATTTAAAATAAAAGTTACTTATAAAATGTTTTCTCAACAATACTGTAGTGAAAGATGACATTTCATACGTCAGATTGTATGTTTTCTTGCACAGCTGAATGTTGGACTGTTGGAAAAATAATATTTAGAATTGGCCAAAACTTATTAGCTAAACTTACACCGAAGAGACAGCCAACAGATAATTCCGCTTGGTCTTGAAGCCTTTTTCAATGGGTTATTTTGACCATGATGGCAGTCAAAATATGACAAATATGACAATTTCTCCAAAAAATTGCATCAGAGCTGCAGAAATGGTTTGTCCGTTTGTCATCCTCTGAGAAAATGGTTGATGAAAACCACACGCTTATACTTATCACTTCAGGTCAGAATAACAACTTGCAAAATTGAGTGCCGTATAGCAGCAGTGAGGAGGTCGTAAATAAAATGGATGCAATGATGTCGCCAGAGTGGCTTTTTGGTTTCTTTTCTTGTGTATCGCAGCCACTAGCTCCCCATCTAAAAGATTTTTTAGAATAAGGGATAATACTTCACAATTTGTAATGTTGCAGTATGTATTTGAATAATGATGGTCAGTTCCTTTACTTGAAAGCTCAAATTTGACTATCATAAGTTTTGTTTACAGCGTTTGAGGTTTACTGTTTACTGTTTCATTATTATTCACACCTTACAGATGTTGATCAACCTTTACCATTGCACACACTTTGTAACATTTTATTTATTAAGTTTAAGAGTGTCTTTAACACGTTTTTATTATTATAAAGAGATCAGATATTTAGTTTTTTTTTTTTGATTATTAAAACTCTTTGCCTTTTTAATTTTGGTAAAATAAAATAAAATGGTTTACTAAAAAATTCATAATATTCCTAAATGTATTGTTAAAAAAAATTCAATAATTATAAATATCAAATAATATGAAACATGATATCATGATAATCATTTTTGCGAAATTGCCCAGCCCTAGTAAAACGGTAAGTTTATTTCTTTTTACACAAGGCTCTTGTTAACGTTATTAAGGATGTAACTCTTGATATGTCTACTTCTTAGAGCAATAAGTGTATTATTTCTTCTTTTAAACACGACTCTAGTTGATGTTATTTAAAGTGGAACATCTTATATGCCTACTTTTCATAGTAGAGCATGCACATGCAATCAAAAGCAAGGGCACGCCCATCATTGTTCTTCACTATACGTGACTTAAAGTTCCCATAAAGTCCTTTGAAATGCGTTTTTTTTATTCAATATTTAGCTATTATTCAACAGCTCCTCCCCTTAAAAAAACAGCCAATCGCATTTCATTGTTATCACAGCTCTGCCAGTGAGTGGTTGATTTCAAGTGCATCCAATGAAAAGCAAATAAGAAGTGTCTTGAAGGGGCAGGGCATGTCAGATAATAGAGAGCATTTGATTGGACATGATTTGATAAGAGACGTGATACGAAAAAAAAAATGTTGATTGATTTAGGCGGAAGTAACAAACTGCAAGCTCTGGATGTTTATATTGGTTCTATGTTTTCTAAATGCAAATTTTGTCACTGTAATATGTTAGCTAAATGATATGTTTAAAACTAACAGACTGAAACTAACATCTAAAATCGTTTCTTTTAATATAACGGGACTTTTAAAAAAGTCATTGCAGCACTACACAGGACTTGCAGAAAAATGGTTCCAAAGAAGTGTTGTATGCAGCTTTTCAATTCTCTACTAAGTATTAAAAAAACTAATGGCTTTTGGAGAAATTATGGATGCAGTAATACTCTATAGGTGCTCAAAATGAATATGGGATTCGGCAGAAATGAGCGTGATACCCCCCAATTAAACAACTGATATCATTATTAAATCCTGAATGCATTACCAAGCTTATGTGTTAATTAGAATACTAAAGCCAGAGATAATTAGCAACTTTTCTGCTACTCCCTTATATGTGACCTATATGAATCGCTAAACTTATTTCATAGTTCATTTGTGCTCTCCTCCGCTGACTCATGACTGCGCATGCATAATAGATCAGCCAATCTCTTGTGGCCGTTTTGAGCAGCATCTTTTCAAGACCAGTGAAAGCGGAAACCTGAGCTGCTAGTTGTTCAGATCAGTCAATATTCGTGCGCGAGTCAAAGTGAGGAGGCGGGTGTTCTTAATCTACAGGCCCTCTTCTGTGGATTCCCCGCTGATGGGAGCTCAATGCCTGGGGCACGAATCTCGCTTCCCACTGTGTGAGCATGTTAATCAGCCGCTCTGAGTCCGTCACGTTAGCCTGGCGCTGGCCACCCACCGCTGTGCATTAGTTCTGCAAACCCTGTGGTCTGGGGACGCTGAAGTCTCTGCTTATTTATAGAAAAAGTTTGAAAAGCATTGCAAACCAGGACACATTAGTTCTAGTTGCCAAGTTTCACATAGAGAGGCTATTTGAGAACTGATTTGATTGCTTGGCTTGAACGTGTGTGTGTTTGTCTATGGCTAGCCTACTGCTAATAAGTGATTACTTGCATTTAATAGTGCCATAGAATTAAAATCTGGGTATTAAGGCAGTCAAAAGTATCGAGTTCGGTACCAACTAGAACTGAAATTTCTAAATTTGAGCGCTGCTGAGCACGTTCTTAACCCTTTCATGTGTGAGTTGTAAAAACTCACGCTGACCCTCCTGCATTAGTTTTTTTCATTGCCTGTTTCTCAATACCAAGTAGGGTTGCAACAATTAATAGATTAAATCGTTTAAAATCTGTTACTAAAATCGTTGGCAATGAATTTCATAATCGATTCGGCGTGTTGCGCGACGCGGAGATGTTTGATTATAAAAAAACAGGTTGAGCTCGGAGCGGAATAAACACACTCTGCCTCTCTTGCGCACTGATGCCAGCATAATTCGGCGCATTATAGACGGGACGGAGCAAAAAAATGAGCAGAGGTAACGTTAGAGGAAAGATACATGGCGAAGCCAGAGAAATCTGTGTGACCCTTGTCATCCAAGTGGTGGGAGCTACGGTTGGGCCGATAGATGATGCCATCGTCCATCGCCGATGGCCGATAAACTTCACAATGCTGAGCAGGCATCGCGATCCTTCGCCCCACATTTATATTGATATATAACTTATTATTTGCATGTCATCTTAATAGCAATAACGGTCTTCATGAGCTGTGTTAAATTTTACATATAGCTGCCGCTTGCACTGCTGACAGCATTGTGAGGATTAAGTAAAGGATTATACAGTACCTCTCCCGCTTAAAATGTGTAGATTCAGTGGCAAACGTTGTTACCTGCAAACCCCATCCCACAGACTTTACAGTGAATGGCTTTAGCTATTTTCATAGCGGACTTGAAGCCACCGGAAGTCTTTTATCCACTCTTGGAAAAGTGTAAATGGTGAATTAACATTCAGCACATGATCACTAATAAGACGTGCCATTATTAGTAACTTTAGGTGGTTTCTAAAACTAAATCTGTCAGTGTTATTTTCATTCTCTTATCTTCAGCACTTCACATTTTAGCGGTTGTAGCTCCTGTCATCTGAAGGCAGAAGGCATTGACTGAGTGATTGACAGCTATTAACCAATCCATTCGCGTTCAGTTCTAGAGCAGTGGGCCAACAAGAAGAACACAAAGGCGGGGCAAGCATTGTGGGCTTTTTTTGAATTCAGCAAGTTCACATAACAACTGTTTTAATCTGTTACTGAGCGCTGGGTTTGCTGTTTTTAGGTGCAAAGATGCATTCTGCATAAATTTCTCCTAAATCCACGCATGTGGTGAGGATTTTGCAGTGAAAACAGGTCGCCACGCATGGCAACTATTTATGCACTAGCACAAATGCTCATTTATGCACTAGCACAAATGCTTCCAAATATATTTTTAGGTTGCATAAAATTGTCATAAAAAGCGTCTTTACTTGTTATTATTTCCTCATAATAAATTTAATGTAAGGAAGTTGTCATCAATCACAATACAAATTACAGTGAACTCCAAACGAACTCTTGTCTCCTTCACCAGCTGTGGGAAAAAGACATTATAACGACACAGATCACTCCGCCTATTCATGCTAGAGTCCCGCCGAAAAAAGTGATTGACAGGCGATAATTTGTGTTATTTTATTTATTTATGGTTTGGTTATGGGTAAAGCAAAGACCCCGTGGGTCAGGTAGTGAAAATGGTGGGCAACAATGAATTAATTTATGAATTAATTGATATTTAACAACCACCCTCGCCTACGACGACGATGCCATTGTCCATCGTGATGTTTCACAATAGACATCGTACAATGCCAAATTGATCAACATCGCCCAACCCTAGTGGGAGCACTTCACACTAAATAAACAAAAAATGTGTTAACAGCCAAATATGCAAAAGTGATGACGGGAGCACTGTGGCAATCATCCAGCAGCTGAAACGCAAACATGTTGGAGTCTTTCATGAGGAGAAAGGGAGCAACAGCAGGGTAATTTACTACAGAATCCTATTTTTGTTCCGTTTTGAAGTGAGGAATGTAATGTCCCTGGTGCTGGTGTTTATCATGTCATGATAATAAGGCTCACAAGCCACGCCCCCAAACTGATCCCATAGACTGCCATTATAACTGTCCTACATACATATCTTTGCATTGGAGTGTCCTATTGACATGGGGGTTGGCTTAGGCAACCAACCACACCCAACTTCACTCTGTAACCACGCCCATGGCAACTAAACAGAGTACCCTAGCAACCATTTATCAACAGCTATATTTCAAAATCAGAACGTCGTAGAGACATGGGGATTGGTTCGTTTGACTCATGCTAGCAAACGTAAGTTCATATATGCTACACATGCTAGCAGTGACTAGCCACATGCTAATATTGACTAGCCAAGTGCTGTAACTTGCTAGAAATGCTAACTAAGTATAAACAATTGACCTAGCATGTATGTGAGGCTGCCCTAGTAACAACCTAGGGTACCCTAGCAACTGCCTAGCAACCACTCAAAATACCCTAGCTACTGCCCAGCAACCACCTAGCAACCGCCTAGCAATGGTCTAGTAATGCCTCAGTAGGTGCCTAGCGACCACTCAGGACACCCTAGCAACCGCCCTAAACTGCCTAGTAACCACTCAGAACACCCTAGCAACCGATTAAAATGCATTGTACCCCATCGATTTGCCACGCAAACCCCATTCACATTTTCTTTAGGAAATGTACAATTCTAGTTTATTATGCTATTTCATGTGTCTAGTATGTATCTTAATTTTTATTTATTTATCTATTTACTTTTTTAGATATTTGGATTGAAAACAGGACAACAACTAAGTTAGTTTTTTGGTTTTATTATTATATCAGCTCAGGGATGTTCAAAAACCATGTTTGTGCACTTTCTAAAGATTTTAGTTCTGTTTTTGAATAAAGGAATTTGGAATTCATTTGGAAATTAATGATTTTCTTTCTTTTTTATCTGATTAATCAATTATAAAAAAATAATTCTTAGTTGCAGCCTGAATACCAAGTACACAAAGTTTTGACTTGTGTCCTTGATATTCCGTTCTTCCAAGTCTGAACTTCCAAGGACGCAAGTCGAGTACTTCTTTAAATGGAATGGCAGTGTCCTTTATAACGTCACTTACCTCACCATGAATTCATCAGTTTCACTGTACATTTACAATAAAATAATTTAATCATGTAAAGCACGGCCTTATAATTTAATGTTATATTGATATTATAAATCTATAATATAATATAAAAAAAATTGATTTAATAAAATGTAAACATAAATCCCTATGAATGTGAAGTAAAATGTGTTATACACAGACTCATGTCCTTGATTTATCAGATTTAATAAACTGCAATGGACATTATACAAGTGTAAAGTCCAAGACATATACAATTAGAAATAAAGATAACGTTAAGCAATTTGGTAAACAAAAACAAATATTGTACAACGAGGTAACATAATTGAAGACAATTATAAAACACAACGAAATAACGCTGCTAAAATATTACACCTGAGAACAAATAATATTGTTACCAGGGGGTTATGACACTGACAACAGAGTTTGGATCCACATGCAGGTTTAATAAGGAGTCAGGCAAGCAATGGTCAACACGGGTGCAAACAGATGTAAACAGTCAATCCAGAATCGTATTCACAATAACAGGCGAGAGGTCGGTAGGCAGGAGGCAGACAAGGATAACTAAATAAACAAGGCTAGGGTAAAAACACAGCAAATCAAGACAAAGGAACTGAGTTGTATTGTCACTAACAGTAGACAAGACTGGGGCGAGTGTATGTGATGTTTAAATAGGGTGTATAATCAGTCTTTGACAATCCTCAGGTGGTTTGTGTGTAATCAGTAGAGATAAGGAACATGTGTGTGTGTGAGCGGAGTGTATGTATGGAGATGTACTTCATTTGTTGGTGGATTTGTAGTTCATGAGTGAGAGTGCACGTTTACCAGCAAACTATGGAGTAAAGATCGCTGGTGATCGTGACAAATATATTTAAAAGACCAAAAACTCGAACGTTTGGATTAGGGTTACCATTTTTATTACAAAAAAATAAGGGATGCATACTGCAGCGGGGGCCACATCCCCAATCACAAGCCCAATAGCATGCCAGTGGTGGTAAATTACAACTTAAAATATGTTTTCAGGAAAGTATGAACACTTGGACATTAAAATAAATTGTGTTTTATTGAAATCTGTGTAAACAGATCAGATGCAGTCAGTCTTTCTCTTTTACAATTCTGCAGCACTGTTATAGCTGATGTTATGTTTAATAGTGTGATACACCTGTGTAAACTCAGCTGCTGTAACCTAGAGAGAACCTAGGAGAAAATACTAATGGACCTAATTTTGAAGGGTGGCATTGATAAGGGTTGTGCTGATAGACGATAGTATTGTGTATCGACGATTATTAATAACTTATCAAAGAACATTTAACTGAGCTCAGAGAAAAGTTTTAGGTCAAATAGGCTATTTAATATTAGAGCAATAGGCTATTGCCGACTCACCGCAGCAATGTCTAAACGGAAACTCTTATCGGAAAACAATAAACACATATGCCAAGCGCAACATTGTGTTTGATTTTATTAATTAAATATGACACTGTTGAAGATAACTTTTGTGATGATTAGACCTGAAGCCGCGCTGCGCTCAACTGAACAAACACATGGAAAACTTCACCCCATAGAAACGTCACGTGCTGGAGGCGAGTCCTCCTTCCGCCTCCCGTCTAAAAGGACCGTAATGCATGCTTCTTCCATGCGTAGATAAATATAATTTAATTTGCTTTTATCCATGTATATTATATCCATTTTGCGGCAGTCCTGCGGATATCGGCATGAACCCGAAGTCACAATCAAATCCTGTTCTGCACCGCACTGTAGCATGGAGTCTTGTATGAAATAATTTTGGTCTAAGCGCCTATTTAGCTCTAAGAGTGCGGCGATTTGCATTGGTTGGAATTACTATCCAAGACCAAACGTAATGCAAATGCAGCAGGTTATTAAATAATTTTTTTAAAATCAGCCGAAAGGTTATTAAATATGTTTAGATATGGTTAAATTTTATAAAAATAGTATATATGTATAAACATAACATTGCCGCACCCCCATATCGTGTATTGGTGATCTCACAGGGTGACGATATGGCGATCTGAAAATTTCGTATATCGCCCGACTTTAGTATTGATAAAAGATTTTGGCTACAATAATTGTCATTATTTGCAGTATCCAAACACGCCTATCCAAACATGGAAACAGCACATACATAAACTAGCTACAAACATTAGCTAGTAAAGTTTTCATATAGCCTATTTGTAATTTAAAAATATAGAAAGTTGCAAAATACTAGTTTATTTTCTTTACATGGGCATTATGTTGTTTATTAATGTAATAAAAGTAATGTTTCATGTAATAAATTAATGCTTATGTGTCTAACTTAATCTTAACAAGCAAATCATAATATTACATTGGAATGTGATCCACTTACATTGTATTTACATAATTTTTACTAATTACAATTTGTGACCCAGTGTGTGAAAACCAGGCTAACTACAGCGGTCGCGATCGCCTGATCTCATATGAAGCAAGAGATCGCAACGACATATGATGATGTGTGCAGGTGCTGTAGTGCTGTCCCAATTCTTAGGGGTAAATTTTGAAGCCCTTTCTACCAGAGACCTTTTGTTTACATTGTTTACTATGTTACTGACATGCAGAAACGGTGTTTTTGTTGTAAATAGCTTACAAAATAAAACCACAAACTGAATAAAAAGTCAAACTTATAGTTACTAAAATCTAATCAAAGCTGTCGAGTGCTTTGACTTTCTGCATATGCTGTCTGTCAGTCATTGCTATCCATCAGTCACAGTAGTTACTTTCATGTTTGACTAATGGAGAATTTAGCCAATGGCTGCATGATACTTTCGAAATATGGACTCTATTGGACAGTTGTTGTTTTATTGCACTCTTTGTGCTCACACTGGCTCAGTGACCTGTCAATCATAATGCGACACACCTGCCCACAACGGCAGAACGACTGGTTTGCAAAAAGGAAACAAAGAAAATGGATCGTCAAAAGTTTTAATCTGTTTTTTTTTAAATGCACTAAAATACATTGCCTATATTCACTGAGAAATAAATAAAAATATTAATTATGCTGGGCACTGTACTATGGCTTTATCTTAATATTCAACATGTAGTATGTGTGGCATCATTTATGATAACTAAATATATAAAGTTTGTATTGCAAGACACCTGTAGCTTTAAGCGCCAAATGTAACACATAGAAACAGCCAAAACCTGCAGATCTTGTTCATTCTCGAGGATATCACGTGTATGTATGACTGATGAAGTAAATCTCCACGATAGACTTGCGCAGCACATCATTACTAATCTCTTCGGCACTTCCATGAAAATTGATTCGGATGTATAGCACGGGCCAATAAGTCATAAAACTGCATGATTCATTGTGCTCCGGGGATGGCGAAAGTACAAACTCGCTAAAATGTTGGGATAAAAAAAGATTGTCTAATGTAAGTGGTTTAACAAAAAGGCCTTATGAGCTTTCGAGACGGATGTGTTTTACTGCCACTGAGGCACTTAGTGAGAACTCTATTAAAGTTTTATTTCTGAAACTCCACCCAAGCATGTAAATCTCCAATATTCCAGCTTCCTTTGGAGCTTGGCATTGGACATTGGAGAAAAACTTGTGCAGGGATGGTGAGGAATTGGATTGTGGAAGAAAGGAAAGCTGCTGTAGATTTATCTGTACATTTCTATTTAGAAAAAAAAAAATCTCGACACAGTTGAAAAATGTCCGGGTTAAAAAAAAAAAAAAAAAAATGTATAAATTAACTTGTTCATTAATTAATTATTTTATAATATATATATATATATATATATATATTAGGGCTGTCAATTTATTAAAAAAATAACTAACTTTTCGTGATTAATCATGATTAATCACAAGTCAAGAAAAAATACAGGCATTGCAAATATGGAAATAGGAAAAATTATATAACAACAAAGTATTGAATACAAACAATTGTATTCATTGTAAAGTTGTATTGCGAGTTGAGAACATTAATTATAAAGTAAAAACAATTTTGCTTAGTCCTCCTTAACATTTAGCCAGTTGCTAAGACAGTCCAGTCTATTGACATTATCGACACACACACACACACACACACACACACACACACACACACACACACA
>CAIGQZ010033059.1:2089362-2101160 GCA_903798205.1 Danio tinwini | reverse complement strand
ATTTGTTTTTTTCTACAACTATAGTAATTTTAGTTTTTTTTTTTTTCATTTTATTTTGGCTATAGTCTCCGCAATCTGATCTCACGAGGAAACGTAACTATTTTAGGTGTTGTCAGTGGTAAATCCTCACAAATCCGAATGAGTTTTAAAAAGGAGGCATGATACCAAACCCCACCCCTAAACTAAAATGAAAACTATTTTTCATTAGTTTTTTCATATTTGAACTTTATTTCAGCAAGTTGCCAGTACAATTTTTTTTTTTATAAAATACGAAAAAGCTAACTTGCTAACTTTAACTGCCAAACCTTTAACTGAACTAAAAAGGAAAACTATATTGGAAAATATAACATAGGAGTATCACTTACGCATTTGTATGTTTGTTGCTTATGCGCACCTTTGCATATTGGCTAAATGCACACTGCTTTTGTTCAATTGATTGCTGCCAATGACTATGGGCATAAACAAAAATGATCGAAATAAAACAAAAATGATAACAATCGACATATTAAGTTGATTGAACTTAAAAAATGAAGACTGCAACACTTTTTTAACAGTATAAAGTTTTATTTTTTTCGTCCCTTACAGATGACACAACTCTTAGAAAAGTTGCATGGGTTGTAAATGACCTTTCATCAAGCCTCAGTGACATCGATCAAACTCTTCTCCAGCAGTTTTTGTTACACACACACACGCTTATTTGTGTTGTTCAGTAGTGGGTAGATTTAGGGTTTTAGGTGTGGGAATGTGCGTCAGAATATCTATTTTCTCAATATGCAGTTTTTTAAAATGATTAATATTTTACAAATGCACACAAACCTTTATATGATGCAACATGCAGATAACCAAAAGCATCTAAAGACTCAGCACATATTGAAATGATCCTGAGTGTCAATGTGTGACGAGTCGGGAATGAGAAGGTGTTACGCACATACCTCAGCGTTGTTTTGCACGCTTCACTTTCTCCAGCTGGATCAAACCCAGCTCATAAAACAAAGAGGAGCTTCCCATTCAGATGATTTGATTTCGCTCTGGTCCACTGTCTGAGACACACGAGACACTCTGCATGTTAATAAGAGCACAGAGTCTCCATATCTGCATGCTAGATGAAGTGTAAAGAATGAAGCCTCTACTCAATTACCAGCGCTGAGGTGCGACTTTTCATTTACTGCTCCTGCACTCGGGGCCTGATCCTCAAAGGGACGCAGATGAGAGTCGATTGGCTTTGTTTGGGAATGAATCTGGAGGAAGAGGTTTGAAGATCCACTCCAGTCACGGATAAATGTTTGTCATTGGCGTCGCTCCGCCGGTCCTAAAAAAATCCGATAAGACTGTGAAGACACATGATAATTGCGCATTGATGTAACAAACGTGGCATTTAACAAACACACAGAGCATAAACAGATCAGACGGGGTGATAGTGGGTAATGCTGAAGGGACACTGATATAAACAAAAACAAATGAATAAGCTGCACACATTAATAGGTTTATTTAAAGTTGTTGTAGTCACTTTAAAGGGTCATGAAACACCAAAACACATGTCACATATGTGTCCCACGCTGCTATAAACACTATTAGGACACATATATTGCACTAAAAAGTGAAAATTCGTTGTTTTTGCGTTATTTTGAGCAAATTCGTTCTGGTTTGAAACTAATTTTTGAAGGTGCGTCAAGGCGATTAGATACTTGTGTGTAGTCCAGAGTGGAGAGTGGATGTCTGTACCTGTGAGTGCATCGTGACGTCTCTGAGTGTGTGGCATTTATTCATGAAAAAGACTTGGTTTAAACCAATCAGCGCGCTCTATTGTGTATGCGGTGTAACTTCATTACAGTTTTTCTGGTTTAGCTCATTTCTTAAAACTAGAATTACATTCTCAAAACAGCATGGACAAACCTCCAAACCACTTGGCAATTGCTCACAAAAGAATAGATTTTTCTCATTCATTTCATCACATTGCAAATGTCTAAGTACATCTAGCCTACATTTAGCACAATTTCCAAGTGAATAGATCTAGTTGATCTAAACTGGTTGTTGATTCTCAGTTCAATAGTTGTTCGCTCCAAAATGTGTCAGTGTCATTTCATTGTATATGTCATCACATGCACAATAGTCTGTTTCAAGAGTTCCCACTTAGATATGCTTAGCGTTTATAGCAGGTTTGGCGTGCTGTCCCGGGAGAGAACCCTGAGCTCGGAGATACTTGAGCCCAAGGCCCCCTCCCGGTCAATAAGCATATAAGGGGATCCGAGATTCGGTAGGTCTTGAGAGCCCCCCTTGGAAAGGGATGAAAAGGAGGAGATGGGGTGGAAGGGGGGATTCTTCCAAATGAAGCTAGAGCAGTAGGGAGAAAACGATCCATTTATAGTAAGCCTGGATCGCTCTGATTGGATTATTACTGATTATAGATGAGAAGCCACACGTGCTCAATCATATCACACGCTCCTCTCGAAATTAGTTTGTGAAACTTCACTTAATTCTCAAAATTTGTCAAGAACATAATACCATGAATATCATATATGAATCTGTGGAACATTTGATACGTTTATTACAGCAACTGACAGTCAGGTGAAACTAGAACTTGACTAACAAAGGAGGAGTTTCAAACATCTCAGATGACCAATCACGCACTGTAGACTGTATATAATTTTCATTGTTTTTTGTCTGTGTGTTTATATTTCAGTATATTATGCTGTACATTTTTTATTCTAATCTATGTTAATTACTTTGTGTGTGATTGATAATAGTTACAATTTCATATTAGTGCAATTTATGATGTCAAACCTTGGAGGCTACTCTTAACCTAAAATCCCAACACTATCTTACGGCAATTCTTAACTTTTTGATTTAATGGCTAATTCGGATTAATTTGTATGATCTCATTCATACAATTTAGTATGATTTGCTTATCCCCCAATGATGCTGGGTTTAGGGGTGGGATTGGGTGCCACGCCTCCTTTTAAAAATCATACATTTATTTTAAAAGACGTACGAATTAGCCACTAAGCTGACCAAACGTAAAATAGTTACATTTCCATTTCTATGTGAGATCAGACTGAAAATCCTTATTTCTATAGTTTTTAAATCTTATCAATTTATTTATTTTATTATTTTACACAATTGCATTCTGTCAAAAGACAAAAAAAGTCATGCAACACACACACACACACACACACTCACCTGCTCCAAGTCACAACATATTAGACACTAACAGCTGAAGCTGCTTTTGGACTAATTACTGCACTATAAAAACAGCACACTAACACACAGTTGTGGCTGAGTCTTGTCTACTGTTTATGTGACACTACAACGTGTTTTCCTATGTCTTGCTTTGCTGTGTTTTTGATCCTCGCCTCGCTTATTTGTTTATTCATGTCTGCTGCCTGCCTCTGACCATCTGCCTGCCTATTGACTATGATTCTGAATTCCCTGTATACATCTGTTTGCCCCTGTTTTGACCATTGCTTGCCTGACCAATCTGGATACACAGTGTGGGGGGGGGGGGGGGGGGGGGGGGTATATATTATACCTATGACAGTATAAGATATAAATACACCTACAAAAAGGATTTCAAATCAAAATTCAAATGTAGACCTCTCGGCGACAAAGTGTTCATGTGTAAATGTAAAACGCTTCCCTCTTTAATAAAAGTCTGTCAATATTCCCACCCCTTCTCGGAACCTTCACTTGTTCAATGCCAATGTATCGTAGTGTTGAAAGGTTGTTTCTTTTGCTATTGTTTATTTTTGATCGAGCACCTGAGGTTTTTAGATGTGCGCACATTTCAGTTTTTTGTTGTAACCCAACAATGGCATAAAAAGCATAATTTTAAATGTAATTTAACACATTTAATTTAACTCAAAGTTGGGATTAGACCAAGTGTTGGGTTATAAAACTTAGCTGCAGTTTGAAATGAACTAATACAATGTACAAAACAAACAAACAAAAAAAAAAAACCACAACTTCATGGTTTGTCTTGCAAAACTTAAAAACAGCACAATCAAACATAAATAGCTAATTTAAAACTACATTTAAAGTGAATGAATAGTAGATGATTACATATAAATAATATATTTAATGAAGGAATACATATTTTATACAACATTGTAAAAAGTGTTTTTACATAATAATAATAATAATAATAATAATAATAAGAAGAAGAAGAAGAATAACAATAACAATAATAATAATGTATTGAAAAAGTACAATTATGAATGCATACAATACTTGTGTTGTGATATACATTACCTGACAAACTTCTTGTCAGTGATCCCAGATGCAAGAGCAACAAACAATAACTTGACTTCTAGTTGATTTCAGCCTCCACATCAAAGTTCCTGAAAGCATAGAAGGTCAAGGTGCTCCGGGATTGGCCAGCCCAGTCACCATACATGACCATTATTGAGCATGTCTGGGGTAAGATGGAGGAGGCATTGAAGACGAATCCAAAAAATCTTTATGAACTCTGGGAGTGCTGCAAGAATGCTTTCTTTGACATTCCAGATGACTGTTAATAAGTTAGTCATTGCAGAGATGTATGTATTTAGTCCTCCAAGCTCATGGGAGTCAAACACAATATTTATTCTTTTTCCACTGCACAATGACTTTATATTCTATACTTACATTTAGTGGTGTAACTGATCACAAATCTGCAGTTTGGATCAAACTATGTTTTTTTTTAGTCACGGATCGGACCATTTTTTGGATCAGCAAAAAAGTAAAGAGACAATTTGCTTTCCATTTATATAAAAATATTACAGCAAAAAACATTGCTTTAACAAACAGAACTTAGAACCTGTAATGTTAATAAAAATAACAATCAAGAAAGCACCAGCTGAAAACAGAAAAGTATTCAATATGAAATATGATCTACTGTTGCTGATAATGCTAAATATAGAAATCTAACATCTACAACAGATCATATTTATCTTCAATTAATGATTCAACAATTCACACATAAAACTTCATGTTTTATTATACTGTAGATGTATTATTTTTGAAAACCTATTCAGTCACATAATTTTGATGGTTGTTTGTCGCCATCTGTTGGTTACACAATGTAATTGCTTTTACCAGCGTCAAAAATTCACCAGCGTCATGTTTCGTTAAGCAGTGATTTTTTTTTGGAGTTGTTGGGGCGGTGGATGGCGGAGGACTGTCGCAGATGGAAGTGAGCGGGGCGGAGGTGTCACGGACGAAAGTGAAGAGGGTTGGGGAGTCGCGGAAGAAAGTGAAAGTTAACAGCGGACAGGTAGGAGAGCGGTTAAGGAGTGGGATCGGTAAAATGAGGTGCCGGATCAGATTTCAGAGGTGCCGGATCCGGAATGTTCCAGCACAAATTAAGCCCTGGTCCCACCACAACTTTTCACGTCATTATTATATCTTACAAGAAAGCCTAAATGCTTTTATGCATGCAATTTGAATGACGTGGGAGGCGATCTCTCTGCAGTGGTTATAAATGTAGGATTAACTGTCAAGTTAAAAAAATATAAAAATTAATCCGCGGGTCACGTGCGAACCGTGAGTTGTGATCCGTATGGATCACGGATTAACAGTGATCCGTTTCACCCCTACTTACATTATTTCTGTTAAGTGACAAGACTTTTGTCTAAGCAAAGTCAGACCTTACTGTCCTAATTAAATCATTAAAAATTAAGGCATGATCATATTTTATTTTGGTAAATTAAGCATAATTTAGAAGCGTTTGCCTTTCATATAAGCCACTTCTGATACCAAATGATCAACTAGAAGACAATGAATTATTTGTTGTTCCTAAAACTTTCATATACAGTAACTTTAGTACTGGCTAGATAATTATTTATTTATTAATTATTTAATACATTTTTTTATTAAATGATATTCTATATGTTTAGTTACTGTCAATAACTGAAGTTTTAATTTGACTTTTGTTGCAGCTTCAGACTTTTGGAGCCCACCATACCTGTTTTGAGTCATTAATTATGATCCATTACACATTACTGTTCAGTACTAAAGCCTTATGACAGTGGAGCAACAACAAAATATTAAGCCACTGTAACATTATGCAAAGTGGCTCATGGAACCTGTTTATCGTTTCAGCATCTCATTTTGATTAGTGCTTCTGTTATGCCATTCTCAAGTTTTTAATTTTGCTTTGTATTCTCCGTCTAAGATGGGTTTACTTGCATTCAGGGACACTTTTTTGTAATGATTTACACTGCAGCATTTGCTCTTTCTCCTAAGTGTCTGAAACAGCAAGAATTGGTCTTTCTAAAACCCTCCCTCTCAGAGAGTTTGCTCTGCTCTGGTTGGTCCAAACTGATTCAGTCTGCTATGATTAGTCAACCACTTACAGTGCAAAATTACTGACTCATTTCATCAACTCAGAATTGCTTCTTTTTTTGTCTGCCTGTAAAACATTTACATAAACATCTGAAGAATATCTATGTTTAAAGGAACACTCCACTGTTTTTGAAAATAGGCTTATTTTACAACTCCCCTAGAGTTAAACAGATGAGTTTTACCATTTTTTTTAATTCATTCAGCCAATCTCTGGGTCTCCGGAAACATTTTAGCTTAGCTTAGCATAAATCATTGAATCGGATTAGACCATTATGGCCCATTTCCACTGAGTGGTTAAAGTACGGTACAGTTAGATATGCTTTTATGGCTGTTTGCACTGTCAAAAGGTATCTAAAAGTGAACAGTACCGTACCACTTTTGGGTACCCTTTCAGAAGGGTACCTAGCACAACAAAATAGTACCACAAGGTGGAGTAAGACGCGCAGCTGAACGCTATTGGTTCACAGAGATACGTTACTTGCTCGTGGACAAGCAGCAGAATGAAAACAAAGGAACCTCCATTTTTAAATACACAACTGAGACATTACACCATAATACTTTATACATATAATGACGAGCCATGGTCAACCTGAGCGTAAACAAAGCTTGTCGTCATCTGGTTGAAAAGCTACAAGGCCAAGAAGAAGAGCAGAATATACTCTGTGCCCCGTAGTTGTTTACAAGGCCGTCTAAAGCAATAGTATCTGGATGTAGCCTTTATGATTGCATCACTCAGCGATGCAATGTCAGACACAATGCACTCAATGGAGTGAGTGACATCACTGTGACGGGTAGGGTTAGGTAAGTATTTGTAAAGCATTGGATGCCCGGTCTGAATCCAGACCCTTCTCATCAAAAGCATGGGTGGTTTCGCTTTCTTGCTTGCGCTCCCTGCGCATTTATATTTGAAATAAGGAACTTCTTGAGCTAATGACAATACTGTGTGCATTATTATTGAAGTGCTTTTGACATTAGATCTTTTCAGAAACAAACCCGAGAGTGAAGCATGAAAAAAAAAGGAAAAGCCTGACAAAGGAGCAAATGATTCTTTCAGCGTTCTAAAACATAAACAAACCGCCATGTTTAACTATTATCATCACCTTTCTGGACTATTATGAACTCTGAATGACAGAATTACTCTCTAACAAGAGGTTACATGTGCTGGTGAAGATTAAAGTTACAGATGAGAGGTTTGCACTGGATGTAGGCTATACGTTGCATGTTGTTTTTGAACTCAAATAAGGACCTAATGTATGCTGTGTGTAGTTTTTTTGTAATTGGTAACATATCAGAGACTGTAAGAGTCTGTGCGTTCGTATATGTTGCATTTATTGATTCATTTTATATAATTGCAGATGTTAGGCTATTTCACACTATCATTGATCAGCAGTTATAATCAAATCCTGTTCATAGAAAGGTTAGTAATAAATATTTATACACAATTATTTGTGTATAAAGCATATGTTTTGTGAGAAGTGCTTCTCATATGATATGTGAACGATCCGTACAGCTTTGACATGTCCTCGAGTGAGAATGATGTCGACTGAAACTTTGTCCATTGGTAACCTTTTGGCAGTGGAATCGCAAGCCTCATAAAGGTGACCTGTACTGACCCGTACCATATTCTACCACTGAGTGAAAACCGACCATTAGCATCTCACTCAAAAATAACCAGAGTTTAGATAACATTCCTATTTAAAGATAGACTCTTCTGTAAATACATCAAAAGACCAAGACAACGTCCAAAACTGACGGAAAATAGAAATTTGTATATTTTTGAACAAGATGCTAATCTGATTCAATGATCTATGCTAAGCTAAGCTAAAAGTGCTCCCGCCAAACCCAGAGATCGGCTAAATGGGTTCAAAAATGGTTAAAGTTAAATGTTTAACTCTGAGCTTATTTAAAAATAAAAAAGTGGGGTGTTCCTATAAGAATATCTTCACCCGAGACAAAAGTCACTTGTTTTGTACTGCATGTGTTTGCCATTGTTTTTATCAGCTGATGACATCACGAGAGACTGTGAGATGAGAACTGTTTTGCAAAAGAAAATCTTTCAACCTTTTCCGTGAGAGGGGAACAGTGGATAGCAGACTCACTTATTAATCCTTCATAACACAAAAATGTCAACATAAATGTCATATCTTGAAATACGGCCCAAAGTGCAGAACTCGGCTCTTTGCCTCTGCCCTCATACGGCCGGTCAAAAGGGCATCTTTCACAGATGGTTATTATCTCTTCTATGAGGGGGAGAAAAAAAAAGCTTAGAGAAAAGGTGAAGGAAGTTTCAGGTGAGAACAGAAGAAGAACATGCTGATAATCAAAGGCGGACGTTCAGGACAGCAGATATTAGATCAAAGCTGGGACGACACTTTTGCTGACAGTAAAAAAACGACATAATTTCCATATGGATAAAGCGGAATATAAGACACCATTTTCAGATTTTGTTTTAGGAGATTACACAGAATGACTGATATTTTAATATTCAGGATACAAATTACTGGGGGTTGGAGGGGGGATTGGGGGGATTAACACCATGAATTAATGCTTGAAGGACGTCAAAACAAGATATATGAGGGGGCAGCCTAAATCATTGAATCATATTAGAACATTAGCGTCTTACCAAAGAGCATAGAATCACCAAGAGGCAACACACTAGTGTGATTTGGAAAATAGGCCCTATAGATGCCGCTAGTGTCACATGGCGGCCATTTTGGAATTAAAATTCCAATAGAACAACAGGATATTATAAGTTTGTAAAATAAACTATTAAAAGTGCTGATGATTGTGATAGTAAGTGTTGTATTGACTTCTCTTAGGTTGTATCTCAGCTTTAACGCACTTTTTAAATAAATAAATAAAAAACAAAGCAGCTGCTTGCTATCGCGACAGCAATAAGATCCAATAGACAGCCAACCGCTTTCGCTCCAAAATGCTCCATCACACGCATCCAAGTACTCTACTGCATGGCTGGCAAGAAAGGGTAGAAGAAAAACTAATGATATGGCTTCCTTGTTCACCTGATCTGAACCCCATAGAGAACCTGTGGTCCATCATCAAATGTGAGATTTACAAGGAGGGAAAACAGTACACCTCTCTGAACAGTGTCTGGGAGGCTGTGGTTGCTGTTGCACGCAATGTTGATGGTGAACAGCTCAAAACACTGACATAATCCATGGATGGCAGGCTTTTGAGTGTCCTTGCAAAGAAAGGTGGCTATATTGGTCACTGATTTGTTTTTGTCAACCTCCTTTAGTGGACTTTGCTATTCTAGATAATACCAGGAGCCCGAAGTTTTGAGATTTTAAAGAACGGGTTGGATTGTTGCGAGACAGGAGATTGGTTAGGTAAACAGGAACAAGATGATTTAAATCTTAACATGTCAGAAGCAATATTTTATAATCAATACGGAACTTAACATCATATCTCACATTTGGTTTCTTATCTTGGAGTGTTGACAAATCTGAGTTCAGTTTGATCCAGTATTGAAAGTCTTTCTTCAATGCAAGCATCAGATAATAACCAGAGTCTCTCTGCAGGTTATAAATAATAAACAGAAGAGACTATTACGATGACCATAAATGTGTTTTGACTCATGAAGCACTTGTCATTCCCGTAACAATAAAATGCACCATATACAGCCGCTGAGAAAACATCTGCACCAGTTATTAATGCATCTTTACTGTTTAGTCACCAAAGGCAGAGAAATTGCACGTCAAAGTTAAAATGCAAATTTGGTCACAATAACAAGGCCTGGAGTCTCATGAATATTATAATGCCGTGTCACTGCTTCTCAGGTCATTAAAATAAAGGTGAACACAGGTCTGTGGAAACAGTTCATCAAAACAAAAACGTCTTTTTTTTTTCTTTTTTTCCATGGCAGATTTTCATTCTTATTAAACTCACAAAGCAGCATTGATAGTTTAAAGGTATTGTTTGTATGTAAGGCAAACTGTCTGGCGTTTGTCATCAAACCCCTAAGCTGCGAAACACAGAGGGACCGGAAGCTGTAATTAAACTTAAATACAGGCCTGATGTGAAGCTCTTCTAAAGCCATCGGCTGTGTTATATGTTTTTTTGTGACCCGCAGGAGCTTTTATTGCTCAGGGATTACAATCTCAGGAGACTGGAGGAGCTGTTTCATTAAACTGTCATTCTCCTAAACATCCACGGGACAAATAACAGTGGCTGTCGAACAGCATAGAGGAAAGAGCTGTAAAACAAGTGCGGACAGCAGCTCAGATCAGCTCACATTTGACGAAGCTGAAGAGAAGGGTTTGAGTTCACACTGAGGTCTCTGGATTTTTGACAGAGTTTGTTTATGGGTTAAATAAGATGTTTTGTTAATACGAAGGAGACACATATAACTTTATGGAGACTTTATAATATAAATTATTTTGTTATTTGATTATGCTTATTTTACCAAAATAAAATATGACCATGCCTTGTTTTTTATTTATTTAATTATAACAGTAAAGTCTGATGTTGCTTAGACAAAAGTCTTGTCACTTAACAGAAATAACGTACAGTATAAAATATAAAGTCATGGCGCAGTGGAAAAATAATGAATATTGTGTTTTACTCCCATGAGCTTGAAGGACTGCATCCATACATCTCTGCAATGACTTAAATAACTTAACAATAAAGTAATCTCTAATGGCAAAGAAAGCATTTTGCAGGACTTCCAGAGTTCATCAAGATTCTTTGGATTCATCTTCAATGCCTCCTCCATCTTACACCAGATGTGCTCAATAATGTTCATATCTGGTGACCGGTCTGGCCAATCCTGAAGCACCTTGATCTTCTTTGCTTTTTGGAACAAAAATCTACCCTCTGCCACTTTTCCAAATAATCAGCTAGAAGTCAATAGAAGTTAGTATGTGTTGCTTTTACAACTGGGATCGACGACAAGACATTTGTCAGGTGTATAACCTGCAGTATATGAGGAGTCGCTGAGATTATTTATTTATTTATACATTTTAAAATTTGTATTTATTTATTGCAGTATAAACTATAATTAGTATAGGCTGACTGGGAAAGTTTTCTTCTGATAATTATTTTAGTAATAATAATTATAATAATAGTTAATAATATTAATAATAATAAAGTTCACCCCAAAATTAAAATATACACTTTATTTACTCTCCTTTTTTATTTACTCTCCAAGTGGTAAAACAAGTGGAAAACCTGTAACCATTGTCCACTGTAACCAAGAAAAACAAATAAATACTATGGAAGTCAATGGTTACAGGTTTACAGCATTCATCTTCTTTTGTGTTCAACAGAAGAAAGAAACTCGTAATACTTTGAAACAAGTAAACAGCAAAAGTAAAAGGTAAATGATGATATAATTTTCATTTTGGGGTGAACTTTCCGTTTAAGGTTCCTTTATTTACTCTAGTTTTTTATTTACTCTCCAAGTTGTAAAACAAGTGGAAAACCTGTAACCATTGTCCACTGTAACCAAGAAAAACAAACAA
>CAIGQZ010033059.1:2047825-2062601 GCA_903798205.1 Danio tinwini | reverse complement strand
AGGGGGATGAATAATTCTGACTTCAACTGTGTATAAAGTAAAAAAAAAATATATATATTAATAAAACTTATGCAATCTGCACTCCGAAATAAACGTACAAAGACTGCCACCTGTTGGTTGAAAGAGAAAATATATTGATATGAACTTTTTAGATACAAACACGTACAATCGCTTTAGTACAATTTTTGTGTATGATAATAGTCATGCACAATATGCTTCTTTTTTTTAAGGAATAATACATTTATTCTGTCATTACCATGTTTTGACAGTTAATATGCCAGTGATTTGATGCTTCACAAAAGTTGCAGACACCTTTACCAATATAAAAATGCTGCTGTGCTGTCAGCTAATCATTGCATTGCTGATCATGATATTTGGAATCGATAGATCTGTCCTTCACAACATGCGCAACGATCTCAGATCAGTTCATTCAGACATTTTAATCTGATTCGTGAACTTGTTTGAAGAACCAATTTAGCCAGAGATCAGTTATCAAGATTAAAAGATCCAGGATCTGCCAAATCATCTCAGATCATTTAAACAAGTTACGAAGAATGGACCCCTGGTCTCTGTGTGTCCAGTTCTGAACACATTCCTTTGTGTCGTAAATACCTTGGAATCAAATTACAACTGACCATCCACTCTTCTCCTGGGTAGAAGTTGCCGGTGTATTTGTTGAATAAAAGCAAAATAATTATGTGTCTGATCGGCCATATTCGTTATAAAAATGTATTGACGTCAAACACTGACGTTTACTCATCAGGTATGGCAACCAAAATCCATCGTCTGATAGATGTCATATTGGTAACGTCTACACAACATCAACCTGTAACATCATTAGACGTTAATACTTTGTCATTTTTAGGATGTGTTGGAAAGTAACCATAATGCAACGTCTATCCAACGTTTGACACTGATGTCGACTTGACGTTGGGCTCTGACGTCAACCTGATTTTCATTTTCAAGCAAAATGCAACATCTCACAACGTTGAGGTACATCAATCTGATGTCATGTTGATGTCCTCTGTCTTACACACACCAACAATTCTCAAAAGAGAAAAATATACACTGGTGCTTGACTTTATTTGAAAAGTGATTTGATTGGATTTGTTTGGGTTTTGTTATTGGTGGATCTCATTTGACTAACATGTTGATCCCTCCCCCACACCACTGAACACCAATCAGAGAAGATGGGGTTGCTTTGAATGAAGATTGTATTCAAAACAATGATATGCACAGTTAATGACAGCACGGTATTCCATTAAAATAAGAACAGTCAATTTAGTTTTTATAGCGACACCATCTGGCTAAAAAAAAAAAATATTACTGCCTTAATTTATTAGGTGAAGAGTGCTAACAACCCGCAATCATGGCTTTATTGCACCTTTTTGGCCACGTTGAATTTAATTATCCATGCAGAAAACTTAGCCGCTGTAACAGAAATTATTTAGACAACTTTAACGGATGGACACACAGACATTTTACCAGAGTCACGCAATCACCGGCAACTGTTGAAAAAGTGCACAGGTCCCTGAAGAGTTGGAGCTGCACATTTAGCCACCCTCCACTCCAGTGACCACACACACACATACACTCACTTGCCAGACTATGATGTTTCACTTTCACACTCCTTATTTAAAAACCACACAGAAGCTGACAAATCATGGCCACGGGGGAGAAAACTAATTCAGCTGCATCTCTGCGCACTGGAGCCGGCATCTGTTCCTCGCACCTCACAGCTCCACGGCCTTTACCGAGTCTATGCAACAAATACAATTATCAGCCGGCAATGCCTCGCCGCGAGCTTTGATGCCCAATAATGGGTCTGTGCGGCAAGATTAACTTTGTTTTATGATGCAGAACATGAAGTTATGAGGCTTGATTTTACTGCCTCCAACAGTGTAATTATTAAGGAAAGGTAAATCATGGAAGCAATGATGATGACTTCAGTGAAATGCCACTATGGTGAAAGTTAGTTGTTTTTCAGGAGAGCAACCTTTCAGCGTTCCTGATGGATGGGTGGCTGATGTCTATACTGTGGTTCTACGACAGTCTGGGCAAAATGTATGCACATTGAATTATTCACAACAGCAGGTCCACATGCATTTAAGCTAAGGGTATCTGACTTAACACAATATCAAATGAAAAATGCAAGTAAATCTATTACAAAAATTATTTAATTATTAAAGAAATTATTATTTAAACTGTATTTAACATATATGTACTGTATATTCATTCATTCATTTTATTTTCGGCTTAGTCACTTTATTTATCAGGGGTCACCACAGTGGAATGAATCGCCAACTTATCCAGAATATGTTTTACACAGAGGATACCCTTCCAGCTGCAACCCATGACTAGGAAACACCCATACACTCTCATTCATTAACACACATACACTACGGACAATTTAGCTCACCCAATTCACCTATAGCACATGCGTTTGGACTGTGGGGGAAACAAGAGAACCTAGAGGAAACCCACGCCAACACAGGGAGAGTATATAGATATGATTTGAGTATTTGAGGGAAATGGGCAGAAGTGTCTGTGGGATTCTGTAGCCAGGATACCCCGTTGCAGTGTATGAGTCTCTTAGCTCTGCATCAAGGCTTATACTACAACGTACTTCTACACGGTCAGGTATTAATCTCTAACTCTTAAATGTATCTTGAGTAATTGATGTTGTACATTTCTGAATTGGCTTATTTTGCTTAATTATGTGAATTGGAGTGGAAAATCTTTGCCTGACGATTATATGTAAAATTCTTGTTTATATCTAATATCTCCTGAAATTTTTGTAACTAGATTGTTTAGGTTAAGGTTTCCGCAGGCTACAAACAGGATTGCTCATACATTCAGGCTCAATGGATGGAGCATAGCCACAGCATATTGAGACCTGTTGATTTCTGACAATCACTGACTTAGTATGATATAATCTAGTGGCTAAATCAAACTTTCTTTATGTATGAGCAAGCATGGGGTGGCCTATTATTAGTTAAAGGAAATCAGTTTACAGTTATATCCTCTGTCTAAGAACCGCGAGGATGTGTCCGTTAGCAGATGAAACTGGCCAGCATACTGACTCTAAGCCACTTCAGGTAAACGATGAACCATTAATTGAAAATAAGGATTTATTAGATTAATCAATCTAAATTAGACCAAATCACAACCTATATGGTGATCAGCTTGAATTTGAATCTAAATTTAAATTATTATAATTTGGAGTCAGATTAAATTCGCAGTTGTAAACAAATTAAAATAAATGTTAAGAAATAAAAACATTTCTTTTCACATGTGCTAAAAAAAGCTTAACCTTTACCCATACTGTTAGTTCTGACATTGGACTAATAGATGGACCCTTACACTACCTGGCACAACAAAAGGGTACGAAAAGGCAGAGCTAGACACGCAGCTGAACACTATTGGTTTACAGACAAACGTCACTAGCGCATACACAAGCGAACAGAATGAAAAGCATCATTTTTAAATACACAGCCGAGACATTACACTGTAATAATTTATATATATAATAACGATGGTCGAGCTTAAACAAACCTTGTTGTCGTCTGTGGTTTCACTTTCTCTAGAGAGCTTGTGTGCACTCGCTGTGCATCTATATTTGAAATAACGAATTTCCTGAGCTGAGCATAACAACGTGCACGTGATTATTGAAGTACCATTGGTACCATTTGGCAGTGGAGAGACAAGCCTGATAAAGTTGACCAGTACCGTACCGAATTGAACCATACCATTCAGTGGAAACGAGTCATTAGTATACACGTTTGTACCTTTACGGTTCACTTTTGTAAGTTTAAGGTACCATGAAGTACAGATTTGTATTTTTTACATATTAATATGTACCTTTAAGGCTGTGCTAGGAAAAAAATAATAATTCTGAGAGTGCACACTGCAACACGAAAACTGCATTTTCAAATGTATCTTCAACAAGATATGTTTTCCAAAAATCCCGTCTCAATGTGGAAGTAGGGCCAGAATTTATTATTTTTTTTATGAAAACCAATTGGTGTGGAGATTACTAACAATGGTTTTTGGAAATGCACCCAGATGGGATTGCTTATAATGACATAAAACATTTGACATGGTGAACTGTTTCACACATGTATCATTGGGGTCAACGAAGATGGAAACGTATAACCCACTGAAGAAGCAGTGTCTGCACACAGAAGCAGTAATGTATGTAGATTTGGAGGTAGGGGCGATTCTTCACTGATGTGCTGTTCAGATGGGGCGCACCTGCTCACATCAACCTAAATTATCGGCTTTGCTCTGTAGACTCATGCTAATTACACCCTGGTGATACATCAATGCGGATTGATTTAGCTTTGGTCCATAGAGCACAAAAAGCCCTTTTAATCATTTCCCCATCTCTGTCCCAATTGGAGAGCGGTGGTCTTCAACAAGGCCACAGGAATGAGGTACAGTAATTACACGCAGAGCTCCAGGATAAATGAGATGCGTCCCAACAGTGCACTCATAGTGTTTTCTGTCTCTAGCCCCGCTGTCATGGATAAGGGTTTGTTATAAAAAAAGCTTTCATGGTCACAGTTTGGAAACTGACCTTTAAGAAAAGCATCTTTTTTTTTCTTGGCCTGTGATCAGAAATATTATGAATTATCAACCTTTATTCTACACTTCAGGATGCTTTATGAGAATTATACGAGTAACTTTTGTTAAACACTAAATAAAAAACTGGATATATCAAGGTGTCACTATTGTCCTCACAGTTTGTGCATCGAATATTAAAAAAGGCAGTTAATTAGAATGACCAAATTACTTTCAGCAGACCATAAATAAAACAAGAATTGAAGGAAAAGTGTTTCTGGAGCAGAATTTCAAACGTGTATTGACTTTTACTGTAACTAAAGGAAATATTATGATTTGTTTCAGATCTTTTGAATGGATTTTCGCAAACTGGAAATGCTTCTAATTAGAAACACAAATTGTCATGTGCAAAAAATATATATAAATAAATAAATTAAAGAAATTAAGAATTAAAGGGGTGGTCCACTACGATATCATATTTTAAACTTTAGTTGATGTGTAATGTAGCTGTGTGAACATAAACACCATCTCTGAATGTAATACACTCAAAGTTTAATGCAAAGGGAAACATTGGCTTTTACAGAGTTAGCTTAGCAAAGCCTACAGCGAACAAAGTTTGGGGACTACAAAAAAATACATCCGGGTTAATGATGTCATAAACCCTTCAAGTTACGTGCATACACCTCACGCAGCGTGTTCAGAGGCGATGTAATGTTATAGCAGAGAACTCTAAAATGCCGTCCAAACATTGCTATTTCCACAGAGCTTCTTCTGTTTCTGTATTTGGGCTTCTAAAGGACACGACACAAAGAGAGAAGTGCTTACATTTTACTTTTATTTATGTTTTTTAGAGAATTCTAAAAAAAATATATAGCTTGAGCATTCGACAAAGGAAAACTTCCAGAATCTCTCTCAGTTCCGTGCTGGATTTGGCTAAAACTCCTCAAAGAAGGAGCAGCTCCAACCATAATAGCAGAAGCTGTGGATTGTGAACACAAACCTGTAAGTGTTTTCATTTGTTAAACTTGATCTATTACATGCATAGTTTCTAGCGTTAATGGTATGTTGTAGCGAGGACATAGAGGATGTAAACAAGGATGTAAACAACAGGAAATGCTGTTTGGCACCACTAACAATTTAGCTACACTGCTTTTCTTACTTTGATTTTTAGTCTTGTTTCTAGTCCAAACATCAAAAAATTCTTAAATCAAGAAGAATTTTCTAGACAAGCAAAACACGTTGTCTTGTTATAAGAAATAATATGCAAATATTGAGTGAGTTTTTCCTTAAAACAAGCTAAATAATCTGCTAATGAGGTAAGCAAAATAATCTTACGTCAAAAGGAAAAACAATATTATTTTGCTTATCCCATTGGCAGATTATTTGGCTTGTTTTAAGGACAAACTGACTTAATATTGGCATATTTTTTCTGAAAACAAGACATTATATTTTGCTTGCCAAGAAAATGTTCCTTGGTATAAGAATTTTTAGTTATTTGGACTAGAAACAATACAAAAAATTCTTAGTAAGAAAAGCATTTTTTGTAGCGTACAAATTCAGATGATCAATCAAACCCCTGTAAACACCCACAATCATCACCATGCTTTTATTACCTCTCGTTTAGATTTTGTAACTCTTTATTTGGGGGTCTGCCAGCCAATTCATTTAAAATTTTACAATATGTTCAAAACTCTGCACGTGTGTTAACTCACACATCATCTCGCTCTCACATTACCCCAGTACTTCAACAGTTACACTGGTTGCCTGTTAAGTCACGCATCAATTTTAAAACCTTGATTTTAACTTATAAAGCTGTTCACGGTTCTGCTCCTGATTATATATGTGATTTGATATCTGCCTCCTCTTCCTCTTGTAATCTATGTTCCACTTCGGGGCTCACCTTGTTTCAGCCTCATTGTAAACTTATGGCTCATTTCCACTGAGTGGTACAGTACGATATGGTTTGGGTCGGTACGGGTCACCTTTATCAAGCTTGCGTTTCCATTACAAAGGGTACCCTTTTGGTGGGCGTGGTGTACTACAGAGAGTTTCAGTCGACGTCATTCTCGCTCGAATAAATGTCTACAGTAAAGCCGTACAGTACGTTCACATTATATGAGAAGCTCTTCAAACAAAACAGATGCTTTAAACATATTAATACTTGTTTATAAATGTTTATTACTAACATTTCTATAAACATGATTTGATTATAACTGCAGATCAATGACAGTGTTACAGCCTACTGTAACGTCTGCAAATATATAAAATAAATAAATGCAACATATTTGAACACATACAGACCCTTACAGTGTCCGATATGTTACCACTTACAGATAAACTACACACAGCATACATTTAGTCCTTATTTGAGTTCAAAAACAACACGCAACATATACAGTAGCCCACAGTCAGAGCTAACCTCTCATCTGTGTCTGTAATCTTCACCAGCACATGTAGCCTCTGTTAGAGAGTAATTCCGTCATTCCGAGTTCATAATAGTCCAAAAGGTGATGATAAACATGGCAGTTTGTTCATGTTTCAGGTTGCTGAAACTATTTGCTCCTGTCGGGAATCCTTGTAATCCTGTCTGGCTTCTCCTTTTTTCCGCGCTTCACTCTCGCATTTGTCCTTTTCTTTCTGAATGGATCGCCCCCCTAATACACCCCACTCTGCCCCCCTAATACACCCCACTCCGCCCCCCTAATACACCCCACTCTCCTCTCCTCATAACTCAGACTCATCATAATCACTGCACTACTTAACATTTGCACATTTAAAAATTGCACATATTCATTGCACTGATTCATTTATTTGAACTGTACACACCTACTGCACATGTACATTTGTAAATTATGTACACATCCACTGTACACATACATTTGTAATTATGTTTATCTATCTGCACACTTCTGATTATTAATAGCAACCTGTACATTTATCCATCTATTGTAAATCTCTGTTCATAGCTAACACAACCTGTATATAATGTTCATAGTACATCCATTTGTAAATATCACCATAATTTTTCTATAACTGCACTTTATAACTTATACCTGTATCCTGCACTTGCTGCTATTGCACTCCTGGTTAGACCTAAACTGCATTTCGTTTCCTTGTACTTGTACATGTGTGATGACAATAAAGTTGAATCTAATCTAATCTAATCAGATGTCGAAGACGCTTCATTAATCACACACACACGTTATTATTGTCAGCTCAAGAGGTTTGTTATATCAAATCTAGACGCGAACGCGGGCTCCCTGGAGAAAGCGAAAAACCGCTCGCACTTTTAGACGGCCTCATAAAACAACAACAGGACACGGCAGATTCTTGGCTTTGTGGTTGTTAATCAAGACAACGACAAGGTTTGTTTTGAGCCCGGGTCATCCATGTATCGTTGTTATATGGCGACATGGCGCCAAAACATGGCGGCTCCATTGTTTTGATTCTGGCTAGCTTCACGAGATTGTGACGTATCTCTGTAAACCAATCAGCGTTCCGCTGCGCGTGTAGCTCCACCTTTTAGTACCCTTTCTCGTCTTTGGTACCTTTTCGAAAGGGTGCCGAAAAAGTGGTACGGTACGGATCGGTTCGGTACGCTTTTGACAGTGGAAACGGCCATAAAAGCGTACCGAACCGAACCGAACCGATCCGTACCGTACCGTACCACTCAGTGGAAACGGGCCATTAGTACCATGGGAGGTAGGGCATTCTCTTTTCGTGTACCTAAATTGTGGAATGCTCTCCCCACAAACATCAGGAATGCCAGTTCCCTGGACTGTTTTAAGAAACTCCTCAAAACTCATCTTTTTTATTATTGCTTATAACTAGGCCCACACAGAATCACAGAAATGTAGGTGGGGCTTGATTTTATCCGTTGGTGTATTTGTGTAGAGAGTGCTATGCTATTGGTGGATCTCCTCCAATAATTAACATATGTAGGCAGGGCTTATTTTTATCCATTGCTGTATTTGTGTAGAGAGCGCTTTGTTATTGGTGAATCTCATGCATTAATTAACAAATGTAGACGGGCTTGATTTTATCCATTGTAGCATTTTCTGGTAACACTTTATAACAACTACACACTATGAATCATTTATTAAGCCTTCGCATCTAGTGAATTGCTTAATTGTTCAACATTAACTCTACATTAATAGACGTTAGTAAGCAGTTTATAACTGCAGCTACAAATGCTGTATTATTGACTTATAACCACATTTATAATGTGCTTAATAATTGTACTTTCATAATTTGTAACTGGTTGATTTTTCATAACTAAATTAAGTATTACATTATTTACAAATCATTTGTATTTAAGAGTAGTTGGAGATTTTTAAGATCATTCAGAATTAGTCAGTAAATAATTAATAAACTATTGAAATTAACATTATAAATGACAATTAAAGGCTTGATATTAAATGAACAATAATCTTTGCAATCTTTTCTAAAAAGTAAAATTACTGTAAAGTTGAAACATTGCTGAATAACCGGAGTGTCAAAATATGATAAGATTGGATAAAACAACAACAATATAATAATTTAACAATATAATAGGAAGCAATGTTTAAACTGTACAGTAATTTTATTTTAGATAAAGTTGCAAATATTTATTTTTCATTTAAAGTACAGTTTCTTTTGTGTATCTTCAAATGAATAGAAATGAATAATGTCGTTTATGTGCCTGTTTAGAATTTAACTGAGCATTTAATTGTCATTTATAAGGGATTTATAAAGCATAAATAGTCCTCACTTCAGATTAGGTCACAAAACTGCATGAAGTTGAGTTAATTAAGCATTTATTAACATACAAAATAACTATTAGTATATGCTTGATAAATAAGATAAATAAATGTTAATTTCAATAGTTTATTAATTATTTACTAACTCATTCTGAATGATCTTAAGTCATCAACTACTCTTAAATACAAATGATTTGTTAATGAAAAATAAATCATTAACAACTTATGAAAGTACAATTATTAAGCATATTATAAATGTGATCATGTCAAGAATACAGCATTTGTAGCTTCAGTTATAAACTGCTTACTAACGTTTATTAATGTAGAGTTAAAGGTGCAATATGTAAGTTTGACACCCAGTGGTTGAACTAGGTATTGCACTCCTGGATCAAAACAATCGCAAACGTGGGTTGCAAGTTTGAGTACAGGAGCGAGTGATTTAAACTGTGTTCTAAATACAAGCAACGACACGCAATAGAGGGAATATTTTCAATATTAAAAGGAGTTTTGGTTCTAACCAACACCTCGAATTGATAAATTAGAAACAGCTTCTATTTCTCACAGCTGAACATGTGAAACCTATGACAGTGATCACCTCAGGTAAACCTTGAGTGCTTTATTCAGTGCTAAATGCTAACAATGTAAGTTTGAATGTCATTTTACATTAAATGATGTTAAAGAGGGTTAACATGTATTATAAATATTATAAACCTCACAGTTTTATGAGTGAGTGCATATTTTGTGCTTCTGAAAGGCTGTATTTAAATTTCTGTCGTGTTTCCACTGGTGCAAACAGCCAAATTGCTCATCAGTACGTAAAGCGTGTTGTTAGGACACGCGGTTAAAATGTAACCTGCTCGCCCAATGTTTACGTTCGTAATATGTAATTTGCTAATTAATAACCTCATGTGGAACTGAATCTGTCTCCCATACTGTCCTGTTCGGTCACGGACGCATGCTTTCAGAGCCTTTCTGAATGAATGAATGAATGAAATACGCTGTTTTCCAACAAGGCAACCCGGGGTGCTGAAATATAATTGGCTAAGCTGGCATTGTGCAGGTTAAATTTACCTAAACAAAGACAGCGTTCCGGCACGGAAAAAACATTTTCAAAGCAGAATATCTGACTTCAGCATTGTTTTTCAGTTAAAGTAGCATGTTCACTTGAGATGTTTCCTAAATATCTGCACACATATTATGGTATTTTCATGCTTTAGAAGAGTCAAAAACTTACACAGCAAAAAAAAATCTGTGTACATTTAACTCAATTTGAGTTTAACTTAACACTCCTTGGGTGTACATATGATTCCCTCCATTAAAATTAGAGTTAAAAGTTAAAATTAGACTTTCTAAAGTGTGAAATGTGTACATTACTCTCAGAGTTTATTTTACCACAGTAAGAGTTTATTCTTACATCGAACTGGAGTGTGTGTTAACCTTCAAAGTGTTAATATATTACCTTTTTTCCTATATAATCAATTGGTGTGTGTGTGACAGATAACAGTGATCAAATATGTTGAAAATAGTTATAATTTATTAAATGTTTATTAATCTTTTCAGAAATTTCAATACATTTAACTCTTTGCATTTTAAAATGCAACAAGACATGTTTCAAGTTTAAGTAAAACATAATGGTTTGATCACTGTTTGTCTGAAAGAACTGTTTTGAGTAAAAAAAAAACTTGGACTTCCCATCACTAGTGGGAAATACACTGCATATTGGGTAAAGTTTAACTGAAAAAAAAAAAAAAACACTTTTAAATATACGCTCTTTCACACTCATGGATTATAATGTACTCCGGTTTTAACACTGAACAACACCAAAAAAATCACACTGTCACACAGTCATAGGGGTGTAAGAACTTGCCAGTGCTCAAAAAGCAAGCGAAAAAAAATTTATTGTGTTGTAAAGAAAAAAATCAAATTATGTATGGAAAGCATCGTCAATGCACCGTGATGCACCGAGATATCAAATTGATGGCATGATAATCGTAACCGAACCAAACCGTGAGGCCAGTGTAGGTTCACACCCCTAATTTTAAGCCTATGTGTAGGTTTGTTAGTTAAAATGCTACATTTTGTACAGACTTTGAATGGTGGACTTGAACAGACTTGAAATATGTCCTGGTTTTTAAGAATACGATGCCATGACTTGTTAAATTAAACATTTGTCATTATTAGACTCCCAGAGTGTATTCTTTACAAAAAAGATAGGTGTTTAATCTAGTTTTAAACTGTGAGAGTGTGTCTGAGCCTCGGACATTATCAGGAAGGCTATTCCAGAGTTTAGGAACCATATATGAGAATACTCGACCTCCTTTAGTAGACTTTACTATTCTGGGTATTACCAGAAGCTCTGAGTTGTGAGATCTTAAAGAGCGGGTTGGAGTGTTAATATATTACCTTTTTTCCTATATAATCAATTGGTGTGTGTGACAGATAACAGTGATCAAATATGTTGAAAATAGTTATAATTTATTAAATGTTCATTAATCTTTTCAGAAATTTCAATACATTTAACTCTTTGCATTTTAAAATGCAACAAGACATGTTTCAAGTTTAAGTAAAACATATTGGTTTGATCACTGTTTGTCTGAAAGAACTGTTTTGAGTAAAAAAAAAACTTTGACTTCCCATCACTAGTGGGAAATACACTGCATATTGGGTAAAGTTTAACTGAAAAAAAAAAACTTTTAAATATGCGCTCTTTCACACTCATGGATTATAATGTACTCCGGTTTTAACACTGAACAACACCAAAAAAATCACACTGTATATTTAACACTGGAATTTTTGCTGTGTACATACAGCACCCTAAATGCTTAACAGATAATTAATTTCCTATCTGCTAATGCTTAATACATGGTTAATAGTGTGTAGTTAATATAAAGTGTTACCCACTTTTCTATTGGTGGATCTCCTCTGAGTTAATTAACAAATGTAGGTGGAGCTTAATTATATCCATTGGTGTATTTTGTAGGTAGCTCTTTTCTATTGGTGGATCTCCTGTGAGTGACAGCTTAATCCCACCCTCACATTAGTAAACACTAATCAAACATGTCATTGAAGAGGGATGTTAGTTATTTGTAAAGGATGTGAGGGCATAGGATATGAATGTAAAACAAATAATGGTGAGCACAGATAACAAATAGCTTAATGTTTCATAAAAGTTAAAGGTTTGTTATGAAAAGCTTTCATGGTCACAGATTTCAGTCTGACCTTTGAGAAGAGCGGCTGGAATTGAGTGTTATTTTTCCCCAGCCTGCGATAAGAAATATTCTGAATTATACAAGGCTGTTAGACCAAACTCAATTTTGTGATTCAGATGGATTACAGATGCTTCATTGCAGCATTAATTCGCTTTTGGGATCTCAGATAAATTTGAAAATAAACACTGCAGTCCACAAATAATCACATGGGGGCGGGGGGGTTATATCATCCTTATATATATACTACATGGTATACAGTATATAGTACTCACATGAAGGGGGGGTATAATAGAAAAGAATACTTTTCTATTTTGAAAGAAGTATCTAATGCTCTCTAACTGCATCGGTTTGATTGAAAATAAATAGTAATATTGTAATACCATTACACATTAGGGCTGCACGATTCTGGCTAAAATGAGAATCACTATATATTTTTTTTTGCTTAAAATCAAGTTCACGATTTTCTCCGATTCTGTAATAAAGGTTAATATGAGTAGGCTATTATTACTGTTATTTTTTCAAACGTATAGTAAAACAACATGAATAATGTAGGGTAGGCATGTCAAAATTAATCGTTTCTTCGGTGCACCGTGATGCAGATGGGGACAATTCCATATCGTTTCAGTAATAGATCATAACCGGTTATTACGCGCTGACGTCATTCATTCCCTATGCGCGATGTTGCGGTAGAATACTATGGCAAAGGAGGCGAGGTGAGTAAATAAAACACTTCTACTAGTTAAAAAGCAAATCTTTCACTGACACTGAGAAATGGTAAAGCACGAGCCTCTATTTCACTACTAGGGAGAAATGCTGTAAAACTCAATCTCTGCCCCTCTCTCTCTCTCTCTCTTTCTCTCTCTCTCTCTCTCTCTCTCTCTCTCTCCCACACACACACACACACACACACACACACACACACACACACACACTTTGAGCATTTGACCCGTTGTCATGTTTGTGAGGTAAACTTTCCTCTCCTCTCGGCTGTTAAAGCGATACTTGTGGATCCAGACACAAGCGTGCCTGTGGTGCGAGTTTATTGTATTGTATTTATTCTATTACGGATTACCTGATAACTGCGTATTATGCACATATAGACTGACCAGCGGCAGTTTTTTCCGCGTCACTCATGGGGTGCTATCGTTTCTAATCGCAGCCCTTTCTGTTGAGTGAGTGAAGACAATGACCAATCATAGGGGTGTAAGAACTTGCCAGTGCTCAAAAAGCAAGCAAAAAAAAATGTATTGTGTTGTAAAGAAAAAAAATCTAATTATGTATGGAAAGCATCGTCAATGCACCGTGATGCACCGAGATATCGAATTGATGGCATGATAATCGTAACCGAACCAAACTGTGAGACCAGTGTAGGTTCACACCCCTAATTTTAAGCCTATGTTTAGGTTTGTTAGTTAAAATGCTACGTTTTGTACAGACTTTGAATGGTGGACTTGAACAGACTTGAAATATGTCCTGGTTGTTAAGAATACGATGCCATGATTTGTTAAATTAAACATTTGTCATTATCAGACTCCCAGAGTGTATTCTTTACAAAAAAGATAGGTGTTTAATCTAGTTTTAAACTGTGAGAGTGTGTCTGAGCCTCGGACATTATCAGGAAGGCTATTCCAGAGTTTAGGAACCATATATGAGAATACTCGACCTCCTTTAGTAGACTTTGCTATTCTGGGTATTACTAGAAGCTCTGAGTTGTGAAATCTTAAAGAGCGGGTTGGATTGTAGCGAGACAGAAGGTTGGTTAGATAAACAGGAGCTAGGTTATTGTAAGCTTTATAGGTAAGAAGCAATAGTTTATAATCGATGCAGAACTTAACAGGCAGCCAGAAATAAAAACTGAATTACAAAAAATAATAATGATTTTCCTTATTTTAAATTGTAATCATTTTGGAATGTTGCAGTTTTATTGGATTTTGATTAACGGCAAATGTGGCAAAATTTTTGTTCATTTTATTTAGATTAATTCTTTAATGAATAGATTGAAAAGAATAATAATATCTGAGAAAATCTGCATGTGTAAGTAAACTTTCTATGCAAGCATCACTTTATTTCCTGCTATAAAACACCTCCTTCAAGATTTGGGTATTATTTTAAAGTATTATTTTCCAGTGAATTATTTGCATGTCTTGTTTTGTCTATAAGGTGTGTGTGTGTGTGTGTGTGTGTGTGTGTGTGTGTGTGTGTGTGTGTGTGTGTGTGGGAGAGAGAGAGAGAGAGAGAGAGAGAGAGAGAAAGAGAGAGAGAGAG
>CAIGQZ010033059.1:1988141-1998229 GCA_903798205.1 Danio tinwini | reverse complement strand
TTCTCTCTCCTGAAATCCACCACCAGCTCCTTGGTTTTGCTGATGTTGAGTGAGAGGTGGTTTTCCTGACACCACTGCGTCAGAGTGTGCACCTCCTCTCTGTAGGCCGTCTCATCATCATCTGTGATTAGGCCCACCACCGTTGTGTCATCAGCAAATTTAACGATGACGTTGGAGCTGTGTTTGGATGTACAGTCATGTGTGTACAGGGAGTACAGGAGTGGGCTGAGAACACAGCCCTGTGGAGCACCAGTGTTGAGGATCAGTGTGGATGAGGTGATGTTGTTCATTCTGACCACCTGGCGTCTGCTTGACAGGAAGTCCAGGATCCAGTTGCACAGAGAGCTGTGTAGGCCCAGAGCCTGGAGCTTCACCACCAGCTTGGCAGGCACTATGGTGTTGAATGCTGAGCTGTAGTCCACAAACAGCATTCTCACATATGTGTTTTTGTTTTCCAGGTGAGACAGAGCAGTGTGCAAGGTGAAAGCAATTGCATCATCAGTGGAGCGGTTGTTTCTGTATGCAAATTGCAGAGGGTCAGTGTTAGCGGGCAGTACAGAGCAGATGTGATTTTTAATCAGCTTCTCAAAGCACTTGCTGAAGATGGGTGTCAGTGCAACCGGACGCCAGTCATTCAAGCATGTGGTTTTAGCTGATTTCGGTATTGGCACAATAGTAGCTGTCTTAAAGCATGTGGGAACCACAGACCGAGAGAGCGAGAGGTTAAAGATGTCCGTGAAAACCCCCGCTAGCTGGTGTGCGCATGCTTTAAGTACACGTCCAGGGATGCCATCTGGGCCCATAGCTTTTCGGATGTTCACGCGACGGAAAGATCTCGTTACATCCGCTACAGAAACAGTGAGTGTGCTGGCGGTTTCTGTATTGGCCGCGGGAGCGCGCTGTGTGCGCGCTGTCCTGGGTTTCAAAGCGGGCGTAGAATGAGTTGAGCTCGTCCGGGAGAGACGCAGCAATGTTCACAGTGGTGGATTTATTACTTTTAAAGTCCGTGATGTAATTAAGTCCCTGCCACATGCTCCTTGCGTTATTGGTGTTAAATTGACCCTCTATCTTGTCTTTGTATTGACGTTTTGCTGCTTTGATCGTTTTCCTGAGGTTGTAGTTTGCTTGTTTTTGTTCCTCAGCATTTCTGGATTTATAGGCGGAAGTTCGCACTGATAGGGCTGTTCGAACTTCGCCGTTGATCCATGGTTTTTGGTTGGGGTAGATACGGACAGTTTTTGTTGGGACCACGTCTTCTATGCACTTCCTGATAAAGCTCGTAACTGTGTCTGAGTACACTTCGATGTCGTCATCAGAAGCTGCCCGGAACATCTCCCAGTCAACGTCATCAAAACAGTCTTGAAGTATGGAATCCGATTGGTCCGACCAGCTCTGAAACGTCCTGAGGGTGGGTGGTTCCCGTTTCAGTTTCTGCCTGTAAGCAGGCAAGAGCAGAACAGAAGAGTGATCTGATTTGCCAAATGGTGGGCGGGGGAGGGATTTGTAAGCATCCCGGAACGGAGAGTAGCAATGGTCCAAAATACGATCGCCACGCGTGTTTGTGGTGATATGTTGAAAGTATTTTGGAGCGATTTTCCTGAGATTGGCGTTGTTAAAGTCCCCTGTAACAATAAACGCTGCCTCCGGGTGTGCGGTTTCCTGCTCGTTTATGCTCCCATACAGTTCTCTGTCTGCCGACTTTATCAAGTTGTCAATATAATGTGACACACAAACTAATACAAACTATTGCAATTAGTGGTGTAACGGATCACAAATATGCAGTTTGGATCAAATTACGTTTTTTTTTTGTCACGGATCGGTCTATTTTTCGGATCAGCAAAAAAATGAGGAGACATTTTGCTTTCCATTTATATAAAAAATATTACAGCAAAAAACATTGCTTTAACAAACAGAACTTAGAACCTGTAATGTTAATAAAAATAACAATCAAGAAAGAACCAGCTGAAAAAAGAAAAGTATTCAATATGAAATATGATCTTCTGTTTCTGATAATGCTAAATATAGAAATCTAATATCTTGTACAACAGATCATATTTATCTTCAATTAATGATTCAACAATTCACACATAAAACTTAATGTTTTATAATACTGTAGATGTATTATTTTTGAAAACCTATTCAGTCACATAATTTTGATGGTTGTTTGTCGCCATCTGTTGGTTACACAATGTCATTGCTTTTACCAGCGTCAAAAATTCACCAGCGTCATGTTTCATTAAGCGGTGATTTTGGGGGGGCTTTGGGGTTGTTGGGGCGGTGGGTGGTGGAGGACTGTCGCAGATGGAAGTGAACGGAGCGGAGGTGTTGCGGACAAAAGTGAAGAGGGTTGGGGAGTCGTGGAAGAAAGTGAAAGTGAACAGCGGACGGGTAGGAGAGCGGTTGAGGAGGGGGATCGGTAAAATGAGGTGCCGGATCAGATTTCAGAGATCCACACTGTTCCAGCACAAATTAAGCCCTGGTCCCACCACAACTTTTCCCGTCATCATTATATCTTACAGGGAAGCCTAAATGCTTTTATGCACGTGATTTGAATGACGCGGGAGGCGATCTCTCTGCAGTGGTTATAAATGTTGGATTAACTGACAAGTTAAAAAAAAAGTATAAGTTTGCGGGTCATGTGCGTTCCGAACCGTGAGTAGTGATCCGTACGGGTCACGGATCAACAGTTATCCGTTTCACCCCTAATTGCAATAAATCACAATATTTATTGTATCGCAATATATTGTGATATATTGTTTCGTGACCCATGTATCGTGATATGTATCATATCGTGAGGCCCTTGCCAATACACAGCCCTATTAATTAGTGATCTGAAGACCTTTAGTTAGGACAGACTAGGCTACTGTGCATAGTTTTAGATACATGGCAATAATTATTGTTTTAAATGTAATTGTTTTTTTAAGAAAGCTTTTGTTGAATAAAAAGAGCGTGTATGCAGCTATATTTTGCATGTTTTGGCATATTATTTAACATTTGTGGCTAAGAAAATTTTTTTTATTTATTTTTGGTGTGGTCAAAGATAAATTTGGTAAATCCTCAGCGTTGAGCCCTGAAAAGTCCTGTGAAATAAAAAAAGAACTGCAATGTAACACTATGAAACCACAGCCCAGAATGCACATTGAGCAAGTTCATACACAAAAAAAAGTGAAATGAATGAGGAGGCATGTGGACATAACGCAAAGTCTAAAATCATGTAATTTTAGCATGCCAAAGTCAAATTTATGCATATAAAGTATATTTTCTCAACAACAAAATTGTGGCTAGTGAAAATGGCGAGTGGCTAGTAATGGAAAACTACTGGCCACAGTGGCTGGTGATCAAAAAAGTTAAAGTTGCTGTATGTAAGTTTTTGACTCTTCTAAAGCATGAAAATACCATAATATGTGTGCAGATATTTAAGAAACATCCCAAGTGAACATACTTGTTTAACTAAAAAACAATGCTGAAGTCAGATATTCTGCTTTGAAAATGTTTTTTCTGTGCCAGAACGCTGTCTTTGTTTAGGTAAATTTAACCTGCACAATGCCAGTTTAGCCAATTACATTTCAGCACTCCGGGTTGCCTTGTTGGAAAACAGCGTATTTCATTCATTCATTCAGAAAGGCTCTGAAAGCATGCGTCCGTGACCGACAATGCAACAGTATCAGACGTATCAACAGTATCAGTCCTAACAACACGCTTTGTGATGAGATACGCAGTGATGAGCAATTTGGCCGTTTGCACCAGACAAAACATGACAGAAATGTAAATACAGCCATTCAGAAGCACAGAATATGCACTCACTCACAAAACAGTAAGGTTTAGGATCTATTCAAACTCGCATTGTTAGCATTTAGCACTGAATAAAGCACATGAGGTTTACCTGAGAAATAGAAGCCGTTTCTAATATACCATTCGAGGTATTGGTTGGAACCAAAATGTAAAAGTCGTTGCTTTTATTTAGAAGCTTAAATCACTTGCTTCTGTACCCAAACTGGCAACCTGCGCTTGCGTTTATTTTGATCCAGGAGTGCAATACCTAGTTCAACCACTGGGTGTTAAACTTACATACCTCACCTTTAATGTCAAGCCCTGACTATAGAACTATATCCTCATATTTAGTTTTTGAAAGTAACAGCAACATGCATATTGAAATTGAAATGAAAATAGAAATAGGCCTTAAGTTACACAATAAACACGGCTTCTTTGTGCTATATTTTGAGACTCCTCAAAAGCAGATTAGGGATTGTGTTTTTCTCTCATTATTTCAAATGAATTCAAAGGCAATTTGTAATGCCACAATGAACTGATTGTCCTGTAGATAACAGGTTGTTCGGCCAGCCTACGCTCTGTCTTCAAGACTATTAGATTAGCCCGTTTCATTCAATTGACCTACACAAAATGTTTCGATTAGATCTGGATCTGGAGGCTAGTAAACAGTGGTCAGACCTCAGGATTCAAACGCATTGCTGCTCACTATTATGCATTTATACAATTACTTTTATATTTACCCAATAGTTGTAATATGATTAAAGGATCAGATGGTAAGCCTTTGTGTTGGCCACTCAAGATAAACCAATAATTTCCGGTTTTTGCTCCAAGAGCAGGAGAGAAAGGGCTGTTATCAACTTTGGCACACCCTTAGCTTCATCTTTGCCCAAACTGAAGAACAATCAGATAACAAAGCATAAAGAGACACTGAGCCAGCCAGCGGGGGAAAGGAAATGTTCATTGTTCTTCATTGATTGGCAAAGATGTTTTCATTTATTTCAAATCTTCTGTCTTAAAATAGTCATTTATTTACAGTGTGAAACCCATATTTCTTCCAGGCAGCACAGAAGGGGAAATGCTGTGTTTTCCGTGCAACTACAGTAGAGCTTTCAAGCTTCAAAAAGAGCACAAAAGCACCACAAACGTATCACAAAAATAGTCTGACTCATGCACTATATTCTGATTCATCAGATAGCTTTGTAATGAAAAGACCTAGATTTACATCATTATTCACTAATTATCTTCTTCTCTAGTGAGCTGTTAACCTCTGTGAACCGGCACATTGAGTCAGTTAGTTGAGCCGGAGAACCACATCAGTTTAATTTGTGAATGCATCATTTCGAATCGCAAATTATTCAATTGTGAACTGGATTAAATGATTCATCAGATTTAAAAAAGTTCACTCATGAATCATAGCACATCATCACTACTTCTGTCATCAGCACACTAAAGAGAGGTAGACTTTTCAGTAAAGGGATTGTGACAGATTTATTTTTTTTTGGTGTATTTTTTTCCCTAGCTGAAGTGCTTTAAGATTTTGGATACTGCACAAGGATTCACAGGTTGTATCTTGTAGCAATGCATATTTGATTCTACCCTTATTCATTTAGAGAACAAAACAATCACAAGGACATGCAGGCCCAATCTGTGATGCTTTCGTTTCTATCTTTCATCTGCAGCGTACCTTAGTTTTGACAGTAATCTTTGAGTAGTTTCCATGTTTTTTTTATTCATGTGTATTGTGTGCTAATTTCATACTGTTGACCTTGAGCAGAGGAGAAGCGATCTCTTATTTTAACAGTCTGGATTCTCTACCACACAAGCAGTGTAATTATGGTTTTTAAGAAAACCTTTAGGGAAAGTCAATTTTTTTTTGCATTATTTTAATAAAAAACAAGTCAAGTTACTCTTGACTGTCAAACTTTTTTGGTTGCCACAAGGTGAATGTGTATATTTGCTTTCATTTGTAATTAGAGTACATGAAATAAGCAAAGAAATCAATTGAGACTGGCATAATTTTAAGAATGCCAAATGCTCCGCTACAAGGGCAATTTGCATAATAATGTCATTATTGCAAAACGAAAAAGAATGTAAATAAAATTCCTACTTGAAGCAACACACAAGTTCATACTTGTATATATACAAAATATTATTCAGTGAAGATTTACTATATACTTTCATGCAAAATGAGACTAATTATGTATTTACTAATCCTTGTAAGCAAATCATTGTCAGTTGACTGAAATGCCAAACAACGAGGAGTACTGACCAAATCATGGCTCATCCCTTCTTTCTTTTTGTGTTTAATGCAGGGCCCCTGGTGAGATCCCGTTGGCTGATGATTCCCCTGCTCGTGCAGGCCTGGCTCTTGGCTTCCCAAGGCAGAGTCCGAGAGAAACCATGCCCCCGAAGCTGCCGCTGTGATGGCAAAATAGTGTATTGTGAGTCAAATGCCTTCCGCGATGTGCCAAAGAACGTTTCCATTGGATGCCAGGGACTTTCTCTGCGGTACAACAGCTTGGTAAACCTCAGGGCTGGTCAGTTTGCCAGCCTCAGCCAGTTGGTCTGGCTGTACCTTGACCACAACTACATCAATGGAGTGGACAAACAAGCCTTTCAAGGTGTTCGAAGACTAAAGGAGTTGATCCTCAGCTCCAACAAGATCACTCATCTGGAAAACAGCACGTTCCATTCGATTCCCAACCTACGCAACCTGGACCTCTCCTACAACAAACTTCAAATCCTGCAGCCAAATCAATTTCAAGGCTTGCGCAAACTGTTGAGTCTCCACATCAGATCAAACTCCCTCAAGACGGTTCCTATGCGAGTGTTTCAGGATTGTCGAAATCTGGAGTTCCTTGATTTGGGGTATAATAGACTGCGAAGTCTAACTCGTAATGCATTTGCGGGGCTTCTCAAACTGACCGAGTTACACTTGGAGCACAACCAATTCTCAAAGATCAATTTTTCTCATTTCCCAAGGCTGAACAACCTCCGTGCTTTGTATCTGCAATGGAATCGGATAAAGTCGATAACCCAGGGAATTACATGGACCTGGACCTCTTTGCAAAAGCTGGATCTCTCTGGGAATGACCTGCAGGTGTTGGATTCGAGCATCTTTTACTGTCTCCCTAACCTGCAGACTCTTAATCTGGACTCTAATAAATTAAGCAACGTGTCTCAAGAGGCCATCTCAGCTTGGATCTCGCTTACTACCATCAGTCTTGCAGGAAACATTTGGGAATGCAACCCCAGCTTATGCCCTCTTGTAGCTTGGCTGAGGAACTTCAAGGGGAACAAAGAGACCACCATGATTTGTGCAGGACCGAAGGAGATTCAGGGTGAGAAAGTCATCGAGGCCATTGACACGCATGGAATTTGCAAGACGACCCCCACCCCTTATTTGACGATCTCTTCTACTGTAAGTTCCCCATCCAAACCCAAACGTTTCCCCCTGCCCACTATGTTCAGAGTAAATGAGAAAATAACTCGGAACAATGCTGTTGCACCGTCTCCAACAGCAGCATCCCCACCTGTCCCTGAGCAGGACTTTGAGCATGTTTCATTCCACAAGATAATAGCCGGCAGTGTCGCCCTCTTCTTATCCGTGGCCATGATCTTGCTAGTGATCTATGTCTCCTGGAAGCGTTATCCCAGCAGCATGAAGCAACTGCAGCAGCATTCCATGGTGCGAAAACGCCGGAAAAAGGCACGGGAGACAGAGCGCACCCTCAGCTCTCCGCTTCAGGAATATTATGTGGACTACAAACCCACAAACTCAGAAACCATGGACGTACTGGTCAATGGGACAGGACCCTGTACCTACACCATCTCCGGCTCCCGAGAATGTGAGGTATGATCCGTCGCCCTCCTAAAATCCATTACCACTGCGGGGAATAAGAGGTAAATGTCCAGTCTTTGTGAGTGAGGCAAAAAAGTGTGTTGTCTCTCCCCTTTTTTTCCGCTGCTAGCTGTTCCCCTGATGGGTAGGAAACTTGGGTCAGTGCATGGCAACTTGAGTCATATGTTCTTAGTCTTGTAATCAAAGTTTTGCTTACTTCTTTAACATATACAGTTATGCAGTAAGATAAACCTTCCTCGAGCCAAGAACACCTGATTATGTTTGTATTGACTGATTTGAGGATTGATTTCTATTCTTTTATTTGTACAAATTACGTGCAGTTTCACATACTGGGTCAAGTCTCAGTGCATTGCTCCTTTCCTATCCTCTGTGTGTTTTTGCATTATCAACAACATGCAACACCCCGAGCAAAGGGCTGTTGAGTCAGATGAATTGCGACTGCTTGTTTAAAGGAAAGCGACTGAAAGGAGACTGACGAAATGTGAGAACAAACATATTGGTCTGGTTCCAAGATAAATATTTGCCTCATTTTGGTTTCAAGGTAGCAGTGACCTGATTATTGAGAGGTTGAAGAGACGTTCCTTAATCATGCACAATTCATTAGCTCAGGATGTAATTAAAGGTACACACTGCTGATCCTTATATCCTAATCCCACCACATGGCTACTTATGGCTGCTAGACATTTGCTGAGCAATTGCATGACATAATGTTTTCAGTGCCATAGGTTCTCCCCGTGAAATATGATAAGGCACAGGTCCAGGCATAGAGGAGCTTGAGAAAATAAACGTGAAGCCTTTTGCTGTGAAACAGCTACTCGGGGGAGTCAGAGTACATACACAATACAAATTACATTTCTTTTCGAGCCCTAGAGCAGCAAAAGCAAAGTCAATCTTCATGGTGGAAATAGATTCAGTGTCTGCAGGTCTAATTATATACGGCTTTCTGCAAAGGTCATCTTAAGGATCATCACCATCATATAGCTGGAAATGTTAGAACAAGGGTGAGATCTGTAGGGCATCTAACTTATGGGACTGCCATCATTTCCACATGTTTTGTTGATTCAGTGGATTGTAGGTAAATCTCTGTGGTGGTTATATTTCCCATTGAAAGTAATGAACATCCCAAGGGATCCATTTCAGCAGCTCGAAAATATGATAAAGCTACTAGTGTCCTTGAAAGAAGTTATAATAGGAACTACATCCTGGGAAACAAGGTTAGATTAAATAATTGTTAGGGCGAATTATTGAAATTCGCAAATGGATGAAATGCAGAAGTCTGTCTGACAAAGAAGCTTTATTTGTTTTGCCTTCACAGTGATAAAAGTAAAAGGGGATGTTTCATTTTAGTGCTTTATTCTGAAATGTACACGAGGGGCTGTGCTTTTCCACTTGTGTATCGTTGCCGTGTTGATTCATTTGCTTTATGGTCTTGTTGTTGTTAGCATCCATCATGTCCTTTGCCCCTTTTGTTGCTCCTGTTGATGTGTTTTTCAGCCTTTCGACAAGTGTGAATATGTTTTTTTTTTTCCATAAATGAAAACTGTACAACTGAACCTTGCGTTTAAACAACTCATAACACTAATGTGTAACACAGTGATATTGGGTGATTTATGTGCTTGACTGCATTTTTACTACTACAGTGTAAACCCAAAGCTTAAGCATATTGTTTAATGCACAACATAAATTAGGATACAGATAATTATGTATCTTTTAATGTAAAGCACAGCACATAACAGAATATATCCAATGTTAAGGGGTGTGAATTTAATTACAAACTTGTTTTATCAACAGCATTGTTTGAGATATAAGCTTTTAAAAGTGCTGACAGGCACACCTAGACTTGAGGTTTAGTAAATCGATCTCATATTTTTATCTCTTTGTAACTACAACTTCTATAATAACTGTATGTGCATTTGTTGTCAATAAAGGGATAGTTCATCCCAAAATTAAAATTCTGTCATCATTCACACTCCCTTTACTTGTTCCAAACCATTTATTTTTCTTCCTGTGGAACACAAAATAAGTTATACTGAACAATGTTGCAAACCTGTAACTTCCAAAGTATTTGTTGGTTAGCGGATTCCACCATCCTTCAGTATAACTCTTCAATAGTACAAAAAACCCTCAAACTGGTATAAAACAAGTAAACATCAAGTAAGTAATGGCATAATTAGAAAATTTTGGGTGAATTTTCCACCATCCTTCAGTATAACTTATTTATACTGTTGTTGTACTGTTTAACAGTACAACAAACCTCAAACTGGTATGAAACAAGTAAAGAATGAGTAAACGATTACAGAATTGTATTTTTGGGTGAACTATCCCTTTTATATGGAATATTTGTTTGCATTCTTGTACTCTGGGACCTTAAATACAGAGTTTTAGCCTGCATTTAAACAACCTTTAATGCTAACGTGTAACACAGTGATATTGGGTGATTTATGTGTTTGACTTC
>CAIGQZ010033059.1:1903758-1916217 GCA_903798205.1 Danio tinwini | reverse complement strand
ACATGGAAGTTTATAGTGAATTGAAACAGTGTCAGTTCAGTTTTCAGAGATAAGTTCAGTTCTGTTTAGCTCAGTTCAGTGTGGGTTAATAATCACTACTGAGAGTCCAAACACTAAAGAGCAAATCCATCGATGTGCAGCTCTACAGATCCCGAACCATGCAAGCCAGTGGCGACAGCGGCGAGGAAAAAACTTCACCAATTGGCAAAAGTGAAGAATTTAAAAAACCTTGAGAGAAACCAGGCTGTTGGGCACGACCATTTCTCCTATGGCCAAACGTCTTGTGCAGAGCTGCAGTCTAGGCGCAGTAGCTGGACCTCAGCGAAGACACGTCTGTCCTTGGAGCATCACAGGAATCACTACCACCATAGCAGCAGCTCAGGATACAGCCTGGTCCAGAAACCTTGGGATCGTCTCGTCGTTTATTCGCTATATTTTCACAGAGAGGCTACTACAGGTGCGAAATGCCTCTGTTGTTTAATATTGCCGTTTGATATGCCCATAACACTCACTCAGATGTTGTTTAAAATAAAGCATCTCATACTAAAATACTATCAGCACAAACAAATTAAAATAATTTAGAAAATCATACATGTGGAGTGATGTCATTATCTTTAATTCGATATTCAATATTTTAATAATAGAAGCAGCACTAATGAATCTTTCACAGGTACAATCCAGCACAAATGAAACGCGCACCAACGAGACTATTTTAGTAAATATGAAGCAACTGCGGTCGAGAGACCTCTGAATGATCTAATATTATTTTTAGGCCTACAAATAATATTTTTTGCAGCACAAACTGTGAGCAAACAAAAATAACATATTCGTGCACAAATATAAATATCTTATGTTCATTTCCACTGCACAAGCCAGCACAAATCTAACCAAATATTTTGGTTATATCTAAACAGCACAAACAAATATGACACCTGTTTTGTGCAATTTAGATAACATAATAGGGCGGAGAGTCACGTCGCAGCTCTCGAAGTGTTTTGATTAGGCAATATCTAAACAATAAAACAATAGATAGTGTTTATTTTAACAGCACAAATCCAGCACAAACGAATGACACCTGTTTTATGCTATTTTGAAAAAATAATGGGGTGGAAAGTGAAGTCGCAGCTCCCGATGTGTTTTGATTAGGCAATATCTAAACAATAAACATAGATACAGTGTTTATTTTAACAGCACAAACCAGCACAAATCCAGCACAAATGAATGACATCAGTTTGGTGTGATTTAGACAACCTGGGGTGGAGAGTGACGTCACGGCTCCCGAAATATTTTGATAAGGCAATATCTAAACAATAAACATAGATGCATTGTTTATTGTAACAACACAAACCAGCACAAATCGAGCACAAGCGAATGACATCAGTTTGGTGTGATTTAGACAACCTGGGGTGGAGAGTGACGTCACGGATCCCAAAATATTTTAATTATATCTAAACAACGAAAATAGATAAAGTGCTTGTTTTAACGGCACAAACCAGCACAAATCCAGCACAAACGAATGACATCAGTTTGGCGCGATTTAGAGGAAATAGGGTGGAGAGTGACGTCACGGCTCCCAAAATATTTTGCTTATATCTAAAGGAGGAAAACAGATACAGTGTTTGTTTTAACGGCACAAACCAGCACAAATCCAGCACAAACGATCCATGCTGATTTGAAGTCATTTGAGCAACATGGGGTGGAAAGTGACGTCACACAGTCAAAAAAATAATGCTTAATATTTCAGACCCCAAACCAACACAAACGTTCATTTTTGCGCCACAAATCAGCACAAACGTAGCACAAACGAATGGCATAGTTTTGGGGTTTATTTGTTTTTATGAGGTGCCAACTTCACGGAGGTGGGGCGGACTGGCAATAGGGAGCATAGGGATTTTTTTTGATTTCTTGATTTTCTTTTATTTCTCTGATTTCTTTTATCTCTGCCATGATGACAGTAAATAATATTTGACTAGATATTTTTCAAGATACTACTATTTAGCTTAAAGAGACATTTAAATACTTAATTAGGTTAACTAGGCAATTTAAGGCAAATCATTTTATAGCAAAAGCTTGTTCTGTAGTTGCTTAAATATTGCTTAAGGGGGAATAATAATATTGACCTTAAAATTGTTTTAAATTCAAAACAGCTTTTACTCTAGCCTAAATAAAACAAATAAGACTTTCTTTAGAAAAAATGTTATAGGAAATACTGTGAAAAAGTCCTTGCTCTGTTAAACATCATTTGGGAAATACTTTAAGGGCGAATAAATTTGACTTCAACTATATGTTTAAATCAAACTTTTTTACCTAATTGTGAAAACATTCAAATTAAAAAAATTAAATGCTCCCTATTGATCAGATTTTTTTTTCAGGTCACCACCTCTTCCAGTCTGATCGAAAATTTATTCAGAACGATTGAGGTGTTCACATGAAGCCATCAATTTTACAAGAAGCTGTTCGTTGTGTTTAGACTGAGCCATCAATCTGATTACGGCCTCATCATCGGGCTGCATGTAAACGCAGCTATTGTAAATGTAAAGTCTGCAGCTAATGTCATCTGTGCTGTTTGCCCTGCCAGTCTGATATCTAATGAGCTTCTTGATAAATCGGAGCAAACCCTAATTTTTCCTGCCGCGGCACAGCTCTGAAATGCTATAAATAACCGGCAGTCGCATTAGTTGCCATGTCAAACCCTCCAAAAGTCCATTATAATCCAAGGCCATCAGTAGAGGAAGCTGATTCTGCTGGTATACTTGTTCATCCATCTTTCTTTCTGTCCTCCTCTCCAGCTGGGTTCTTATTGGGACCTGTTGAAGCTTGGCGTTCAACTTATCCTCTTTCAACTTATTCTCTCTTATTTCTGCTCTTGCTTTAAAGTTAGCATGAAGCAAGTACAGAGGTAGATAGCAGCTACAATTGTAATCATAATACACTGTAAAAAATGCTGGATTCTTGGATTCCAATAAAAGTAATAAAATTAACATATTGCTTTTTACAAATTTAAGTGGATTTAATATAAAACAATTAATTTGTCCCTTCAAAAACTCAATAATTTAATTGTTTCTCATTTTAAATCCACTTTATTTGGTACACCTTTTTAGTACGGGGCTGGACCCCCTTTTGCCTTCAGAACTGCCTTAATCCTTTGCAGCTTAGATTCAACAAGGTACTGGAAATATTCCCCAGAGATTTTGGTCCATATTGACATGATAGCATCACACAGTTGCTGCAGATTTGTCTGCTGCACATCCATGATGTGAATCTTCCATTTCACCACATCCCAAAGGTGCTCTATTGGATTGAGATCTAGTGACTGTGGAGGCCATTTGAGTACAGTGAACTCATTGTCATGTTCAAGAAACCAGTCTGAGATGATTCATGCTTTATGACATGGTGCGTTATCCTGCTGGAAGTAGCCATCAGAAGATGGGTACACTGTGGTCATAAAGGGATGGACATGGTCAGCAACAATACTCAGGTAGGCTGTGGCGTTGACACGATGCTCAATTGGTATTAATGAGCCCAAAGTGTGCCAAGAAAATATCCCCCACACTATTACACCACTACCACCAACCTAAACCGTTGATACAAGGCAGGATGGATCCATACTTTCATTGTGTCTATGCCAAATTCTGACCCTACCATCTTAATGTCACAGCAATAATCAAGACTCATCAGACCTGAAAACATTTTTCCAATCTTCTATTGTCTAATTTTGGTGAGCCTGTGCGAATTGTAGCCTCAGTTTCCTGTTCTTAGCTGACAGGAGTGGTACCTGGAGTGGTCTTCTGCTGCTGTAGCCCATCCGCCTCAAGCCTGGACGTGTTATGTTTAGAGATGCTTTTCTGCATACCTCAGTTGTAACGAGTGGTTATTTGAGTTACTGTTGCCTTTCAGTCAGCTCCACCAGTTTGGCCATTCTCCTCTGACTTCTGGCATCAACAAGGCATTTGCGCCCACAGAACTGCCGCTCACTGGATACTTTTCTTTTTCTGACCATTCACCTAGAGATGGTTGTGCATGAAAATCCCAGCAGAGCAGCAGTTTCTGAAATACTCTGACCAGCCCGTCTGGCACCAACAACCATACCGCGTTCAAAGTCACTTAAATTCCCTTTCTTCCCCATTCTGATGCTAGTTTTGAACTGTAGCAGATCGTCTTGACCATGTCTACTTGCATAATAGTACTATGCTATAAAACTAATCTAATAAACCTACTACTGGAATTGGTTGAAAGTGACAAGTTTGAATTGTTTCAGACCCTGTTTGCACCTGTATTTTGCATCATCCAACTCTCTACTCTCGTTCTTGTGTTATCAATAAAGCAAGTAAATGAACAGAGGTAGATAGCAGCTACAATTGTAATCATAACACATGTGTTTTGGTGCTACATGTTTGCACCAGTATTTTGCATCGTCCGCTTGTATATTATCAAAGCTGAATAGATAAACTTTCCAGTGATGAATAGTGTGTTAGGATAAGACAATATCTGGCTGAGATAAAACTAACTGAAAATCTAGATTGTGGGGGTTTAATCTATCTAGATATTGAGAAAATGACCTTTAAATTTGTTTAAATTAAGTACATATCCATGCATATTACTTATCAAAAGTTAAGTTTTTATATATCTACAGTAGGAAATTTACAAAATCTCTTCATGGAACATGATCTTTACTTAAAAGTGCAGTAGGAGATATGGGATAATGCAAACGTTAGCAAATTAGCATTGAAAATACACACCCCTCTCCTGCCGTCCAAAGCAATGCCTCCTGAAATTATGAACGCGCATCGAAGAGATGACCATGTAACTGATAATCAACTGGCGGCCCGCTGAGCCGTTCTATCCGGCCCGCGACTGGATTCCAAAATTGTGAGGATCAAAAAGAAAATAGTGGTCCACACTATTAAAGCAAGTAAAAATAACAACAACTGAGTCTCTTGTCAGAATAACCACCATTTATTTAGGCTACACTTCGAAATGAGGACAGACTCAGACAGACCATGCAGCGTTAAGCATTTATTGTTTCAAACAGGTTTTAGTGTAAGTGAAGACCGGGTGGGGTTTAGGCGGAGTGTGCGCGACATGTGTGTGATGAAGAACAAGGAGGGATGCGGTGGAGAGGGGTGCGCAATGTATTTGAGGAGCGGTATCATTCGTTTGCGGGAGATTCACAGAACTTCCAGGAGACTTGGGATGTCTGCCTCAGGACAAAAAAAAAGGAGAAAAAAACAATCTGGCACAACTTAAAATAGCATGGTAAATAAATAACCTGGTTCCAGAACAAAACAGGTAACAGATTATGTTCGCACATCAAATGAAACGTTAAGTGGGCTTGAATTCAAATCACAATGCTGAAACGGGCTACTCACAGTGCTTAATCAATGGCTAAAGTTACATTTCCCCTTGTTCACTTAGCCTAATTGAGTTGAGGCAAAATATCTATCACTCCTAGTGGTTGACTGAGGTATAGGTGATGGGGGCCTGAATCAAATGCCTTTAGTTTTGTAATGAAATTGAAAAAGTATAAACATTAAACATAATGTTCAGCCAAAATGAGATTTTTATTTGATTTTCTTCTTGGGTGTTCAGCCCCCAAGGAGACTGTCTGGTAAAACTCTGGCCTTCTGACAAATATAGTTGATGACCCCTGATATACAGCCTTAAGACAATAGATCATGTTTTTCGCCAGTTAGAAAACTTTATAGTACTTCATAATACTACAATTCCGAATGTAAAAATTCTTAGTGTGCTTAAAAAAATACTTAAACAAATAAATAAATAAATTTTAGACCTGTCGTAGCATTTTTATACTGCAACATCTGTTGATGTAATGTGTTTCTTTTGTCCTCACTTGTAAGTCACCTTGGATAAAAGTGTTGGTGTAAACTTAAAAAGTGTAAACTTAATTGTGCACAGGATGCAAATGGGAACAAACACTTGTTCCACATCGTCCGTCCGTCCATCTTCCCCCATCTACTCTTCTCCAGCGGGTGTCATATGAGGGCCCGTTGAGGCATGGTGGGTTGTGCTTTTCTTGTGATGGGAGATTGAAAGCCATCACGCCAAAGAACAGCACGGGAGGCTTTCTCTTTTGCGGAAGGTCATTAGCCGGCCGGCTGGAAATCACAGTTCCTCAGGTGGCACCCCGGGCCGCGCTTCCACATCTTTTCATCCTCGTGTCTGGAGAGGAGAGCGCTTTTGATATTCCAGAGCTCTGTCTCCACTATTCTTCTGTCCTAATCCCTGTCAAGGGCCTCCCGTTCTCTAGTCAATAAAGAACTTGTGGACAGCATTTTCGCCCAACGTTTGGTCAGATCATAGGGAGAGTGAGCGGTAAGTGCCTGTGCATTGGCAGGTATGTTCGCATGCTGTCCACGACCACCCGCTGTGCTTTTAGAAAGTCCACTGAGATGTGACTGACTCATCCCGGTGATCCCTGCGGATACTGGATGATGGAAAGGTCAATGTCAAGCACTCTTTCTATTCTTTTTTGTAGGATTTATTTATTTGTTTGTTTATTCTTATGTTTACGCATTTAGTCATGCTTTTATGCATTTATGTATGCGTTTGAGCATTTATGTAAATATGGATTTGAAATGGGTGACGCAGTGGCGCAGTAGGTAATGCTGTCGCCTCACAGCAAGAAGGTCGCTGGTTCGAGCCTCGGCTGGGTCAGTTGGCGTTTCTGTGTGGAGTTTGCATGTTCTCCCTGCGTTCGTGTGGGTTTCCTTCGGGTGCTCTGGTTTCCCCCACAAGTCCAAAGACATGCAGTACAGGTGAATTGGGTAGGCTAAATTGTCCGTAGTGAATGAGTGTGTATGGATGTTTCCCAGAAATGGGTTGCAGCTGGAAGGGCATCCGCTGTGTAAAAGATGTGCTGGGTAAGTTAGCGGTTCATTCTGCTGTGGCGACCCCAGATTAATAAAGGGACTAAGCTGAAAAGGAAATGAATGGATGTATTTGAAATGACATTTTTGCTGTTTGTTCGGACTACTTATTTGAATTGAGCTGAAGCAACACAATTCTTGAGGGTTTTTTTTTGTTTTTTTCGGGGAAGACAACTGAATTGTTTTATGTTCAATCCACTTAAACTTGTAACAACAAATGAGGTAGCTTAATTCCTTCATGTTTTCCCAACACAAATCAATTGTGACGAAATCAGCATTTATTTTACAGAGTAGGAATAGTTCACCCATAAATGAACACATTACTTTTCTATATATTTTCGCTCAAGTGGTTTTAAACCATTATGAGTTTCTTCAAAAACGGAGATATTTTGAGGAATCCTTCTTGCTGGTAAATAGCGACTTCCATAGTTGTTGGAAAAAAAAAATACTGTAATAGTCAATGGGTGTCAGAAACTCAATATCGCACTGTTACGAGTGTGATGTTGCATGTATGTTTATATATTGCAAGTAAAAATACAGGTTTTCAGAAATAATAAGTCTAAATTAAAATAGTTATTTTTTTCCTTAAAAGGCCATAAAACCCCCCAGTCTCAGCAGGGTGTTTTCACATCTCTAGTTTGGAAAAAGTCAGGAAAGTGGGTGTGTCCAGCTCTGGGAGTGTGGGAGTGTCGGGGGAGGGAAAGAGGGAAGGTTTTGCATAAAAATGAGAGTTTCCCTTTGAGTATGCGCTGATTTTTTACAGGCAAAACAAACACACAGTCGCAGAGGAGAAAGACAGTGACTGTGTTTACATGGACATCAGTAATCAAATTATTCCCAAATTATTAATTTGTCAACTTTAACTGCAGTTAAGCACTTTCACTTTTATTCAGGAACATTTCCTGTATGCCCCCCGTGACAAACGAGAGGAACTCCTGGAGAGTGGAGTTTTTATGGAATGTTTGATACCGCACGGTGAATGGGAGAAAAAATCCTCTGCATTTCTCGCTAACTTAGATGCACTTGGTAGGTAGCGTCAGAAAGCCGTGTGTGTATATACTATCCTGTCACAAAATGCGGTGACAATCCTACACAACAGTAATAGTTTGATTGCGGTGTTTACATGTTTACACTTGGAGAGCAGCATTTACAGCGGATCTTTCAGTCTATACTATTGTGCTATAATATTGCAGTGATATTAACATACTCTAAACTTAGTAACTAAATCATTTTGACTGAGGTATGTCTTTAAAAACTGAAAGAGCACTGCTGACAATACAAACTAACTTTGCCATCTGAATGAACAAAGGGCACTGATCTCACACGCTTACCAAATCTGTAGCGACAGGACAATCAACACAAACTGGAGCTGTGTATTTTTTATAAGGAGACAGGCGGCAAATTCCGATTTCATCATTTCCAGATGCGAAAAGCTCTCGGGTAAAAAATGTTCCTTACAAACGCGTTTCTGTAGCGTGTCGCGTGCACCGTAATCCACACGTGAGTCCAGCTGCGCTCTCATAGTGGGAAATGAAAACAAAACCTTCATTGCAGCACAATAATAAATGCAGAACATTAATACATGCAACACTGATGACCCATGTCTCTAAATTCTTGTTCTTCCACTTGTTTTGGCAACACAACGTGGCGTCTCTCTGCCGTCTGAACACTGTAACAGGTAAAACAGTCTTTAAAGCTATCATGCATATTAATCAAGTTGCGCTGCATACACAATAGAGCACGCTGATTGGTTTGAACCAAGTCTTTCTCGTGAATTAATGCTGCACAGTCAGAGACATCACAATGCACTCGCAGGTACAGACATCCACTCTCCACGCTGGACTACACACAAGTATCTAATAGCCGGGACGCAGCTTCAAAAATTTGTTTAAAACCGGGAGAAGAAATTAAAATAACGCAAAAACTTTCACTTTTTAGTGCAAAATATGTGTCCTAATAGTGTTTATAGCAGCGTGGGACACATTTATGACTGTCAACAGCTCAAAAAATGTGTTTTGGTGTTTCGTGACCCTTTAAAACAAGCAAAATAATCTGCCATTGAGGAAAGTAAATTTGATATTTTGACTAGAAACAAATAAAAAACTGTATGCATGTATGTATATTTTATGCATTTAGTCATTTAAGCAAACATTTAGATGTTTATATACTGTAAGCGTTTACTTTTATAAACAATAACTAAGTTGCGCCTCGTCAAAATTGCACTTGTGAAAGGAAAAAAGGCCCTATTTTCAACAGTTTTGACATTCATTCAAATGCGTCTCTCGCGACCACTTCTGATCGGATTTTGCTGAGACCCTTCTCTTTTATTTAGTCACAGTCTGCATCAATTTATGGGACCATTCAATGCAACTCATAAGTACTGCTGAATGAATGAACCCGCGTTGCATGGCTTACAAGAAAGAGAAATCAAGTGAATGAAAAGGATGTGGATGGCAGCTGTAATTTCCATCATAATACATGTGTTTTTGTACAACACAGTCAAGTGTGAATACTTTGTATTGTTGCGCCTCCTCACAGCACATCCTATAACGATCATGCGTTTGGTCTTTTTCTGCTCTTCGAATGCGTTCAACCACATGAGCATTTACAAAATGAACTGTCCCTTTAAGTCCACTGTCCTTTAGTAGTGTGCTCTGGTGTTATTGGATGTTATCTTTATGTATGCAAATAAGAATCTAACCAGGGCTATACTTCACCTAAAAATGAAAATCCTCATTTGTTTGTTCCTACTATGGAAATTAGTTTATTAATTTCATAAATTAATTCCAATAGATTTACAAATATCTGTTTTTGTGTTCAACAGAAAAAGTAAGCTAATTTGGAACAATTAATTATTTACATGTATATGAGCTCTGTTGTTATTTGCTTATTGCTATTTATGTATTTAAATAAGATTCTAACAAAGTTTTTTTTTTACCTAAAATGAAAATTCTGTCTTCAATTACTGACCTTTTACTTGTTCCAAAGCAATTTGTATGTTCTTTTGAATACAAACAAAGATCTGCTGAAGAATGATGGACACCTGTAACAATTGACTTCCAGAATATTTGTTTTTCCTACAATAGAAGTCAAAGGTTACCAGTTTCCAACGTTCTTCAAAATATCTTCTTTAATCTTCAACAGAAAAAAAAACCCTCAAACTAGTTTGGAACAAATAAAGATTTAGTAAACGAATGCATTACTTTCATTTTTTGGGTGATCTATCCCTTTAAGGCTTATTTACATATAAATGAGCTCTGTTGTTATTGGCTGTCATTTTACATATGCAAATACAAATCTAACTAATGTTATTTTTTCACTTAAAAATTTTAACTCTGTCCTCATTTACTCCCCTTGTACTTGCCCTAAAAGAATTTGAGTTTTTAATGTTTGAACATAAAGAAGATATTTTGAAGAATGCTGGAAACCTGTAACCATTGACTTTTGTAGTATTTGTTTTTTCTACGATGGAAGTCAATTGTTACTGGTTTCCAACATTCTTCAAAATGTCACATTTTGTGTTCGATAGAAAAAAAAACAACCTCAAACCTAGTTTGGAACAAATAAAGAGTAAACAAAGGCATAATTTAATTTTTTTTAGGGGGGGGGTATCCCTTTAAGGCTTATTTACATATAAATGAGCTATGTTGTTATTGGCTGTCATTTTTACGTATGTATATAACAATCTAACTAATGGTATTTTTTCACGAAAAAAAAGTTCAAATTCTGTCCTCATTTACTCCCCTTGAACTTGTTTCAAAACAGTTGGAGTTTTTATGTTTGTTTAAACACAAAAGAAGATATTTTGAAGAATGTTGGAAACCTGTAACCATTGAATTCCATAGTATTTGTTTTTCCTACAATAGAAGTCAATTGTTACAGGTTTCCAACATTCTTCAAAATATCTTATTTTGTGATCAGCAGAAGGAAAAAAAAACTTAAACTAGTTTATAACAAATAAAGAGTAAGTAAATGAAGGCATCATTTTTATTTTTGGGGTGAACTATCCCTTTAGGGCTTATTGACATGCAAATGAGCTCTGTTGATAATGGCTGACATTTTTACGTATGTAAATACCAATCTAACTAATGGTATTTTTCACCTAAAATAAATATTCTATCCTCTTTTACTCACCTTTTACTTGTTCCAAAACAATTATAATTTTTATGTTTGTTTGAACATAAATTAAGATATTTTGAAGAATGTTGGAAACCTGTAACTATTAGCTTCCATAGTATTTATTTTTCCTACTAAGGTCAGTGGTTACAGGTTTCCAACATTCTTCAAAATATCTTCTTTTGTGTTCCACAGAAAAAAAAGAAAAAATGTTAAAATCAAATGATTAAATTTTCGTTTTTGGTGAACTATCCCTTTAATAGGCATATTTACATATAAATGAGCTCTGTTGTTATTGGCTGTCATCTTTTTGTATGTAAATAAGAATCTAACTGGTATTTTTTTTAGCCCCAAAATACCAATTCTGTTATCATATGCTCACCCTGTAAACTTTCCTTCTGAAATGTCAGTGGTTTGGACCCCCAAAATATCTTGTGTGTATTAAAATATCTTTCGTGTTTCACAGAATGTGCATTCAGAGCAACACAAGTGTGAATAAATTATGACAGAATTAATTTATTTTTATTTTTTTTGAGGCATTAAAGATCATCTCTATATCAAACTGTTAGCATAAATTCAAAGCGCTGGTTGTGGGATTGAAGGTTTCTGATCAAGACATCACACATCAGTTTCATGATGATCTGCCCTGTTATGTCCTGCCAAAAACGGCTCAATGTGCCTGATATGACAGGTCTGTGCTGAATACACACCGTACGCTCGTGTGCGTTTGATCAGAGAGTCATTACAGCAGTGTGCCGAGTGGTGTTTTGTGCGTGTTTGTCTTTGGCAGGAGTCGTATCCCCTCGAGAGCCCCTGAGATAAAGATTTGTACGACAATGATAGACGCTCATCCCACTCTGTAAACATTAAAGTGACAGCATAAATTATGAGGCGATAAACAGGTAATTGAATTGTCTGGAATAAATCAGCAGGGATCGACATAAAGCCCGCAGCACTGGTTTTTGAGCATTTTGAAGGCTTCGCTCAAGAAAACGAGGGGAAAAAAATGTGACAGTCCAATCATTTTAACTGAGAAATGTCATTATTTACCCATCCTCATTGCACTGTTTACCACAAAAAGAGTCATCAAAATGTATTTTTTGTGTCTCCATACAACAAAAATGAATGATAATAATGATATGTTGTTTGTGTGTGTGTGTGTGTATTAGTTGATGGGGTGTGTGTACATATTAGTTGATGAAACCAGAACCAGGTGTTTGATTGTGTTTGTCTGATTGATTGATTTACCTCATCTGACAAGTTATTCATTAAGGTTAGGGTTAGGGTTTGGACTAGGACACATCAATTGGACCCCAATTAAGACATAATTATTAATAATTATATTTCTGCAATTTTTTAAATACATCATATATTTCTGCAAATATTATCCAATTTGTATTTATTTATTTATTTATTTATTTATTTATTTATTTATTTATTTATTTATTTATTTATT
>CAIGQZ010033059.1:1875175-1894297 GCA_903798205.1 Danio tinwini | reverse complement strand
TAAATAAATAAATAAATAAATAAATAAATAAATAAATAAATAAATAATTGATCTGACGAAGTAATGACACTTTTAATATGTGTTTGTCAAGTTGGCATAACACACAATGGCCCCTTTGCATTGACTTCACAATGACATAACTGAGCAAATGACATTTAATGACATTAAGTGATTATAAAGGTCTTATTAATTATAAAGGTCTGATTAACACCCCCTCAAGTAAAGTGTTACCCATTTTTTACCCTTACCCAAAACTGCCTGTAATACATTCCTGCAATGTCAGTTCAGTATTAAATGAGAGCAGCACAAATATGGGTAAAAATATGAAGGCAGGATTTAAGGGTCAGCGCTGATATAGGACCCTAATGAAAGCAGTGCAGTGTTTTTGATATCCGGGGTCGACTCTGAGGATTGACTATCTGTCTGAGTGTCTGAGTAATTTAGAAAGCTCACCAGGAGAGAGCAGTTGAGTTATAAGTCTGTGTGTGTTTTTTTTTTTTTTTTTCTTCTGTCTTTTGCTCGTCCTCGACTTGGTTCTGTCTGGACCGGGCCGCTCTCATTAATCATGGGACTCAGACTCTGGCTTTGGCCCAGTCTATGTGAAGGTCAGGCCCAGTGAATCAGCACTTGAAGTTTGCAGAGCGATGCTGGCGACACTATAGAGCAGCTCGCCAGACCAAAGGCTCACCGTAAACATGTCACACTCTGAACCCAACCTGTGTGTGTGTGTATGTGTGTGTGTGTGTGTGTGTGTGTGTGTGCTTGTTCTTATATCCTAGTGGGGACTTCAAGCTGAATGCCCATAGACTCATGGGGGCTCATGTCACTGTGAGTCTCAGCTAAATTGGTGCAGACTCATCAAAATTGACATATCGATTGGTAAGCATGCTAGTAAATCCCACAGAATGAAGTATTTTGAAAATATAAAATGGAGACTGTTTACTATAAGAGTTCAATTCGGGTAGAGGGAGAGAATATGTACAGTTTGTATAGTAGAGGCATCATTACATCTATAAGAGTCACCGGGATATAGGAACGTGTGTGTGTGTGTGTGTGTGTGTGTGTGTGTGTGTGTGTGCGTACGTGCGTGCGTGCGTGCGTGCGTGCGTGCGTGTATGTGTGTGTGTGTGAATTGATTCTTTAAAATATTGATTCATTTTTCAAACACTTTCTGTACTTTGTACATTGTTCAAACACTTTCTGTAACACTTGATATTGTTTGATACTTAATGATGAATGATGTGGTACTGGAAAAGTTACTTTTAAAAGTAATATATTATTATCTTAAGTCACTTTTTCAAGTAACTAAATGTGTTACTTGGTGTTACTTAAGGAAAGTAATGTCTTTTGTTTGTTTGTTTTCTAGTTTGTTATCTCGACTTGATTGTAATATATTACTACGGTCACTACTTTTACATGGACATCAATATTAAATTACTGAAAGAGACACAGTTATTTCTGTAGTTTTATAGGGATATTTTATATGTTTTAAAAGTAACTTCAAAGTAAAGTAATTAGTAATCTACTAATTCATTCATTTATTTTATTTTCGGCTTAGTCACTTTATTAATCTGGGGTCGCCACAGCGGAATGAACCGCCAACTTATCCCTAAAATGAACCTAAAACTCATCACTGGAAAACATCCATACACACTCATTCACACACATACACTACGCACAATTTAGCTTACCCAATTCACCTATAGAGCATGTCTTTGGACTTGTGGGGGCAACCGGAGCACCCGGAGAAAACCCACGCAAACACGGGGAGAACATTCAAACTCCACACAGAAATGCCAACTGATCCAGCCGGGGCTAGAACCAGCGACCTTTTTGCTGTGAGGTGAATATGCTAACCACTGCACTACCGTGCTGCCCTTAACAGAAAATGTGATATAATGTTGACATATCAATACACAGAAAACATGGCATAATGTAAGCTAAATATTATAAGGAGCTACTCTGTTTTTTTGGAAATGTTTTATAAAGCTTTCATAATGCTGCTTGAGGCTATATTTGGATTTTACGGCAATCAGGGCTAGTAAAATGCCTCTGTTAAGACATTGTAGAAACATTTTGTTTTAATTAAGTTGCATAATGCTTGATAGGCATACAGAACACAAATAATTGTGCTGTTAGATAGATTCAGAAGCGCACCATTTTTAATTTTGTTGTAATTTATTTATTTTTAAAGAAAAGGAAATAGCAGGAAAAGGCCCACAGCCATGAGATCATGCTGAAATCCTTTAATCTGCATAACCCTGATCATGTCTGCAGAGGATTTTCATTTTGTCTTCTCAGATTGTGCATTGTTGTTGTGTGTATTTACATGTGCATGCGTGTGTAAGTGTGTGGTATTCATCATATCGTGGAGACCAATTGTAGTACCCACAAGTACAGTAATGCCAGTATATTTTGAGCTTATTGTGCCATTTCTTAGTTGTCTTTATGAGGAAAATGGTTCATAAATCATGCAGGATTTAATATTTCCATATTTTAAAAGTAAAACTGAATGTTGTCTATGAGGGTTGTGTTTAGGATCGAAGGTCAAAACATATGGAGTCTCGATAGTATAAAAAGCATTACGTCTATGGCAAGACCCCATAAAAACTAGAAAACCCTGTGTTTTGTCTGTTTGAGTACTTGCTTTTATATCTCAGTGGGGACTTAAACCTGAATGAACACAGAATTATTGGGACTTCCGTCACCATGGGGACCAAAATTGAGGTGTCCATGGGTAAACATGTTTAAAAATAACACAGAATTAAGTATTTTGAAACATTTAAGCACAACGCCTTACAAATTTGATCCAACAAACATATACACAACAGTTGACAGCTTAAATGACGCCTCTCACATGGAGAATAAAGTCACATGCATTGCTCAGGTGTGAGTTTTTCACAGACTTCAACAGAGTGTAGAAATCTTGATGGTTCTGTTTGTCTCGTCTATAAAATCTGATCTTTATTTGGTATTTACTATTGGATTCAAGTCAGGTGATTGGCTGGGCCATTCTACAGCTTGATTTTCTTTCTCTGAAAGCATTTAAGAGTTTTCATGGCTGTGGATCATTGTCTTGCTGAAATGTCCACTCTGGTTTCATCTTCATCCTCCGGCTAATGTAGATGTTTGACTGAAGCAGCTAATATTCATTAACACTGAGGAAAGGCAGAGGGTTGCTTAAGAACTACTGAGAGATTTCAGCTGCTGTCTGGGCTTTCACTGCCTTTTTACACCTTCCTTTCTTCTTGTGTTCAATATGTTTTTCCTGCGTCATTTCATTGTATACACATAACTTAATTTCTAAACTAATTAGATTTGTTTTCATTTCATATATGGATTGTTTTGGTTGTTATCAACATCTGGTGAAGATTTCAAATCAACAGCACCTTTAGAAATATGTTTTCTGAGAAAAATGGTGGTTCAATACTTATTTCCCCCACTGTATATAGGAGCAGCTTTCTATGTCTAGTTAAATATTAATAATCTTCCTGCTAGTAGACTGACAAACAGAACCATATTTTGTTCTGTACTGTTTTTAGTTATTCCATAATCAGTCATTTCTAGAACTGCAATAAGAGGATCTTTTGGTTTTTGACATTCTTGAAAGTGTTAAAAATATATTTTTGTCTGTGTTTTTCTAAAGGGATGGGATATAGTTGACTGGAGGTCTAGGTGAAATGCTTTTCTTCAGACGGTTTAGCAGTGTTAGAATATAGCACATTCGTATTTATTCGTTTGGCAGACACTTTTATCCTTTAAGTATCCAAATCTACTCAAAGTGCATTTAAAGTTGGCATGAAAGTGAAGCTGGCACTAGTCTTTCATTCCTTGTGTAATGTGTATCCAAGTGAAACGACATCGAATTAGAAGAAAAATGTGGGGTTGGCCTTGATTTTGTCCAGCTAATAGATTTTCCCCATAGGAAACTTTTTATTGACGTTATATAGTGCTATATACACTACCTGACAAAAGTCTTGTCCAAGTTCCAAGTTTTAGGAACCACAAATTATAACTTGACTTCTAGTTGATCATTTGGTATCAGAAGTGGCTTATATGAAATGCAAAGGCCTCTAGATTACGCTTACTTAACCAAAATAAAACATGATCATGCCTTGATTTTTAATTATTTAATTAGGACAGTAAGGTCTGACTTTGCTTATGCCGAGTTTAGATTGCATGATTTTCAAAGTAGTCGTGTCACGGATGTTTTTACACTGCATGACTATCTGGGTTAGCGTTCTGTCGGTGCTGTGTTTAAACTGTAGGATGGATGGGCGACAGGAGAATCACAGACAACTTTGTCCAAACTACGTCACTCAACCAAACAAACGCGAGAAGTGACATGGAAACAACGCGAGGTCACGTAATCTATCTTTCGTAATTAACTACATAATAGAATAAGAATGCTTTAGCTTTAGAAACTAGTGTTGGTCACCTGGCTTTTGATAATAATTAGCAATCTCTCCTCAACTTTTTTTACTTTTCTCATCGACAGTTCCTACGTGTGATTGTTACTCACATGAATGAGCACCGATTTGCCTGTGATTTCAGACATTTGTCGACGATTTGTCAGCGATTTCTCAAAATCAGGACTAAAATCATGCAGTCTAAAAACAGCATTAGACAAAAGTCTTGTCCCTTAACAGAAATAATGTACAGTATAGAATATAAAGTCATGCTGCAGTAAAAAAAATTATTAATATTGCGTATAACTGTCATGAGCTTGGAGGACTGCATCCATACATCTCTGCAATGACTCAAATCAATTATTAATAAAGTCACCTGGAATGTAATGTTTTTCAGAGCTCATCAAGATTATTTAGATTCATCTTCAATGCCTCCTTCTTAATTTTACCCCAGACATGCTCAATAATGTTCATGCCTGGTGACTGGGCTGGCCAGTCCTGGAGAATCTTGAACTTCTTTGCTTTCAGTAACATTGATATGGAGGCTGAAGTATGAGAAGCAGCGCTATCCTGCTGAAGAATTTGCCCGCTCCTGTGGTTTGTAATGTAATGGGCAGCACAAATGTCTTGATACCTCAGGCTATTGATGTTACCATTCACTCTGCAGTTCGCTCATATGCCCCCATACTGAATGTAACCTCAAACCATGATTTTTCCTTCACCAAACTTAACTGATTTATGTGAGAATCTTGAGTCCATGCGGGTTCCAAAAGGTCTTCTGCAGTATTTGTGATGATTGGCATGCAGTTCAACAGATGATTCCTCAGCAAAATCGACCTTCTGCCACTTTTCCAAATGATCAACTAGATGTCAAGTTAATATTTGTTGCTTTTGCAACTGGCATCAACGACAAGACATTTGTCAGGTAGTGCATATACAGTTGAAGCCAGATTTGTTAGCCATCCTGAATTATTAGCCCCCCTGTATATTTTTCCACAATTTCTTAAATAATTTCTAAACATAATAAACTCCTTTCTAATAACTGATTTATTTTATCTTTGCTATGATGACAGGACATAATATTTGACTATATGTTTTTTTTAAGATACTAGTATTCAGCTTAAAGTGACATTTAAAGACTTAACTAAGTTAATTAGACAAGTAAAGGTAATTAGGCAAATCATGTATAATGGTGGTTTGTTCTGTAGACAATCAAAATCTCCTCTGATGCAGGCTGAAAGACAGCCTGTCAGCACCAGGATGGAGAGCAGATCTTATTCTTTCTCTTTTATACCTGGAAAGATGGCAGTCGTCCTCATGCCTAATTCAGGAGGTGCATCTATAGCTCTCTCTCTTTCTCTCTCTCTTTCATCAGCATGCGCCATCCAGCCTCGACGCTGCACGCCTGCTTTTTGCCCACACAGCACTTATTTGATTTGATTCGTTCCCAAGAAATTGATGGATGCTGCATCATTGTAAAAATAACTCATAGAGAGAGCCTATCACCTCTCCACCCCTGAAAATGTCAGAGAGGCCGCGGTGCCGGCTCTTTATCACCCGGGATGAAGCGTTCTGAAAGGATCTCATCTTTGTGTTTACAGTGTGCAAGATCAACCTGTGCTTTCCGTTATTGTACAGTGTTCTGCGACTGGGTGTACAGGTGGCAACAATGTGATGGAGAATCTCAGATTATGCTTTGTTATGCTACATATACACCTACTAAAATTGTTGGAATGACAGAATGATAGAATGATAGAATGACAGAATGATAGACAGAACAATGGAGTGATAGAGCGATAGAATGACAGAATGATAGACAGAAAATTGGAATGATAGAGCGATAGAAGGACAGAATAATAGACAGAACATTGGAATGATAGAGTGATAGAATGACAGAATGATAGACAGAAAATTGGAATGATAGAGTTATAAAATGACAGAATGATAGACAGAACATTGGAATGATAGAGCGATAGAATTACGGAATGATAGACAGAACAATGGAATGATAGAGCGATAGAATGACAGAATGATAGACAGAAAATTGGAATGATAGAGCGATAGAAGAACAGAATGATAGACATGACATTGGAATGACAGAGTAATAGAATGATAGAATAATAGACAGAACATTGGAATGATAGAGCGATAGAATGACAGAATAATAGACAGAACATTGAAATGATAGAGCGATAGAATGACAGACAGAAAATTGGAATGATAGAGCGATAGAAGGACAGAATGATAGGCAGAACATTGGAATGATAGAGCGATAGAAGGACAGAATGAACAGTAGAATGACAGACAGAACATTAAAATGATAGAGCGACAGAATGATAGACAGAACTTTGGAATGAAAGAGAGACAGAATGACAATAGAATGACAGACCGAACATTGGAATTATAGAGCGATATGAGAGAATGATAGACAGAACATTAGAGTGATAGAGCGATAGAAGGACAGAATGATAAACAGAACATTGGAATGATAGAGTGAAAGAATGAGCGAAAGAATAGACAGAACATTGGAATGTTAGAGCAATAGAAGGATAGACAACATTGGAATGATAGAGCGATAGAATAGACAGAACATTTGAATGGAAGGGGGATAGAATGATAGAACAGTGGAATGATAGAGTGACCGAATGAACAATGGAATGATAGACAGAACATTGGAATGATAGAGCGATAGAATGACAGAATGAACAATAGAATGATAAAGTGACAGAATGACAGCAAGAACATTGGAATGATAGAGCAGTAGAATGACAGACTGAACACTGAAACGGCAGAGTGATGGAACAACAGAATGATAGATAGAACAATGGAATGATAGAGCGACAGACAGAACATTAAAACAACAGAATAACCAAAGGACAGACAGATCAATCGAATCACAGACAGAACAACAAATAGCAACAACAGAACTGTAGAGAAGACACGAGTGAAAGTTCCTTTGCTGGGAAGCAGAAGAATGAAGCTGATTCTCCATCTGCCCTCCCTTCAATCTCAGAGCAGTCTGGGAGAAATAATTGACATATTAAAGAGATCTCATTTGTGATTTTGCTGGGTTGAGCGACTGCAGATCTGCCATCCTGCCTTTCTAAAGATTCCTGCCGCTAGATCAAGTCCAGACTGACAGAGCAGCTTCAACACAACCATTGATTTCATATATGCTGAAGCTGATGTTTGGAAGAAGATGGAGATCATTATACTTACAGTTACAGCTTTTTAAAAATTATTGTTGTTTAATTATTTGTAATAGGTGCAATGGTGCAACTCACACGCCATTTTCCGACAAATCAAACAAATTAATAAAACCCGCTGCATTTTCTCACAACACTTGCAAATAGCACGGAACACAACGGAAATGTTTCAAGGGGACCCTAAAACATGACAGATCTGGCTATTTAGATTATGGTTATTTAGGCTTATAAAATACAAAAGGAGAGGGAATCAGGATGTTAAAATAAACAAACAAAAAACGTCTTGGTTACGTTTGTAACCCACGTTCCCGAATAAGAGAACGAAGACGTGTGTCTGTAGTAAACAGACTTTTGGTCGTCTAACGCACCCCCCAAAAGTCTGTTTACTACAGACACACGTTGAAGTTCCCTATGAAGGGGAACTCACCTTTCAAACATTACCTACAACTTGAGCAATAGTCACGGCACAGCTGTATCCATCACGTTTTTGGGCAGCATGTTCTAGTAAATTGTTTGCGTTTTGAGACAATGCAGCACGTTTTTTTAATGTGTTTGCACTGTGAGGATTTGCAGCACGTGTGCTGTCAAACGGATGAAGATCTTTTCTTAATTTGTTCATGTTTTTTGTATTTAGGGACCGAGCACCTACGGTGCGTAGGCCATATTCACCTTATCCGCTTGTTAAGTGTGACGTCACGCGAAGGGGCGTCTGGGTCCAAGCACTCTATGAAACTGAATGAGGAGACTCATCAAATGCTAATAATAAACGTTTACAAAGCGATGTAATACTTTCGAAAATCACAATATATAGATCACAATATATAAATCACAATATATCCATGTCTAATATCAGATGACCAGAAAGTGATAAATTTTTTATAAATTGTAAAAATGTTGGTATTTGTGATGCAGCAAGCTCAGCGATTGTTGTGTACACTATGACTTTATATAAAATTCACTTTAATGTGTGATATAAAAAAAGGTGATCATAAACGAATATTTTATCAATTCAAATGAGTGGCGGCTTGAACCAGGAAACAGTATTCCATACGTCACCATCATGTCACCACTTAACCAGCGTATTTCCGCGTACGAGCGGGCGCAGCCATTTGAATAATTTTGGCTCGAGACTTCCGGTCTCATTCACTTCCATTCATTTTTAGATGTTAGAACAGCTCGTTCTGCTGTGTGATGTTGCAAACTGAGGTTTTCTTATTATATTATTCCATTTTATTTATATAATCCTGCAAACACTTGTTTGTAGAGCGAGTAGTTTGACCATTTTCAGCAGTTTATTATTCCTAGTCATTTCTCCCATAGGCAACTGAATCGGAAGTTCTAAAACAATCGCAAAAACGAGCACACTTCCGCATTGAAGAATAAGGTCAAATGGAATTGCTCCGTTTCTTCTTCATCTGAATGAATTGAGATTTTGAGGGTCTAAACATGCCCGAAAACTCATGAAAGTTTGCAAACTCCCTAGAAGTGGCGAAATTTATGTTTGTTATAGGTTTCGGAGATGGGCATAGCAAAATGATTCGACAGCGCCACCTTTGCACTTTTGACGGACTGGCCCATAAGCTATGATTCACGCACACACATGAAAATTGGCACACACGTCAAACATGGCAAAACCTACAAAAAAGCAACCTGGTGCGAAATCTCAAACCCAACAGGAAGTTGGATATTTTTAACTTCCTGTGCCGAAAAAAATCACAGTTTTTGCCATTTCCAGGCTTTGTATTTTAACAAACTCCTCCTAGGGATTTTATCCGATCAACACCAAAATTGGGTTTTGTCATCTAAAGGCCTTGTCAATGTTAAATTACGAAGATTTAGAGTTTTCATCGAAGGGCGTGTCCGTGTCGGCCTCACAAACTTTGACAATTCGCCACGAAACAAGAAGTTCTTATAACTCAGGCATGCATTATTCAATTCACACGTTTGATAACAGTCCTGACCTGAACACGTTTACATGCCAATATCCAGTTACAGTTATAGCGCCACCTGCTGGCAACAGGAAATAACATGTTTTAGACTGTAACAAACTTCTCCCACAAATTTTATTGCATCAGCACTAAATTTGAGTGGTGTTATCTAAAAGCTCTAGTGATGATATATTGTAAAGATCTAGAGTTTTTGCTGAAGGGAGTGTCTGTGACGGCATGACAAACCTCAGTGTTTCGCCATGGAACAGGAAGTACTTATTACTCAGCCACACAATGTCCGATCTGCCTGAAACTTCACATGGTTGATAAAATTCCTCTCCTGAAGACATCTACATGCCAATATTGAGTCACAGTCATAACGCCACCTGCTGACAGAAGAACATTTGGCATAAATCTTCCCAGATTGTTTTAATATATCAGCTTAAATTATTATTGTTCGCTGTTTTTGTGTCATCCTGAGGCCACTGGGCAGCAGTGAATCCCAGGTGCGAGGTCCCTTTCATCGTTTCTTGCAGCTTTAATTGTATTTGTTTTCTTAAACTGCAGCATGTAAAGCTCTCTGCAGCCACCATAGTTTAAGCTGAATACAAGTATCTTGAAAACTATCTAGTGAAATATTATATACTATCATCATGGCAAAAATAAAAGATATCAGTTATTAGAAATGAGTTATTAAAAAAAAATTGTGTTTAGAAATCTTCTCTCTGTTCAACAGAAATTGGGGGAAAACATACAGGGGTAGATAGATATTTTACATTTCACCGCCTGATCTGCAGTTGTCAGTATAGATTTATAATGCTTCAGAGAAAGTGTCTTCAGCAAAGCAAGGGGTTTTCTCCAGGGTTAAAAACGCCGGCTTCAGGTATTTGTGGAGCTCATGTAAATCCTCCTCTTCCTCTGACAGATATAAAGCCGCTGTGACCGGGGAGATGTCGGAGAAGCGTTCTCCAACTCGCCGTGGAAAACAAAAGCCCACTGATCGCTTCCTTCTGGTCTAAACTGACTTTGAAACGGAGCAGGTATAGATAATGCCTCAAGGGCTAAGAATAAAGCAGCGTACAATAATAAAGATGGAGCGTGTTCGCCGGTAAAGCCATCTATCTTGGGACGGGGGCAACTTTGCATTTCAGAGGGGCCGTCCATTTGCACTTCTGAGCTCAAATATGTTTACAGCAATTCTCTCCGCTGGTCCCTAAACTAATTGCTATTGCTCATGCGGAGCACTTGGAGGGAAAAAAAAAATAGAAAATAGGAGGAATCTGAAAATGTCAGTCCACTTGTGAAGCTCAGCTCCCAGCCGTGCGCTAAACTAGCATGGAAACACATAAAGCTCTTCCACTCAGCGAGATTCAGCCAAGGTTATGCTGTGTAAGAGTACACAGGGTTTATCCATAAACAAAGACTGAAACGCTTCTCAGCGCTACAATAAACAACAGGCACTCTGAATGCAGAATGTTTGACTGGAAACACACTGGATATTGGCAGTAGTCAAGCAACATGTGTGAAGTTGAGAAACTCAGGCTAATAACATCCAAGAAGAGCATCCACAGTTAGAGGATTTGGACATTTTCTGAAAACAAAAGTCGGAGATATAGAATGTAGGCCTTAAAGCAGGGTATGAATTAAACAAACATAATATAAATTAATGATTTATCAAACCCTGAAGTGTCAAAACAATAGGTGTGAAATAGTTTAATTAATAGGAAAGAAATACACTCACCGGCCACTTTATTAGGTACACCTGTCCAACTGCTTGTTAACGCAAATTTCTGATTAGCCAATCACATGGCAGTAACTCAATGCACTTAGGCATGTAGACATAGTCAAGATGATCTTCTGCAGTTCAAACTGAGCATCAGAATGGGGATGAAAGGTGATTTAAGTGACTTTGAACGTGGCATGGTTGGTGTCAGACGGGCTGGTATGAGTATTTCAGAAACTGCTGATCTACTGGGATTTTCACGCACAACCATCTCTAGGGTTTACAGAGAATGGTCCAAAAAAAGAGAAAATATCTAGTGAGGGGTGGTGGTGTAATGGTGTGGGGGATATTTTCTTGGCACATTTTGTGCTCATTAGTACCAATTGAGCCTCGTGTCAACACCACAGTCTACCTGAGTATTGTTGCTGACCATGTTCATCTCTTTATGACCACAGTGTACACAGTACACTGCAAGTAACAACTTCTTTAGAGAAGAACCCCATCATTTCTTTGTGCAAATTATATTGTTTTACACAAACACGCATTTAAAATAAAATCCAATATTATTTTTGGTAAAAACCAGCACTCGCTTTCTATATTAATTTAAATATATGTAAATGGCACATATAGGGCCTTTGTTTTCTTTACAAATATTATTGAGAATATTCCATAGTATATTCTAAAACATAAAATCCTCTACAAAACCTAACATGTATTCTAATATCATATATAAGTCATATGAATAAATAATGAGGCTATTTATTAAGAATTTAAATTTAATATTTATTATTTATTAGGAAATTTTTAAAATCCTATTTTAATAATATTAATAATGATGATGATGATGATGATGATGATAATAACAATAACAATAATTAGCTTAGAGCTTAGCTTAATAATTAGAGGTGTAGTTGCATGTGCACAAGTTTGCGATGCAGTTTATGAATGTTCGTTGGAATGTTGGATTTGGGAAATGGCAAATCAACAAACTATGTTTGTAACCATGTAACTTGCGACTTTAGTTGGCTAACAATGGTTTTGGGAAACGCACCCCAGATTGGTTAAAACACAGATAGACTAGGAAAATTTACACATTTCTGAAAAATATCTTAAGCATATTATCTTCAGAAATCCACTAGACTGTTTAGAGCTGACACACACACACACACACACACACACACACTTAATGTAAAATCTTTTTCTTACCCAAGGCTAAGTGTACTCTCAGCCAACTTTATCAAAACTGGTTAAAAACCGGTATAATCTACATTCAAGCAGTTATATCCTTGCTACACAAAGTCTATCTTGAATAAAATGTAGAATCACTTCACAAGAATTAACCATAAAAATGGCTAAATCACTTTAGACGTTTAAGATAGTATTAACTCATAGAAATAACAGTAGAAACAGTTGTTTCCAGTCCTCAGCCCTTCAGTTTCACTCAAGGTCTCCATGACCTCTGACCTAGTTTGGTTACAAAGAGCAGTGGAGGAAAGAGTACTGAAAAATCATTCTCAAGTAAAAGTACCATTACTTGCCTAAAAATGTAGTGCAAGTAGAGTAAAAGTGTCTGTTGTAAATATTACTCAAAGTATGAGTAAAAAGTAGCCCTTTTAAAAGTACTCAAGAGTAGTGAGTAATGAGTATTATGCTGTCAAAAGCTGATATGTTTACGTGTATTTGTGCATGTGTGTGTAAACGTAACATTCTGTAGTGCATTTAGTTATTGCCCAGAAGGCACACATGAGACATTAATATTATGTTAGATTTAGGTTGTAATGTCAGGTGACCAAAATTAACTGTCAAGTCAACAGCTAAGGGCAATGTTATTTTGATGTCCAATGATGACGTCAAATGACGTTAATATTTGGTTGATTTTAGGTTGTTAGAAAGTGACCAAAATCCAGCATCGAGCCTACATCTTAAGCCAACGTCATATATGACGTCAAATACGGACATTTATTCGTCAGGTACGGCAACCAAAATCCAACGTCTGATAGATGTCATAGGGGTAACGTTCACACAATGTCAAGCTGTAACATCACTAGATGTTGATATTTGATTGGTTTTAGGTTGGACATTGCATATTGATGTTGGCCTGACATTGAATTCTGACGTCAACCCGATTTTCATTTCCAAACAAAATGCAAAGTCCCCATAATGTTAGAGTTCAACTTCAATCAGAAGTCATGTTAGTGTCCTGTGCCTGCTAGATGTTTAAGGCCATTTCGGTCATCAGTAAACATCCGTCATCTTCTCATCAGTGACATGCATCTAAAAAGTCTTTGGGTCAGTGCACGTAAAGATTTTAAACATCTTCATAGACACTTTAATACTTCCAAACAGTTTGCTGTGATTATAAAGTGCACACGTCTTGAGGTAGTTCATTATGATGCGATTTACCTTCTACAGTATGTGTGATTTAATTGGACAGGAATCTCAGGACAGATTTTTCTAATCCCCATGGACAAAAAAAAATGAAGTAGTGACTGCAGATTGAAGCAAAGTAGTGGAGTAAAAGTGTACTCAAGGGAAAGTAAACGTACACATTTATAAAACTACTCAGTAAATTACAATTCCTGAGAAAAACTACTCAATTACAGTCATTTGAGTATTTGTAATTAGTTACTTTACACCACTGACAAAGAGACATGCAGATGCACTGAGCATTCTTATATTAAGCAATGTGTTAACTTTATTCTTTATTTAATAATCATATTTAATAAAAATAATGAGAAACAGGATGATGAGAAAAGGATAAACGTTGATCCATGCTGAGACGGATTGGAAGGTAGAAATATTGGATGGTAAAAAATCCGAATCCTTGAATAATGAGCAAAATCCAAAGTGTTGTGCAAACAAAAAGAGCAGTGTGGAAAATGTGCAGGTATTTTTAATAATAATACTAATACCTTTTATTTTTAGGTGCCTTTCAAAGCACTCAAGGACACCTTACAGCAGATCACAAGCACATCATAAAAATACAAGCAGTGAAAATAACAATCAGCTTAATATTAAACCAGCAAATCATTAAAAGCTATCCTAAACATGTTTTTTCCAAAAATGTTTTTATCTGAGATTTAAAATTGGAAATAGAGTCCACCTGGCGAATGTGCAAAGGCAGGGAATTCCATAACTTTGGTGCTGTACAACTAAAAGCTCTGCCACCAAATGACTTCATCTTAAAGTTTGGGACAGATAAGAGTTCAGCAGATGATCTCAGGAGTGTACAAATGAAGAAGATCAGAAAGATAGTGAGGGGCCAGGTTATTCAATTCAGTTCAATTCATCTTTATTTGTATAGCGCTTATACAATGTAGATTGTGTCAAAGCAGCTTCACATAGAATAATATAGTGCATTGAAACAGTGTCAGTTCAGTTTTCAGAGATTAAGTTCAGTTCAGTTTATCTCAGGTCAGTGTGGGTTAATATTTACTATTGAGTTATAACAGGCTTTGTATGATAAGAGGAGGATTTTGTATTGTATACGATAGTGAACATGGAGCCAGTACAGGTAAAAGAGAATTAGAGTTATGTGATCAGAAGTAGGCGAGCAGGTAACTATCCTAGCTGCTGAATTCTGAATTAGCTGTAGTCTATGAAGTTGTTTATCAGGGATGCCATTTAGGAGCAAGCTGCAGTAATTAATCTGTGATGTAATTAAAGCATAAACAAGCACTTCAGTACTTTGTTGTGATAGTGAATTGCGAAGTCTTGCAATGTTACACAAATGAAAAAAGGCAGACTGTGAGATATTGCTAATATGAGAACCAAACAAGAGCATGCCATCTAGTTCAACCCCAAGACTTTTCACGTGGGTTGAGAAATTGACTGGGGAGTTATCAATAAACGGGGTAAAAGATTGAGTTTTGGATAAAACTGATTTAGAGCCAACCAGAAGGGTTTTAAGAAACTTTAAGAAATTATTAGTCATCAATATATTAATCTCATGTAAACATTCAGTAAGATCAAAAGGGGGGTGAGATGTGGTGGGATTTGTGGAAATATAAACTTGGGTATCATCTGCATAAAAATGAGTATGTATGCCAAAAGAACAAAATATATGACCTAGAGGTAAGATATAAATAGTACATAAAAGTGGCCCCAATACTGACCCTTGAGGAACACCATTAAGGACTGAAACAGGATCAGAGCATCTATTCTTTATCTGCGCAAACTGTTTTCTGTCACTTAAATAGGAAGAAAACCAGCAAAGTGCATTGTCAGCTATGCCTACAGAAGCCAGTCGTTCCAATAATAGGCAATGACTAATAGTATCAAAAGCTGCAGTAATATCTAAAAGAATAAGGCCCAATCCCAATTCTATTTTTGTACCCCTTCCCCTTCCCCTTGGCCCTTAAAGGGCACCTATGTTACCCATTTTTTAAGATGTAATATTAATATTATGGTTCTTCTGAGTGTGCCAGTTTAGGTTCAGTTCAAAACACAATTCAGATTTTTTATTATGATGTGTTAAGTGCCATTTTGAGGGCATGTACACAGTTTGTTGTTTTAGAGGCATGTTGCTTCACATGAAAATTTGTTACGACTTCCCGCCCAACTTAACAAGGGGGCGGAGCGAAGAGCTCCCCTCTTTGTGTATGGCAAAAGACAGGCAGACAGAGAGAAGCAACATGAGTTAGAGGACCAGCATTCAGCTGTACATGTACGACTCGGACACAGACCAAGCAGAGAGTACAAAATCATTTGTGTCTTTGTATAGTTTTACAGCCAACTGTGTGCTAGTTTAAAGCTCTGAGTTTGTAGCCTACACCGAGACTAATAACCAAGCACAATGAATTAACTTCACACAGACACAGCGCGCACATGACAGTAGTATCGCACACTTACGGCGCCGGTGTGTGTCACCTGATAGAAACTTATGTTTAGAGTTCAGAAATGCATGCCGCTGCGTGGAGTGCTTCTGGTGTACGACCTGCTTGAGGCTATAACTAAAGGGCATCATACACCGGATGCGTCGCTTAGAGCCACGACACGGCACACCAGACGCACACATTTGCATGTTATTTAAAATGAAACTACTCAGATAACGCTCTGTGGCGCGGCAAAAATATATCCTGAGCAGGGCCAGCGCGTCCATAGAAGCGACCTAGGCGGCAGAATGGTGAGTGAACCCCCCCGGTCCTCACTTTCATCCGCGACACCCTCTAGGTCCTCACTTTCATCCGCGACACCCTCCCGGTCCTCACTTTCATCCGCGACAATGCGAAATGCATGGCGATGCGCGCCGTTAGTTCGTTATTTCTAATGGAGGGAACGTGAGGCAACGTGCTCGCACTTTCCAGCTGCACCTAGTTAAGATGACAGGGAGCTTTTGTGACCGTGGGAAATGCAAACCGCTGAAGTTTAAGGAAGATGCAATGAAAAGAACACATGTATGCAAACACACCAAAACTCACAAACACTGGCGGCGAGGAGAGTGATAACGTGGTGAATGTTGAGTCCAGTGAGCTTTACATCTAAAAAAAGAGCAAGGGTGTTTCTTTGATGACGTCGCTTTTGACTCACGCTGAAAATGGCGGACGTGAAACAATATAATAATAATGTTTATAAAAAGTTATAAAAATTTATAAAAAAAGTTATAAATAAACTTCACATAATAATGATATTTTTTTTTGCTGAGTAAGACTTAAATAAAAATGGTGTTTTGGAATAAAGATGAGAGCTTGATTGAAGGTTTACGAGAACTGAACGGCTACAGTGCTTCATGTTTTCTTTGTGAATATCTGACTAAAAACTGGACAAAGACTGGACAAAAATGGATCACTTGTTGGTAAAAGTTGATCACACTGGATCAGTATGTTTTGTGGTTGGGTATGGTCATCCACACACTGCCCATATTGTTGATAACAGCACCACAGTCGAAGACATGGTACTGAGCCAAGAAGATGCACTATGCACCCATCGCACTATCTGACAGATTGCACAGGAGTCTGGCAAATAATGACTCCGATATGTAAACGTTGCTTTATTTCTGTGCATGCTAATTTATTTTGAAAGTAATAAATTTAAAGCGTTCTGCCATTATTTGGGTTATCATTGTTAATGTAATGTGGTGATATAAATCAGGTGAGGTGGAAAACGTATACAAATTGTTCAATTTAATCTATTTGCCTAATCTATTACAAAATAACTGAAGCTGGAGATATTTTGACAAAAATGATTCCAGAATTAATTTAGTTGGATTTTTTTGAGACACTTAAAGCTGAATACTAGTATTTTAGAAAAAATCGAGGGAAAAATTATGTACTGTCATCATGGTAAAGACAAAATAAATCTGTCATTAAAACTATTATGTTTATTAATGTGTCAAAAAATCTTTCTGTTAAACAGAAATTGATAAAAAAAAATATATTCAGGAGGGCTAATTCTGACTTGTATGTTTGCTGTTGATATTCTTGATGTAGCGTACTATCACTTATTGTTTGCCGCAGGGAGTTATTAGCAATTTATTCGAACATAGGTTTGGAAGGCGATCATGTCTGTTTAGCATAAAATTAGCTCTGAGGAGCATGAGAAAACACTGACGTCTTACATTAAGTATTTACTAGTGTGTCTGTGCTGGGCTTTTTTCGGTGGTGCTTTAGCAGGCAACATGAGAGGAAAATGAATGAGCGCTGACACCTGAAGAACCAAGTGCAACGTGGAATATATTTCATTTAAAGGGGGGCTATTTTGCAAAAATCACTCTTATAAGGGGTTTAAACAGAAAGTGTGGCAGGAGTTTGTAAATATAACCAGCTCATAATGGTAAAATTATGAGCTGATAAAAACTTGATAAAAACAGTCTGCAGAAACACTTTGACTGACATTCTCCTGGTGGACCTGTCATCAGAGGGGGAAAGCCCCGCCCATTAGTGACTCTCTTCCTTAGTAGTATTGGATGTTAGGCGTATTATTTAATCTGCCACTATGCTGATGCGTAGACATTTGTAGCCCCGCCCTCTTTTGAAAGCAGCACGATCTAATTTGAATTTAAAGTGACAGTCACTAAAATAGCACAATTAGGATGAAAGCCTAAAAGGGTCAGTTTCAAAGTGTTATAAAACATTATTTGTGTGGTATTTTGAGCTGAAACTTCACATGCACATTCTAGGGACAACAGAGACATATTTTAAATCTTGTAAAAGGGGGCATAAAAGGGTCCCTTTAAAGGTGAGATGAGGCAGTCAAAAACAGATTTTTATTTGCATCCGTCCATGCATTTTGAGATTTTTGGTTTGTTTTTTTGCACTTTATTCGTGTGTCTGTAGATTTCAGTTGCAATACATATTTTAAAGATAGTTTTTCTCAAAATGTTACATAAAGTAAATGTCCAATTCACCAGAACTTACACACAATGCAATGCAATACAATAGAATACAATGTAAAACAATCCAATACAATCCAATTCAACACAACACAATGCACTTTTCTTGAAGCCTTTTAGAGTGGGATATTTTCAGAAAATATCCAATATCCATATAATTTTTTTTTTCAATTTACATCTGTTTAAATTAAACTTTGATGCATAATTTTAAAGGCTTTTTCCCTCCATAACACACACCAAACTGCAGTTTTATTCATTTCTACATTTTGAAGCTTTTCAGAGAGGAATTTTTAATTTACAATTTGCCTGATTATATATTCTAGTCTACATTTGATTAACTAATATATTTGATATTTCATTTTTCTGTTTTTATGCTAATATTTATTTATTTATTTATTTATTTGTTTGTTTGTTTATCTCTTTATTTATTTGTTTGTTTGTTTATCTCTTTATTTATTCATTCATTCATTCATTCATTCATTTATTTATTTATTTATTTATTTATTTATTTATTTATTTATTTATT
>CAIGQZ010033059.1:1823170-1844697 GCA_903798205.1 Danio tinwini | reverse complement strand
TATATATATATATATACTACAAAAGTACCACTACAAAAAGCACCGATACGAGAACCCAGGTAGCAAAAAATTCTGGCCCAGATTTGGCATAAAGCTGGCACAGCAGGCATTCTTCTGGCACTGCCATACAGCATGTGGTCCAAACATGGCCTGGGTTTGGCAGAAGTGGCACCGTCTTTAGGGTGGCACACAAGATTTGAGCCAGATTTAAAATGTAGTATTTGGCCCAGATGTTAAAAATTGATATGTGGGCCATGTAAGTTCGGCCTGTCTTGACCTACAATTTGAGAAAAAGCATGCCCATAGTGTGCCAAAGAGCAATGCTTCATTGGTTTATCAATGTCATTGCAATCGTGACACACCAACTTATCTGGCCCAGTTCAGGTCCAGTTATGAGTTATTAACTTGGCTGAGACTTGACATATGTCTTGCTTGGCCCTTATCTGGAAGCCAGACTTGGTCCAGTCATGAACCGTAATTCACTGCAGCATGTGGGCTAAGCAAAACCTGATTGTGTGGGCCAGAGCTGGGCCAGATAAATTTTGCTATGTGGGAACCATTAAAGTACCAAACCGATAAGTGATATCGATAAAAGTAGTAATACCATTAAAACCTTAACGATACCCATCCCCATTATCCAAGATCCATGCTATTTAACACTTATTGAATTAAATTGTTTCACTTACTTAGTAATTGCTGGCAAGTCGCTGTTATTTTTTATGTAAAATCAGCCAACAGCATTCCAAAAAGATAAACCAACAACCAACAACAATAAAGATAAATGTTATTTAAAATATATGCTTTGGATTCATGTTAATGCAGCACATACAGATTAACAGTCATAGTTTGATTGCAGTGTTTACTTCAATAATGCCACTAATATCTGCATACTCCACGTCTTAATTCCATTTCTGTGTAGTTCAGTTATGACTTTAGTCGGATTAAGGTCATCAAAAATGTTTGGAGCTTATGTAGGCCTTAAACAGTTAATAAACACAAGTACATCTTATTGAACATCATTTATTTTCATCACCAATTATCATAGTAGAACAGTTTTTCAAGCAGTTTGTGATGCATTTTGGAAACAGGAGATGTGCCCCTGGTCTAATGCGCCACCTGGCTTGAGAAACCCGTTCTCAGAGACTTACTTTTAGTCATTATTTGGGTAGCACACAACACATATTCTGAATGCCTTCGGCAGAGTTCAGATGAGCCATTTTAATCTAGATCATGGGTGACCAACCCTGTTCCTGGCGATCGACCTTCCTGCAGATTTCTGCTCCAACCCTGATCAAACACACCTGAACCAATTATTTAGAACCTGAGGAGTGCTTGATAATTACAGGCAGGTGTGTTTGATATGGGCTGCAACTGAAAACTGCAGGAAGTTCGATCTCCAGGAATAGGGTTGAGCACCCCTGATTTAGATGAATCTAGATTAGTTCCAAGATTACAGTAAAAATAATCTAGATTGAAAAAATAACTATAATAAAAAGTTAATGCTACCTAATTTTTAATTTTATAATGTGCATATTTAACATTTAATCACATCTTTTAAATTTTTTTAAGCGATATTTCAAAATGCGCATGAAAATAGATTAATGGAAACAGCTTATGGCTGCTTAATCGGTAAAAAAGAAGCTGATATTATCATTTACATTTTTTTACTTGATTTTTTTCCAGCGCCCCTGTGTATACTTTTCTTCTCGGCTATTAAAGCACCTTATTTTGTCAAATGCAGTGAGTCATGTTGGCTGGTTTGGTTGGGTTTATAAGGTTTAGTTCTCCTGACTGTTGAATGTTCTGAAAACTCTTCAGGGAAAGCAGACGGGTTTGAACACTTTGCTGTAAAGAATTTCTGCATCTGCGCTCACCTACAGTACACCTTCTTTCTGCCATTTTTTTCTTGCTTTCAGCCATGTCCTATTCTGATGTCATCTTATGTAATTTCTTACATAACAAATCCTCCGTCTCTCTCCCCCGTCCCTCAATCCCATTTCTGACAGAGTAATTCTGCTCCTGCAGCCTTGTGATTTGGATGTAATTGTTTCAATCACAATGTATGAATAATTTAGTCTCTAGAAAATTACGAATTCATCAGGGAGAACTTTGATTTCCCCAAACCGAATCCCATCTCTCTTTCTCTCATTCTCTCTCCTTCTACTAACACCTGTCCTTCGTGCGCTGTGGTTTTACGCCAGCGGACACATCTGACACTGATATGCATGACTGCGGGTAGTATTTCAGTTCAGGTGCATGGGGGGATTTGCTATTCCAGATGTTTAGTGGTCATTTGTCAAAAAGTCGACGTGACTCACACCACTGACTGCTAGTTAAAGGGATAGTTCACTCAAAAATGAAATCAATTGCTCACCTGCGTCGATAACTTAAAGATGAGATCTGAACAATGCAATGAAAGTGAAAGATGATGTTCTCAAAAAAAAAATAAATAAATAAAATCTACTCCGGCTATCTACATGTGCATGTTTTAAATTAAAAAGTCCTATAATAATAACAATTTCTTACATTTATATAATGTTTTACACATTTTACAGCTGATTGGTGGAGAAGAAATGGAGTGATTAATCCAATTATGATATGGGGATGTTTAGGAGGCCATTGAAAATTGAAATCAAACTTTTATTTTTTGATTAATTGCACAACATTGTCATGTAGGGGACATCTCCACACCACCCCCTGCAGCTGCCTACAGGGGTGTTGGCTCAACCCAATATGCTTTCTCCTGAGCCACAGTCAGTAGCTCTTTTCGGCATCCTCTCCCAGCTCCTCTATTATTATCCGCAGGTTTGACCATGGCCCTTCTGCACCACAGAGCAGCTGGACTGCTAATCTACACACAAAGCCCTGGCACCCGACCTCCGATGGGTAGACCCTGGCTGTCAAGCCCACCTCTTGGCTCTCTACTGCCAACTTAGAGTAATTAAGGTGCTTCCTTTCATAGGCTGCAGTCATGCCCTATTCCCAGAGTATGATACTGTAAGTTCAAAGAGGTGACACACTGGCCCCTCCTCCTATGTCTTCTGATTGGTCTACATTGGTTACATTATTTTACCTTGACACAGTGTCTTAAAAAATACAGCACTCGTGTGATCGGCACTTCCAAGGATGTAAGATGCAAGTGTAATGTGACACACGTCAGACAAGTGGACGTTTGCATTGAAAGATAATGGTAAACTGCATACTACTGTACATCTTTATAACTGCATACTACACTCTGTATCATGTCTTTGTATTTTATCATCTTCTCTATTTTTATACTATTGGTTTATTTTTAAACTATTGAATTTTGTATATGATGTTGTACAGTGACCTTGGGTTTCTTGAAAGGCGCTTTAAATAAAATGTATTATTATTATTATTATTATTAAAGCATTGGAAAGAAAAAACATATTCTATGTGAATGGCCCCATACATTCCACTACAAGTGAGATTATTTGTTAATCAGTGTTGGGGCAAGTTACTTTTGAAAGTAGTGCATTACAATATTGAGTTACTTCCCAAAAAAGTAACTAATTGCATTACTTAGTTACTTTGTTATGAAAAGTAATGTGTTACATTACTTTTGGGTTACTTTTGCATTACTTTTCCTTACGTGGTTGAGGTTTGATCTCTTGCAGGTGTTTTTTCACCTTTTTTTATAGAGAAGCTTTGCATTTAACAACCACCTACAAAACCTACACCTTCATTTACCTTTTAAAAAATGTAGGATAATATTATATTTTGAGAACTTTCTGAGCCCAGAGCTCTACATGCTTTATATACAAATTAATGACATCATGTAACGTAATGTGTTTGCTACTTTTGTTTGTTTTGTGTTATTAGTTAAGTAAATGAACTGTCCATTGAGATAAAAATTGCAATAAAGCTTAAGAGTAGGCTACAAACATGAAATGATTTATATGAAGGCAAAAACTAATTTTAAACCTTTACAATTTTTAATAACAAAATGAAAAGTAACACGATCAAAAAAACATCCCCAAATAACTCATTACAATATTGAGTTACTTCCCAAAAAAAGTAACTAATTGCATTACTTAGTTACTTTTTTATGGAAAGTAATGTGTTACATTACTTTTGAGTTACTTTTGCAGTACTTTTCCTTACCTGGTAGAGGTTTGATCTCTTTCAGAGGCTTTTTTCACCTTTTTTATAGAGAAGCTCTGCATTTAACAGCCACCTACAGAACCTACGCCTTTATTTACCTTTAAAAAAATGTAGGATAATATTGTATGTACAGCATGTAAAGTAATGTGTTTGCTACTTTTGTTCGTTTTGTGTTAGTTAGGTAAATTAACCGTCCATTGAGATACAAATTCCAATAAAGCCTAAGAGTAGGCTACAAACATCAAATATATTACATTAAGGCAAAAACAAATGTTTAACATTTAAAATTTTTAATAACAAAATGAAAAGTAACACGATAAACAACATCCCTAAGTCAAAACAAATCTTTAAGCTTTATACATTGAATAAATTGCTTCACGTGGCCTTAAAAAATGTGTAAACCGTTTCCCAAAAAAACGAGAGAGAAAAATCGTACTATATTACAAAACAGTAGTCGCTTCTACAGCCAACATGTTTTAGTTGAATAAATTGTTTTACCTGGAGAACGTGAACTGATGTCAATCATTAGTTGTTTAGCTGGAGCTGGAGATGGGGTGTGGGTGTAGTGCTTTGCATCCAGTTTTGTTTTGTTTTTGTTTGTTTTTTATCAATGTTGTGTTTCCTGCAGTTGACAAGATAATATGACACATAATCTACACGTAAAGACAATTCACTTCTTTTGTTTGATGAGTTTAAAATAACAACAATCCATTGCAAAATTGTAAGTTTCCGGCCTGCCATTGTTTCTGTTTTTAACTGTCTGTAGTGATGATGGGCGATTTGCGAATGAATCGTTTGTTTTAATTGGATCTTCTAAGTGAACCGGTCAAACTAGTTCACCAAATAGTTGGCGTAAAACAGTTGCGTCGTCTGTACTAACATACTGAATACTCCCTCTGACTCAAAATAAACCAATATCCTGAGTTATTCAGTTACTAGAACAGTACACTGACTCATCTGCTATGAAAAAACAGACCTGATGATGATGAGTGCGAGTGTGATTCAACCTAAGATAATTTTTATTCCGCAATTAAGCACAGTAAAAAGTAACTTGTGTTACATTTTTCTAAAAGTAACTCAAAAATTATGACTTTACATATTACTTTAAAAAAGTAATATTATTATGTAACGTATGTTACTTATAACGCATTATCCCCAACCCTGGTGTTAACATTGTTCCAAACATACCTGTCAACCCTCCCGCTTTTCCCGGGATTCTCCCGTATTTTACAGTTCTATTCCACTATCATCCCGTAAAGGTATTTTCCCGTATTTCTCCTGTATTTTCAGTTTTTCTCTGAAGGGTGGCAAATAAACATTAAAGAGCAGATCCTCCCTATACGCAACCCATACCGCCAAACCACCAGGGGCTGCCCCTTGCTTTTAAATGTGAGTCTGTTCTGTGCTTTCGCCTTGTTTAGGCATGAAAACACTTTGAAATAAATATTCAAATGGCGGGATTCTCTTTCCTTTTCATTGCAGGTGCCGTCGCCCCTTCATATGCAATCCCTAAAACAGTCATATAGCGGTGCGTGACTGTCGGCTGATGCACTCTAGAGATAAATAGACGCTGTTTCCCAAACAGATTCTGTATCTGTGATTTGAAGCAGAGGCTGGGTTTTGGGTGTGTGTTTAAACAGACATATACTCATAATAATAATAATAATAGCAACATCTAAATATGTCGATCTTGGTGGGTTTTTTTTCCCAAACACAACTAATTTCGTCCTAAATGAGCATAAAAAGTTAGGAAAGCAATCGAATGCTTTCTTTATAACATTAGATGGTTGCATTTTTAAGTGACACCTCTTTTATTTAGTGTAATCAAATGAAAAAAATCTAAATAAATAAGAGATTCATTCGTTGCTCTTTAATCAGAATGTGTAAGTTATACAGTGAAGAAACGGCTAATGAGATTTGTTAGCTTGATTATATTTCATTATAATAGCTATTCATTTAAATAAGCTGAACTGTTTGCTAATGTACAGTATGTGCTGCTAATGTATACTATTTATTTTTTTCTTTTGTAAATAATAACAATAAATTGGGGTGGGGGGGCATATGCCTTATTTTCACATCCCAATGTTGACAGGTATGATTCCAAACCAACCCCAAACGACTTTTATTCTCTCTCTTCATAACATAAGAATTTCTCTCTTCAGAATCGTCTCGCTTTTACACCCAGTTTTGTCACAGAAGGCAATTTTACCCACCCAGTGTATCTGGACTTGTCTATATTTCTAACAGGCTTGTAAGGATGAACACGACTGGTTTCCTTTTTTCATCTGAAGGTTTTGACTTAAGACCAAAGGTGGAGGCAAATGTAGCGACACCTTTCTCATCTGACAGTGACAAAGAGACCAAGACCTGAGGAGAGCTCAATCCATCTTTCAATTTCTAAACTGTTTCTTTTTTTTTTATATCCCCCATTCCTTTTTCTCATTCATCAGGTCTTTGAATGGAGGGGTATATGATGTAACGTTAGTTAAAAACATATAAATAAATCTAAATGATTAGCCATACCAGTAGACTCTTCAGTCCTTCCACCCCACTTAGTTCGGGCATCTCCACAATCATGCTGACTATTCTATGGTCTGGAGCAACTCCTGCTGTGATGTGATGACCTATGAGCATAATGTTGTCCTAAGCAAGCACACACTTCTCATTCAGGGTTAAAACCTCTTCTTGCAGTTATTTGAGGACACTATACTCTCTTATTTTGACTGTGCATATTCCCCCTGTATGTGAATATGTGATTTGCATGACATCCTTTCAGCATTTGTGGAATATGGCACTGAAAGTGCTCTGGGGCACCCAAGATCCCAAATGGTAAGCGGTTGAATGCGTATCTTCCGAAAGGGGTGATAAAGGTTGTCAGCAGCTTGCTCTCCTGGGATAGCAGGATCTGCCAGAACCCAGATGTTGCATTGAGCTTAGTCAAAACCTTTAACCCAGCAGGCATTGAGATCTTCTGGTCCACTGCTGGGAGTATATGTCGTTCTCACCGCACCCACTTAAGTGTGTCAAATTGACACATAGCTGTATCTTCCCTTGAGGCTTGGGCACAACAACCATGCTTGCACACCATGGGGTGGGTTGTGTCACTTTGGAAGTAACCCCCATGTCCTCCATGTGTTTCAGCTCAGCATGCACCTTATCTCTCATGGGAAGGGGTACTTGGTGAGGGGATGAAAAGCTTCCAACTCAATTGTGTATTGCTACTTTAATTTCCTCTAGCAAGAGAAAGTTGGGAGGTATTTGGCATCCTGCCGCTCATGTAGTGTGTAGAGATGCTGTATTTATCCAAGGGCTTGTACAGTATTAAGGGAAGGTGGTATTGTCAGTATTTTTGCCTATAAAGGTAAAGTTAGGTAGATAAAATCTAATAGCTCTCTCATCCTTCATAAGCAGTAATAGTTCAGACTGGTACATTTTATTTTACTATTCATTTTCCTCTGTGTCAGTATATTGCACACATTTATGAGCTCTGTGCAGTGATGTACACCCCAGATGTTAGAATGATTCTAAGGGCCCCAAAGACACTATTAGGGATACACCCCTTTCCCCTCCGCTGTTCACAGTCATACGCGTCACTACCCTGTCTCCTCTCTCCCTCATGTCATTTTCCTCATTAAAATGACATATTTCTCATATAAGAGCCGGCTGTAGGCTATAACATTTATTTATTTTTTTGTTAGCACTGTTTTAAATAGAACCTTTATTTTGACATTGCATGTTACAAGTGTTCTCCAGCCTCCGGTACCTAGACTGCAGTTCTGCACAAGACGTTTGGCCAGAGGAGAAATGGTCATGCCCAACTGAGCCTGGTTTCTTTTGAGGTTTTTTATCCTTCACTTTTGTAAATTGATGAAGTTTATTTTTCGCTGCTGTCGCCACTAACTTGCTTGGTTTGGGACTTGTGGAGCTGCGCATAAATGGATTTGCTCTTCAGTGTTTGGACTTTCAGCAGTGAAAATTAAACCACACTGAACTGAACTAAACTGAACTTCAACTCTGAAAACTGGACTGACACGGTTTCAATTCACTAGAAATTCTATGTTAAGCTGCTTTGACACAATCTACATTGTAAAAGCGCTATCGAAATAAAGATGAATTTAATTGAACATGCAGCATTTCCGTTGCTTTACTGAACACTTTTCTAAAAACAAAGTTTATTATTATTAAAACTATACTACTTCCATTTCCACAGATTTTTCAACTCGATCGATTTGTGCAATACGATTTGTGTGTCAAGAACGCAAAACGCTCAACCCGCTCAACCCGCGCATATTGCTGCGTTCACATCAGATGCAGAAGAAGCATCAAGCTCGAGTGATTTACATGTTAAGTCAATGCAAAGACGCGAATAGACATCCTGCAGCATGTTATACGCGAATGAGGTGGCGCGAATGAATGAGTGATTGTGCGATAACCAATCAGGAGCTTGCTCTTGTAGGGGTGTGATTATGACGTATCGCCAGTTGTGGGTGTCCCGGAGGAAAATCCTCCTGCAGACTCTGGACAACAGCTAATCAACCTGGGCTTGGCTCAGTCAGAAGCACCGCTAAAAGCTTCCATCACCCAGATATAGTTTCTGGAGGAGTTTATAAACTCACGGGGCTGGGTGCACCTCTGAATGGATCTAGTGGACTTAGACACAGCTCCAAACGAATTGACGCTGTTTATCAGACTTCCTAAAGCACATAAATACAGCTACTCTTTCGATAAAATTCATTTTAACCATTTAGCAACGAAGCTACAGTCACCGGGCAGACAGAAGCCCTGCCCATGACACGCATCCACGTCTATTGCGAAGTGAATTTGACGCACAGATGACGCAGATTTGATGCGCGAATGAAGCGAGTAAACTCAAAATGTTCACCTGTCTATTTACTCACAAATAGCACGTTTTATCCGTGTGTACCGCGTCTTGTGTGAACACAGGATAAGGATGAGTTTTGCACCAATTTACTGCTAAATGAACACTAACAATATATTCACTGCAACAAAATCACAAAACAATTCCAATGCCATTGTAAGTTGAACAATAATAGTATGTGTCGTCTGAGGCTGTAAAAAAAAAGAAACTTTTCATGAACTGTTGGTGCATTGGATTTGTCAGTCACAATTCCTGTATATCATGCAGCGCTGGAGGGCTGCATGTCTGAAAGTGGCATCAGCCTCACGGCATGGAGAAGAAGCAGCTTTTAGCTCCCGAGATGCTCCGGCGGAGGTTTCTCTGGGGTACAGCACTCTGAACGCTTCACCTCTAATGCAGGTTGATGTACACATGCAGAATCTTCACCAGAGCCACTTGAGCTTTGGGCAAAAAAGAACGGTTTGATTTATGACCGGTCGCGAGAGCTGTCAAGTCAGATGTGCTGCAACGGCGCACTAACTTCACTGATTACGGCTCTTAGTAGACACTTGGCCCTGGGCGAATCCTGGGATGGGTGTGTGTGTGTGTGTGTGTGTTCTTGAGTAGGTGGATTTTGGAGCGTTTGGTGTTGCAACATTCATGTTTGCATCTGAATGTTCTCCCGAACGCAACTCAGAGAGCTTGTCCGTAGGAGGAAAATGTATCCCGAGAGGTAATGTTCCAGAAAGCAGCGTTGTCCATTCTCCCAACTGTGAAATTCATTCTGAAATCATTTTAATTAGAGCCGCAAATTATGCACACGCTGCCTCTGTACAGCAGCCCCTGTCGTGCATCATTGGCTTTTACAGCGATTCTGTTGTTCGCTACTAGAAAATGGGACGTTTTTTTTTTTTATTTTTACATTTCAGATTTTCTTATACCTTGTCCTAATGTGGCTTAAAATATCAATTTGGTGCTGTTTCTCAGTCTAAAAGTCATTTTTTGGGTTTTTTATATGACACCTTCTTATTACAGATCTGCTTTTTAAGAACAAATGTAGATGTTGAATCTTTTAAGATGTGGCTATACTGAAAGGAACTGTTGGGATTGTAATTAACATCTACAAATAGACATTACCTACAGTTGAAGTCAGAATTATTAGCCCCCCTGAATTATTAGCCCCGCTGTTTATTTTTTTCCCCAATGTGTGTTTAACGGAGAGATTTTTTTCAATACATTTATAATCATAATAGTTTTAATAACTCATTTCTAATAACTGATTTATTTTATCTTTGGTATGATGACAGTAAATAATATTTGACTAGATATTTTTCAAGACACTTCTATACAGCTTAAAGTGACATTTAAAGGCTTAACTAGGTAAATTAGGTTAACTAAGCAGGTTAGGGTAATTATTATATAACGATGTTTGTTCTGTAGACTACCGAAAAAAAAAATAGCTTAAAGGGGCTAATAATTTTGACCTTAAAATGGCTTTTAAAAAATTTAAAACTGCTTTTATTCTAGCCGAAATAAAACAAATAAGACTTTCTCCAGAAGAAAAAATATTATCAGACATACTGTGAAAATGTCCTTGCTCTTAAAACAAGGAATACTTAAGAATACTTAAAAAAGGAAAAAAAATCAAAGAGGTTCTAATAATTCTGACTTCAACTGTATATGCAATAGCATTGCAGGTTAACTACACTGTAAAAAAAAGAAAAAGTTGAGTTAACTTACAATTTTAAAGCAACCAGCTGCAAATAAATTTTGAGTTTATTAAACTTCAGTGGTTGAATTTGTGCCAAATTATTATTTTTTAAGTTGACCGAAAAGGCTGGTTTAAGTCAAGTATACTTTATGGAATAATTTAGCACAACTTCAAACACTGAAACTTAATAAACTCAAAATTTATTTGCAGCCGGTTGCTTTAAAATTTTAAGTTAACTCAACTTTTTATTTTTGAAGATATGGAGAAAAAAAAATGTTAAGTCTCCTCAACTGAATATTTTACTTTCATTAAACAAACAGTTCCAAACATGCAGCTGAATAATTTTTATAAGTAAATTCAACTCTGAGCTCAAAAATATGTCCAAATAACTTACAATTTTAAACTGAGTTAACTATTTGTAAGTTGGATTTTTTTACAGTGTCTGTATATAATAACAAGGGCCAGACAGAATCTGTGGACATTTTTTGCTATTTCTGCATAGAATTTGGTTACGCTTTATTTTGATGGTCTATTTGAGTACAGTATTAGTAGATTGTCTGCTTAATATCTGCTAATCCTGCTCCTTTAACAGACATTTAACCGACTATAAGACACTTTGCAAGTACATGTTGACTTACACTAACACCAACCCCAACCCTAACTCCAACCTAACGGTCTAATTATAATCTAATGAGAATTAGTTGGCATGTAGATGCAATGTAACTTTAATTCAACAAATGAACCATCAAAATAAAGTGTGAGAGAATTTAGTAAAAAAAATCTGCCAATTTATGTGGAATGATTTTAGGAGTAGCATAACTAAAAACTTGATATTTTAATTCAAATCCTATTAGATCCACTTATTAACTAAACTAGGCAGGTTTCTCATACACTGTAAAACCCAAAAAGTTAAGGTATAACTCAAACCATTTGAGGAAACCGATTGCAATAAACCATTTGAGTTAAACTAATCTACAGTATATGAGTACTGTGAATTTTATCCATTTAAGTTAAAGTAATGAGGTATTTAATTAACTCATTACCTTCAACACTGGGTTCAAAACTCTTTTCAAATGAGTATAATACATTTTCAGTACATTTTGAGTTACCTACACTCATTTTATTTGATAGACTTGACTGTTGGGTTTTACAGTAAATAATATATCTACTAAAAGAGAAAATATTACTTTACAAACTGTATTGTAAATAAATCATATGAACATTTTCACATTACTACTATTATATCACAATAATATTAGTGAAATGAATTAAATATAAATGTACACACATTTACACAAGTAAATACATAGATTCAATGATGGGCTAAAAATCTGCAGAAATCTGCGGATTTCTGCGCACACATTCTGTGTGGGCATATTAATAACATATATTTGATTGTGACTTTAACTTAATTTGATTGTACGACAATTATGTGCACCTTTTGTAAAGCTGCTTTGAACAATAATTATTGTAAAAAAGCGCTATACAAATAAACTTGAATTGAATTGAATGAAATCATATTTGTAAATGTACAGTTCAGGTTCACGTCAGTATCACATCAGTATTACAATTATGAAGTAGCTGGGGTGCCAGAAAAAAAACTGTCAAATAATGGCAGTTTAATAATTAAATTACAGGAATTTACTGTAAAATAATAGAGGTTGACTTACAGAAACTTACCAGAAATTTAAATTCTAGGAAATTTCTGTAATTTAATGTCCGTTGTTTTTTGGTAAATTTCTATAATTTAACGGCCATTATTTTATGGGTTTTTTTCAGGCACCCCAGCTGTCGGAAATAAATCATAAAACTACAGATTAATTTGAGTGTATGTCAGAACAATATGAAGGAGCATAAATGAAGAAAAAAGGTGAAATAGTTAACATTTGTAAACAAATTAGTAGCATTAGTCATGGAATAAAGTTAACCCTAACCCTAACTACAAAATCATTCGTTTATAAGGAAACTGATGGCATTGTAAATCATATTTGTAAAAGTTAGTTGCATGTTCATACTGTAGTTGCATATATGATATATAGTTGCATGTTTATAGTTATAGATAGCAACTATCATGAAAGTGATCAGACATTTCAGTTTTCAGTTGATAACATGATAACAGAAATGTCATGTTTGGCCAAAATATTCCTTTAAAACAGTTTAAGAAAGCAGCGTTGTCCATTCTCCCATTTGTAAAAAAAAATCACTTTAAATTTATTCTAATTAGAGCCACAAATTATGCAGGCGCTGCCTCTGTACAGCAGCCCCTGTCGTGCATCTTTGGCTTTTATAGCGATTCTGCTGTACGCTACTAGAAAATGGGCCATTTTTTTATTTTTACTTTTCTGATTTTCATATACCTTGTCCTAATGTGGCCTTGCAGCTTGGGAAATGAGGCAGGGGCATGAGATTTTCTTTTCAGATGTCATTACTTGACTTAAAATAGTAATATGGTGCAGTTTTAAACATGCTGTTTCTCATTCTGCTGAAATGAAAGTGCAGAAAGTCTATAAGTCATATTTTGGGTTTTAAGATGACAGCGTCTCATTAAGAATCTCCTTTTTAAGGACAAATGTAGATACTGAGTGTTTTAAGATGTAACGTCAAAGCAACTAAGATGAACTTTTAAGATTAAAATTATATTTTTAATCCTTGTATATTGTTCAAATAGACAAACTTCCTTTATGTTAGTGGCTGTTTTTGCCCTGTTGACTTTCATTATAACATTTTTTTTTGATTGCAAAACCTTAACGCCAAATTATCTTGCATTCTTGATTGCTGGTGGTTATCCTTGTTGGGAAGAGGTACAATTTGTCATTTTTACTATTGAAAATAGTCTGACTTTTATATGGAGTTATATGGGGTATAAAACACATTATAGTGTGCATGTATACATATACTTACTTTGTTTACTATGTTCTGAGAGCTGAGGTGATTATTTTGATTTCTCAGACATACTGTATCAGAGTAAATGCACAAAGATCTTTTTTCTTCTCACACACAGACACACTATACTCCATATAACTCCATATAGCAGCCAGAAACTAAACTTTATTTTCACTGCAACTGATGATCAGCAGCAAACATTACAAATTGTACCCAATTTCTTTCCAACAGGGAAAACCACCAACAATGAAGAATGTATGATTATATGCTGTCAAGGCTTTGCAATCATAAAATGGCATTATAATGGAAGTCAATGGTGCAAAAACAGCCATGAATATACTGTAATGAAAGGGTGGTCAGTTTGCCCAGAGTGTATTAAGTTGTTTTTTTTTTAAATTTCAAAGCATTTTCCCAAAATATGTGTCAAAATAAGATTTGTCACCAAAGATCTTTGTATTTGCTGAAACACAGATAAAGTTGTGGCCAAATTAAGACTCAAAATTAACCCTGAGTGGATGAAGACATCCCCAACAGCACACAGGGGTTAAATGCATGTTAGTTTCACCTCAGTATCAAAACAGTTTGACTTGATTGTTTTTTTTTGTCATTCATACAGTTTCTATCTCAGATAACCTACTTTTCATTTTCATGCATGTTTAACCTGAAGAATGATGATAAAGAAAACACAAATGATGAAAAAAGGTAAATATTTTCTTTAAAAAAACACTTTAAGCATGTTTAAACATTTTACTACACAGTAAAAAAATATGTAATTTTACGGTTTATTTCCGGCAGCTGGGGTGCTGGAAAAAATGTAAAATAACTGCCGTTAAACTACAGAAATTTACTGTAAAATAACAGCCGTTAAATTACAGAGATTTACTGTAAAATAACAGAGGTTGAATTACAGAAATTTACTGTAAAATAACAGCCGTTAAATTACAGAGATTTACTGTAAAATAAGAGGTTGAATTACAGAAATTTACTTACCAGAAATTTAAATTTAAGGAAATTTCTGTAATTTAATGTCCGTTGTTTTACAGTAAATTTCTGTAATTTAACGGCCGCTATTTTGCGTTTTTTTTTCCGGCACCCCAAATAAATTGTAAAATTACAGATTTTTTTTACAGTGTAGCATTAATTATGGAATAAAGTGTTGCAAAACACTATTGTAATGGCAATTGAAGATAATTGATAAAATAATAACATAATGTCATGTTTGAGTGAAATAGGCCTTAAAAACATTCCAGAAACCATTTAGAGCAGGGGAGCCCAAACTTTTTCTTATAAAGGGCCAAAAACCAAGCTTGAGGGCAGGGTGCCAAAGGTATATTACATTAAAGTTGTCATGGGTATTGTCCTGATTAGGACCTGAACAGCGCTTGATAATTAGAGGCTGGTGTGTTTGATATGGGTTGCAACTGAAATCTGGGGGTGGAACAGGGTTGAGCACTATCGTACTAAACCATTTATTTATAAGGGACTGATGACATTGTAAATCATCTTTTTAAATGCACAAGTTAGTTGCATGTTGTAACGTCAGTGGAAGATAACTTATACAATAATAACAAAAATTTGTTTCGGTAAAATATGCCTTTAAAACTGTTCCTGAAACCATTTAGAGCAACATGAAGGAACACAAGTAATGAAAAAAAAAGTGAAATACACAGACCAGCCACTTTATTAGGTACACCTTACTAGTGCCGTGTTGGACCCCCTTTTGCCTTCCGAACTGCTTTAATCCGTTGTGGCAGAGATTCTACAAGGTACTGGGAATATTTTTCAGAGATTTTGCTCCATATTGACATGATAGCATCACGCAGTTGCTGCAGATTTGTCAGCTGCACATCCATGATGCGAATCTCCGTTTCTTCACATCCCAGATTGAGATCTGGTGACTGTAGAGGCCATTTGAGTACAGTGAACTCATTGTCATGTTCAAGTCTGAGATGATTTGCGCTTTATGACATGGCGTGTTATCCTGCTGCAAGTAGCCATGAGAAGATGGGTACACTGTGGTCATAAAGGGATGGACATGGTCAGCAACAATTCTCAGGTAGGCTGTGGCGCTGACACGATGCTCAGTTGGTACTAATAGGCCCAAAGTGTGGCAAGAAAATATCCCCCACACCATTACACCACCACCACCAGTCTGAACCATTGATACAAAGCAGGATGGATTCATGCTTTTTCGTTGTTGATGGCAAATTCTGACCCTACCATTCGAATGTCGCAGCAGAAATTGAGACTCATCAGATTAACGTTTTTCCAATCTTCTATTGTTCAATTCTGCTGAGTCTGTGTGAATTGTAGCCTCAGTTTCCTGTTCTTAGCTGACAGGAGTGGCACTCGGTGTGGTCTTCTGCTGCTGTAGCCCATCTGCCACAAGGTTGGATGTGTTCTAACAAGTGGTTATTTGAGTTGCTGTTGCCTTTCAGTCAGCTGGAACCAGTCTGGCCATTCCCCTCTGACCTCAGGCATCAACAAGGCATTTATGCCCACAGAACTGCCGCTCACTGAATATTTTCTTTTTTTTGCACCATTCTTTGTAAACCCTAGAGTCTGGCACCAACAATCATGCCATGTTCAAAGTCACTAAAATCACCTTTCCTCCCCATTCTGATGCTCGGTTTGAACTGCAGCAGATCGTCTTGACCATGTCTACATGCCTAAATGCAGTGAGTTGCTGCCATGTGATTGGCTGATTAGAAATGTGCATTAACAAGCAGTTGGACAGAAACATCTCGTTATAAATTCATGAAATAATGCAATTGTCTGTGTGAAATGTTTCTTTAAAACTGTTCCAGAAAGCAGCCTTGTCCATTCTCCCATCTGTGAAATTCACTTTAAGATCATTTTAATTATAACCACAAATTATGCAGGTACAGCAGCCCCGTCGTGCATCATTGGCTTTTACAGCGATTCTGCTGTTCGCTACTGGAAAATGGGCCGCTTTAAAATGTAACATTTCTGATTTTCTTACCTTGTCCTAATGTGGCCTTGCAGTTGGGCAAATGAGGCAGGGGCATGAGCTTTCTTTTCAGATCCACTAAGATGTCATTACTCGACTTAAAATAGTAATTTGGTGCAATTTTAAACACACTGCTTCTCCGTCTGCTGAGGTGAAAGTGCAGAAAGGCTGAAAAGTCATATTTTGAGTTTTCATTTGACAGCGTCTCATTAAAGATCTCACTTTTAGGACAAATGTAGATATTTAATGATTTAAGATTGCTGCTAAAAGGAACTGTTGGAATTGTAAATCATATCTTTAAACACACAGTTTCACATCAATCGTGATGTAAACGTTTTCTTTTTGTTTTAAAATTATTAATGAAAACAGTGCTACAAAATGGAGACCTATAATAAATATATATTGATACAGTATATAAGAATTTGGTTGAAAGTGTTTTACCATGACTGCATGGTGTGAACTATTGTGAAAGACTGGGTTGAGTAGTAAAACCTATTCAATTCAATTCATCTTTATTACTACAGCACTTTTACAATGTAGATTGTGTCAAAGCAAAGCAGCTTAACATAGAGGTTCTTGTAAATTGAAACTGTGTCAGTCCAGTTTTCAGAGTTGAAGTTCAGTTCAATTCCGTATGGTTTAATTTTCTCTGCTAAGCAAATCCATCGATGCGCAGCTCCACAAGTCCCAAACCAAGCAAGCCATTGTCGACAAAACTATCAGTCCCATTGTAGCTTAAACCAAATCTAATGAGAATTAAATAGAAAGCACATGTCATTATTGAAGACGGTTTCCATCCCTTAATTATAACATTTCAATTTTTGCCATCAAAAAGACGTTTTATGCAAGCTCAAGTAAAGACAATGTGTATCAAATGTCATTTGTGCCAACTGCTATTAGATTTTTAATGGGTTTTAAATATGAATAGCATTTTTAATGTGATTTATGTGATGATATTGAATGGAGTTACACAAATACATTCAATATAATTACATAAATCACATTAAAACGCTATTAAGTGAAGTTTATTTATAAGCAAATTTTGAGAGGATCACATGCTTATGATTGCCCCCAATAGTTCACACATGATTCACCAATCAGACGATTCCTAAATCACTGTAAATAACCAGAGTTTCCAACATCAGTATCTTCGTCTTGAAGAAACCCCCTTCCACCCCTACTCCTCCCTCCTTTTTTTAGATTGGGCGATTGGGTGATTAGCAATGTTGCTTCACAGTAAGAATGTCACTTGTTAAAAGTCCTTACTAGACCAATGGACATTTTTGTGCAGAGTTTGTATGTTCTCCCCATGCTCGCGTGGGTTTCCCCCGGTTTTCTCTTACAGTCCAAAAACACATGACATAAGTAATTTGACCGTACCAAATTGAAACTATAGATGACCACTTAGTAAGCAGTATAGTTGTCCCTATAATCTGTCATTAGCCATTAACAAGTCAGAGGAGTTCATCGAGATCTATCCGAGCTCAAACTCCACTCTCTACCCTGCTAAGAGGATGGAGCCCAGGGCTCAGAGATCTTATAAGCTCAGGACTCTCTCCCAGGACAACATGCCAAGCATGTTTTATTATTAATCATCAGATAAGTGTGAACTCTTGAACCCTATTTTTTTTAATGCTATGTTTTTTTTCTTTTGTGACGTGATATGGATGTTGAGGTAATTATGTGGTGAAGCCAAAGAAACATTTTCACAATTCAGGTAATTTCAAAAGATGATGAAAAAACATCTGCATAATAGTAATAAATACATAAAATACAACTTTTAATTTATACTCTACTCCTTTTGTTTAACAATCAAAAGAACAACATGAGTAAAAGCAAACAATAAGAAAACTTTCATTAAAAATTCCTGAAATATTCCTTTAAAGGGCACCTAGGTTACCCCTTTTTCCAGATTTAATATAAGTCTTTTGTGTCCCCAGAATGTGTCTGTAAAGTTTCAGCTCAAAACACCCATCAGATTATTTATTATAGCTTTCACTAGATGGTGTTTTACAGTTCTCAATAGATTTTTGCTGTTTTTGTGTACTGCGCCTTTAAGGCTAGTCCTCCCCGCCCATCGTTTCCACGTGCCTGCCGCGCGTGCCTCAGTCTCCGCCCTTGGCTGCCTCAGACAACAGACAGACATGAAGGAAGCAGATTCACGTAACGTTTGTGACAAAAACTACAGTAAAAGCTTTATCAATGATTATTTGGTGCATTTGTTGTGTGGAGCTGCAGGATGAGTCACACGCGATGTTGTTACAAAGTTCACGCGCACACACAGACACACACACACACAGCGCAGACACATGCACATACAGCGCGCGGGTTTAGCTTTGCACTGTCTTTGCATGCAAATGTGACAGGATACAGGTTAATATCCACTGCTGTATGGATATCTGTTATGTTAATGTACAAAATAAACCTGATTTAATGTCCACAAACCAGGATTGAAGCGTCTTTTATTATTGTTCTGACACGTAGCTGTGTTAATGAAGTAAAGCTGAAGTAAATCTCTGTAATTCATTACACACATGCACTGTTTTAAAACATTTTAAACTTGTAAAACTCACTCCTGATCACATTTGATGATGACTGATGATCCTAAACTGAACCGACCTTTTATTTAGGGTTGATTCGCACACGTCCTGTCTTGTGGATATGAAACGTTACTATGGAGAAATGTTAATATGCAGCTGTCAATCAATATTGGTGGGCGGGGGGACTGCACTCCTACGTCAAGTTGCGGTCGGTCTCAAAACCACTCCAATTGGTCCACCGTTTTTATGTTGTTAAATAAAAAAAAAGGACTGGGTGTGTTTATATCATCCCAATATGACAGTATATACACTATACCTACACATATGTCTGTCCAAACAGCTTGAAAAGTAGATTTTTCACCATAGGTGCCCTTTAAAAATGTCAAACCATGCGTTTAATTCTTTTTTTTTTTTTTTTTTTTTTTGTAATCTACATCAGAGCTCTGAAAATCCTCATATTTTGTTAGCTGGTAGAAATAACAACAGGAGGGTATGGAAATGATGATAACAACTTCATTTAGGGTCAAATGTTGCTTTAAAGTGTGCTAGGAAAGTTTGAACATAATATGCCTGATGAATGTGCAAAGAGACATAAGCTATGCCCCAAAGTTTAGGCTGCACCAAAGAAAAAAAATATTGCTGCCAACAGCAATAATAAACCAGCTTTATGCATTGCAGAAACACTAAACCAAATTCAACGCTGTTATAAGTTATGAAGAATAGTAAAAGTGTGTAGTGACTAAAGCTGTAAAACATCTCCATAATAGTGGAAGGTGTTTTTTCTAAACTCCAAATAAATAAATAAATGAATTTATTATGTGTTTAATATGTAAATGATGGCAGAACTTCAATTTTGTATGAAATATTGCTTTAAAGGGTGACGCAGTGGCGCAGTGGGTAGCACATTCACTTCACAGCAAGAAGGTCGCTGGTTCGGGCCTCGGCTGGGTCAGTTGGCATTTCTGTGTGGAGTTTGCATGTTCTCCCCGTGTTCACGTGGGTTTCCTCTGGGTGCTTCGCTTTCCCCCACAGTCCAAAGACATGCAGTACAGGTGAATTGAGTATGCTGATGTTGACCGTAGTGTATGAGTGTGTTTGTGTGTGAATGAATTTGGATGTTTCCCATTGGTGGGTTGTGTCTGGAAGGGCATCCGCTGCGTAAAACATATGCTGGATAAGTTGGCGGTTCATTCCGCTGTGGCAACCCCAGATTAATAAAGGGACTAAGCTGAAAAAACAATGAATGAATGAATGAATGAATGAATGAATGAATGAGTTTGAACATCATACATCTCATGAGTATATAAATAAAGATATGTTATGCACCATCATTTAGACTGTATGAAAAATATTGCATTATGTAAACAGCACTAATAAACCTGTAAAACTGCATTTACAATAAAGTTCAAAAACGTATTGTATTGTATTTACCAAAAAAAATAAAAAAAGTCTCAACATAAATGTATTTTTTTTTGTACATACAGTTGGTACGGAAAGTATTCATTTCTCATTTTCAAGTTTTCAATCTCATTTTCATTTCAATATACCATAATTAACCACACAAGAAATATTTACCTGCACCTTGAAAAACATTATTTTACAGGAAAATAGCATATCAATTATGTTTCACTTATTCATGTCTACATCAATGCAATGAAATTTCGACAGTCCAAAACATTAAAAAATACATTTTCATTACATTATTTGTATCATTACATGTTCAAAATCCATGATTCACAATATTAATAATTAGTAATTAACAAAACGTTAATTTACGGTTATTAATGTACACACAGCACCCCAAATTGACAGAAAAACACCACTTTTTGCGGACAAAAGTGAAAATGAACAGTGGACGGGGGAGGATGGCAGTTGGGGAGGGGGGTTGGTAAAATGAGGTGTCGGATCAGATTTCAGAGGTGCCGGATCTGGATCCAGCGTGTTCCGGGAAAAATTAAGCCCTGCTTAGAAACATGTGAAACTTCAGGTTTTTTTGTTTAATACATTTAGAAAATTGTCAACAATTTTGTGTTTTTCCATCAATATGGGGTGCTGTGTGTACATTGAGAAAAAAAATGACCTTAAATGAGTTTAGTAAATGGTTGCAATATAACAGAGTAAAAAAATTAAGGGGATCTGAATACTCCTCTGTACCCACTGTAAATGCCAAAACTTTCATTTTGCAGTGAAACACATTCCTTTAAAACCCTCATGATTGAACATTTAGGATGAGTTATGCACCAAAGCGCTAGCTGTATTACATTATGCAGACCAAACTAATAAACCAAGTGATATCCATCGCTAAAACACTAAACCGTTTTTATAAGCAACTGTTGGCAGTGTAAATCATATTTTTTAAATGCACAATTGAATTGCATGGTGTAGCGCCGCACATCAGTGCACCAAAGCAAAGTGGAAATAAATAATGAATAGTTAATA
>CAIGQZ010033059.1:1802846-1816974 GCA_903798205.1 Danio tinwini | reverse complement strand
ATATATATATATATATATATATATATATATATTTTTTTTTTTTTACTGGAAGAAGAATAGAAATAAATAATCCAGCTATCTAGCTAACACTGATCTTCTTTAAAGTTCAGTGCGCTTTTTACAAAGCACATTTTTTGTTTTACTGGTAAATCTGTGTATTAAAATGTCAGCAATCTAAGCAAATGCTAATTCATTAAAAGCACTAATACGTTTTAGTTTTTAACTTTTTCTGGATCAGTGCCAGTCTGCCAGGCATTGTGGTAAAGCAGATTTGAATTTAACAGCTGTTTAATGATACACTGAGTGCTCTATTCACACTGGTGTAATCATTTAATCCAGAGACCAACCTAGAACAATCACACTGCTGTCATTGTATTTGTCAAAGTGTTACAATAACAACTTTGTTCCCCTCTTTTATTTTAAGCAATGTTACAGGATACAGTCTGTGAAGATAAAAGTCAGATGCAGTCAGATTCAGAGAAAATTGGAAGGCTGTAGCTTTGTCATAAAAATATTATTAAGCAACTAAAGACTTTTTGGAGAAAAGATGGATGCGGAACAACTCTATAGGTACTCAAGATTAATATGAGATTGGGCCAAGTGAGCATAATGCATCCCCTTTTAACTTGGTTATGTTGTGACATACATCACTGAAAAAAACTCTGGAAAACAATGAAGGCATTTTATGGAGTTCAGAAACAGAGCTTAGTTATATACAGAATAGATCCTGCTGGAGGGACTTTGTAGCTTATAACTCAAGCTGAATGTGTAATACTCATAAAAAGACCCTTTAAATAAATTGTGGCAGGTACTGCGTTTGCTTTGATTACAGAAGTGTTTTTTTTATATATATCTAAACACAATTGCATGAATCTATTCATTGTTTCGAGCTATTCACATGATTGTATTCAATAATCAGTGACCCTGAGAAGAATGTTCCAGCAACAAAATAGACGACAGTGGCATGATGTGAAGATGCTTTCAATCAGACAACAAGGAAGCAACAATAATCACCTAATGAAATTATTCTGATTTAACAAGCTTCCATGTGTCCTGGGGTTATGATATACATCTTTTCCAGCGGACAGGGCAGGATTACTGATATGTGGAATCATCTGCCCTAGGCCTCTCACTGCCTAAGGCTTCCTATGAAGTCAGACAGTTGTGCACTCTGTGAAGAGTGCTTGATGAGAGCTACACTTATCATTTTAAATTTGTTATTGGGTCAGTTATTGTTTTACATTAGTTTGCAATGCATTTTATTACATTACATGGTATTGTATAATTTTCAACTATTGATTTTGATGGTCGCATTGGGCATTTTGTTGACTATAAGTAACTACCAGTCATATTAGTTGACTGTCTGTTTAAATGGGTTAAGTTAGGGATAAAGTACATCCAGGAGCCTGGTATTGCGAAATAAAGCCTGCACACTCTAAAATGCTAGATTATTTCATCCCAATTATGGGTGTAATAGGGACTAAACCACATGCTAGGTTATTTATGTAATTTTTTGTAATTAAATTAAAAGGACCATGTTTAAGCACAGTCTTTGGGATAGTCCATATTTTATGCAATTTGGTTTTAAATAACCCAGCATTTCTTAAGCCTTGGTCAGACCACATGATTTTGTCACTATTTCAGCATGATTCACCCACTGTATGGTGTCATGGGGAGTCATAAACGACAAATGATGGTCATCCACCGGCAATTAATGATTTTGTCATTAAAAATGAAAAGTTAAATATAAGTTTCTCTGAAACTGTGAATATATCACTTTGGCGCTGAAGCATATAGCGGACTGGTTTTGAAGCACTTTATCTCAGATTTTGTTTGTTATTCTTGTTTATCTGAGAGATAAAAATAAGATACAAATTACACCAAGCAAAATTTGTTTCGAAAGATATTTTTTCCAAGAAAAATAGACAAATTATATTTCTGTTTGTGCCTGTCCACTACCCCACTGTGCGGTCATGATTTGTTTCGCTCTGTGGAAAATAAGGATTTAATTAATGCTTCACTGTAATTGTTGTATCACAAACCTCTGTCATACAAATTTTTTTATGTGATTATTTTGTCTCTTGGGTAATAATGCTTGTTGTAGACGTCATGAGATGACTGATTGTGAAGGAACGTGTAGTCTGGCACATTTGTAACCAACGACAATTCAAGATTTTATCAAGACAAAATCGCATAATCTGATTTTGTGACTTTCGTATCCGACAATAAAATCATGTGATCTGACTGGGGCTTTAGAGTCAGGCTTATCGGCAGTGGGAAGCGAAGATCAAAAAGTTCCCGGATGAGTCTGTGTTATCAAGTGGTTGTTATCTTGCAATAACATACCTTGAAATGTTGCGACTGACCAATCAGAATTGAGTATTCCAGACAGCCGTGTAATAATAAAAGTTAAAATCTGCTCTTATTTGCACACCCTCAGGATATTCTTGTTGATTCATAAAGGTTCGTGATGATTCATAATGCAACCCAACTACGCTAATATTTTCTCAGTTTGTGTTGGTTGACATGTACAGTAAATGAGAATTTAAGTCTTTGTTATTTAATTTGTGGATTTTCAGTAAATGTTCCACAGAAATGATCTGTTTTGGAATAGCGCTGTTATGCAAATTTGTGGTGTTTCGTAAACCTGGCACTATGTATGAGCAATGGTATTGTTTTTTGGGGGGGCTATTTGTCTTTTTATTGACAGAACAGTAGCTAGACAGGAAACAATAAGAGAGTGAGAGTGGGATGGGACTGAAGGTCCATGAGCCGGGACTCGAACTTGGAACGCAGAAAGCACCTTGGTTCTGTATATCTATATCTCTATAACTGATCACAGACCTAAGTAAAATGTGTGCACACAGTAGTGATGGGAAGTTCAGATCTTTAATGTGAACCGGATGTTCTCAAGTTTGGACTCAGCATATCAAAATTATGTAGTCAGCGATCATAATCTCAGTGTTAAAGCATCACCATAATCTGAAAAGTTTCTTACAGTTATGTTTTGCAACCCAATTGAAGCATGATTCACTTATTTATATTCAATTACAACTTTCTGTTATGAATTGCCAGATCCTCTTATTTAAGCCCCACGCTGCAGTTGTTCAGGTTTAGTTCAGTCACAGCAGGCTGTTATGTACTGAATCACTGAATCAGGCTGTTATGTACTGAATCACTGAATTACGCATGTGCAGAATTATCGGTTCACCGCTTCTCAAATCTGATCTCAGTGTACTGTTCTAATAATTGAATAACTCTGGAAATTGGTTGATTTTGAGTCAGAGAGTGGGGTATCAGGCATGCTAAAAGGTAAGCAGCTTGTAGATAAGAGAGCTTATTGGAGATGTGAATAGTTTCAAATGATTCAGTTTGATACATAACCCGCACCCGGGTTCGTTTGACGTTATACTAAGCCAGGGCAAACCCAGTGATACACAGTGATGTCTGCTTGTCTCCTCCAAAAACAGCTTCTGCAGACATTGTGTGATGTTCTAAATGTTTATAATATTTTTGCGGCAGATGGACGGGAGTCGCTTTCTGTATGTCCAAAACTAAAAGATTCATCAAAAACAAATCGACCGCGATGTGCGGAAGTCTTTCCATTTTGATACTGCTTTCGTGACCGTCACCTAGCAACAGCCGTAAACAAAACAGCAGCTCAATGATGCAATCGTACCGGGGTTTAAATGAAAAAAAACAGTGTGAACACAAACCAACCAAGAAGGTGGCTAGGGGGGACAATCAAACTTGGGTACGGTCCAGGCAATTGAACCAAGTGTAAAAGCACCCTTAGAGGATCCGGTTTAAAAGAATGATTCGTTTAAATTAATACTTTTATGTGTCTGCTAGGGTCGTATTTAATGTTGTCACCGTGCTGCTGTCAGTTCCACTCATTGTTTTTGTCATGGGAGCAACAGTGAGGATGACTAAAGGAGAACCGGCTTGATTTGGCCAATGGCATCAGGATTACAGACTCGGAGGTGCTCTACAGTCAAACACCTGGCAGCGTGAAATAAATAGATATACTTATTTACTAAAAGGCATACAATAGGATTATGTATTAAATACATTTACAAACATAAAAAAAGGATGTTTTTGCTGTAATTGTAGGCAGTTTCAGTTAGTTTTTTGTATGTACACTACAGTTTCAGTTTCTTGTGAAAACTCTTGTTTTTATTTTTATTTCAGTGATCGAAAATTATTTTCAATTCAATTTTTTTTGTTTGTTTATTTTTTTTTGTAACTATAATAACCTTTATACCCCTTATATCCATTTACTTTTTTTTCTTATTCATGTGAAATCACTTCGCAGGACAGAAGTGCAGATTGACCCTACCTCCCGCACTGTCAGACATGAACCCGGCTGAAAATGTCAACCCTCGCTTTCACAGAACCGCAGGAACTCAGACCTCATAAGCCCCGTCTGATAACATATTTGTGGCTCTCCTGGTCAACGACACAATTTCTGCCTTCCTCTATCTAGAAGTTGCCTCCGTTATTTTGACAAAACCGTGCTTAGATCATGCCTCCCGGTGGAGTGTGATAAAACAGTCGTCTGTGGTCTCTCCGGTGCGCGGCTATGACAGAGGCAAAGCCTAATCTGAGTCTTAAGGAAGCTGTCAATTTGGCCGCGGTCCCCTGCCAATTATCTCCTGCTGTTCTCCTTTGATACATTCTGATATGGCCTTGTCCCCTTCCGCTATCTTTGCCGTGTCAGCTGCGGTTTGAACTCCCCCGAGAGAGAACCGCATGGCTGTCCAAGCAAATTATTAATTGAAAGTGATCTGGCATCTTGTCACTCTCGACTCCCCTTCTGTTCATGGTTCGGACTGTGATGTAAACGCTCCCTGTTGTCTGAGGCTGTAATGACGTTTCGGCTCGCGTTTGAAGTGCCGGTAATCATGAACGCACTGATGTACGAGATGAGATACTAGCGCTTTTAAGGTCATTGGGTAGAATAATAAAATACTGTTTAATTGAGTGGGATGCATTTCTATCAACTCTTCATCTGTATAACAAGCCAAGACATTTGAAAGTGCATCTGAAAGTTAAATCTTCTTTGATGAGACAAATAAGCCAGAGAGAAGTGTAAAGAGAGGCATTTGACTTTGTGTTTAACGGGAAATAAGATCTAACTCAAACTGTGCCGTTTGCATTTAACAAAAAACATGTCGTTAACGTTTTAGTTTATTGGCATGAATAATGATTATTTGGTAACACTTTATAATAACTACACACTATGAATCATTTATTAAGCATTAGTATCTAGTGAATTCATTATTTGCTAAGCATTAACTCTACATTAATAAACGTAAGCCGTTTAGTTGGTGGTTTTTAAGATCAACCAGAATGAGTTATTAAATGATTAATAAACTATTGAAATCAATGTTTATATATCATATTAATCTGGCATATAGTAGTGGATACTATGTATGCTAATAAATGCTTTATTAACTCAACTTCATGCAGTTTTGGGTAACACTTTATAATAATTACACACTATGAACGGTTTATTAAGCATTAGCAAATAGTGAATTCATTATTTGTTAAGCATGAACCCTACATTAATAAACGTTAGTAATCAGTTTATAACTGCAGCTACAAATGCTCTATTATTGACTTACAACCACATTTATAATATGCCTAATAATTGTACTTTAATACTTTATTAATGCTTTATTACTAAACTAAGTATTACATTATTAACAAACCAGTTATTTAAGCATAGTTAAAGGGTTTTTTTTTAAGATCATTCAGAATGAGTTGGTAAATGATTAATAAACTATTCAAATTAACATTTATAATTCTTATTATTCAGGAATATACTAATAGTTAATTTGTATGTTAATAAATGCTTTATTAACTCAGCTTCATCCAGTTTTGCGACCTAAAGTGAGGACTATTTATGCCTTATAAATCCCTTAAAAATGACAATTAAAGGCTCAGTTAAATTCTAAACAGGAACATAAACGACATTATTCATTTCTATTCAATTGAAGATACACAAATGAAACTATACTTCAAATGAAAAATAAATGTTTGCAACCTTATCTAAAATAAAATTACTGTACAGTTTAAACATTGCATCCTATTATATTGTTAAATTATTACATTGTTGTTGTTTTATCCAATTTCATGTCGTATTTTGACACCCCTGTTGTTCAGTAATGTTGTTAATTAGATACTAAGCCTTTAATTGTCATTTATAAGTGATTTATAAAGCATAAATAGTCCTCACTTTAGATTAGGTCACAAAACTGCATGAAGTTAAGTTAATAAAGCATTTATTCACATACATAGTGACCATTACTAATGTCTGAATAATAAGATATACATATAAACGTTAATTTCAATAGTTTATTAATCATTTACTAACCCATTCTGAATAATCTTAAAAACCTCCAAATACTCTTATGTGCAAATGGTTTGTAAATAATGCAATAATTGATTTTTTTAGTAGTGAAAAATCAACCATTTACAAATTATAAAAGTACAGTTATTAAGCACATTATAATTGTGATTATAAGTCAATAATACAGCATTTGTAGCTGCAGTTATAAACTGCTTACTAACGTTTGTTAATGTAGAGCTAATGCTTAACAGATAATGAATTCACTGGACGCTAATGCTTAATAAATAAAACATAGTGTGTAGTTATTATAAAGTGTTACGCATTTTTGTGACCTAATCTAAAGTGAGGACTATTTATGCTTTATAAATCCCTTATAAATGACAATTAAATGCTTGTTATTCTTCAAATGAACAATACTATTTGCAATCTTATCTAGAAAGTACAATTACTGTAAACTGTAAGCATTGCTGAATAACAGGAGTGTCAAAATATGACATGAAATTGGATAAAACAACAACAATATATTAATTTAACAATATAATAGGATGCAATGTTTAAACTGTACAGTAATTTTATTTTAGATAAGGTTGCAAAGATTGATTTTTCATTTGAAGTATAGTTTCATTTGTGTATCTTCAATTGAATAGAAATGAATAATGTCGTTTATGTTCCTGTTTAGAATTTAATTGAGCCTTTAATTGTCATTTATAAGGAATTTATAAAGCATAAATAGTCCTCACTTTAGATTAGGTCACAAAACTGCATGAAGTTGAGTTAATTAAGCATTTATTAACATACAAAGTAGCTATTAGTATATGCCTGATAAACAAGATATATAAATGTTAATTTAAATAGTTTATTAATCATTTACTAACTCATTCTGAATGATCTTAAAAACCACCAACTATTCTTAAATAACTGGTTTGTAAATAATGCAATACTTAATATAGTATTGAAAAATAAATCATTAACAAAGTATGAAAGTGCAATTATTAAGCACATTATAAATGTGCTTATAAGTCAAGAATACAGCATCCGTAGCTGCAGTTATAAACTGCTAACTAATGCTTATTAATGTCAAGTTAATGTTAAACAGATAAAGAACTCACTATTTGCCAATGCTTAATAAATGGTTCATAGTGTGCAGTTATTATAAAGTGTTACAGATTATTTTTTCAACATATATCTGTGACAAAAGCTCTATTTACAACCAGTAACATCAAAATAAGCCACAGACATCAACCTAAAACAAGGAACACAAGTAACAACAATGGACTTTTTTTGTTGTTAAAAAATTAAATACCTCATTACTTCAACTTAAATGGAGTAAGTTTACAGTACTCATATAGATTAGTTTTTTAACTCAAATGATTTGTAGCAATTGGTTTCCTCAAACGGTTTGAGTTGTCTTAACTTATTGTGTCTTACAGTACTCACACAGCAAAAAAATCTGTGTACATTTAACTCAATTTAAGTTTAACTTAACGCTCCTTGGGTGTACATATGACTCCCTCCATTTTGGAGTTAAAATTAGACTTTCTAAAGTGTGAAATGTGTACAATACTCTCAGAGTTTATTTTAACACAGTAAGAGTTTATTCTTACATCAAACTGGAGTGTGTGTTAACCTTCAAAGTGTTAATATATGACCTTTTTTCCTATATTATCAATTGGTGTGTGTGTGTGACCGATAACAGTGATCAAATATGTTGAAAAAAGTTATAATTTATTAAATGTTTATTAATCTTTTCAGAAATTTCAATACATTTAACTCTTTGAATTTTAAAATGCAACAAGACATGTTTCAAGTTTAAGTAAAACATACTGGTTTGATCACTGTTTGTCTGAAAGAACCGTTTTGAGTAAAAAAAAAAAACTGGATTTCCCATCACTAGTGGGAAATACACTGCATATTGGGTAAAGTTTAACTCTGAAAAAAACAACAACTTTTAAATATACGTTCTTTCACACTCATCGATTATAAGGTACTCCGGTTTTAACACTGAACAACACCAAAAAAATCACACTGTATATTTAACACTGGAATTTTTGCTGTGCAGTTGGTTTGAGTTTTTTTTATTTATTGGGTTTTACTGTGCTCAAATTGCTTTGTTTACTCACATGGATTAAGTTCACAGTACTCATTAGGATTACTTTTTGAACTTTAATGGGTTGTTGCAATCGATTTCCTCAAATGGTTTGAGTTACATTAACTTTTTGGGTTTTACAGTGTATTAAAACATAAAGATATATAGTGTATCACTTTGTGTTTGGCAGAAATTAGATTGGATAAAACACTTCATATTGTTGTTTAAAGTCACTGGCTAGAAAAAAAATAAATGATGTTTAATTATATCAGCTCTTTATGTGAATCCAAGACATTTACACTTGCAGTAAAATATCTCCGAGACTTAATTTTTCTAACTTTTTTTTCTCTTCAAACATTGAATTGACTTTCTACACACGCTCATGTATTTCAATTAATCTGTGGCCTTCAATCTGTGGTTTAATTTCTTCTGTCAGAGCTTATTTGGACCCTATTGTTGCAACAGCTTTGTTTTACATTTATCCGCTGCTCCTTTTAGCAGGAAAACTTTGGTGATTATGAAAATAATAGTGCATCATTTTTTTCCGCTGCCACTGCAATTAATGCTCCATTGCTGCATGAAACCCTGACTGAGAAAGCAGGATGAAGAAAAAAAAAACATTAATCTTCGCATAATTCATATTTATCGAGACGTTTTCTAATGACCTACATCAGCAGTGTTTTTTTCTTGGCTGGAATGGTCTATTATAGGGTTTCAATTAATATCCCTAAGAGGGTTTTTTTGGTGGAAAATAAGGTCAAAGGAGATGATTTGTGTTCATTTCTTCATAGTGAATTGAGTTTGGGAATAAATGCAAGTTGAGCTCCTTTAAATTGGTTCTGAATAGTTGGAATAATTCTCCAAGGACAGGAGCAGAAAATGAGAAATCGAGAAGCCGTATGAATGTCATTGTTACAAGGCGTTGGAAAGTTAAATCGTCTTTGAAGAGAAGAAATAAGCCAGAGAGAAGTGTTTGACTTTTTTTGTTTGATGTAACCCGCATCAAGACTTTTGCACTTGGCACCAACACAGAAGCATTTAAAAATGGATGAATATGGGTTGAGCGACTATGTACTTGCTCAAAAACAATAATACTACATTGATTTATTATTGATGCAGCTAGAGAAACATGTGCAGAGTGGATATTTAATCAGAAGATTGTTTATCTGCATGATTTGGTTGATGTCCTATTCAGAATTGGGGAGATGATATATTGAAATGTACAGTGCATAAGTTAATAGCTGACTGCATAAGTGAATGCTATAGATGAGTGTTTTCTGGCTTCCAATATTTATTTGTAACATGACAGAAGAAAAAATAAATAAATTTAATTTAATTTAAAAATTAAAAACAAAGAAAAAGTAATACAATTTGTTTAACATAAAATAAATATAACATGGCATATGTTTTATATGTTATATTTAGAAAACTAAAATATAACAATAAAATAAAATAGAATAAAATAAAATTTAAAAAATAGAAAATAAATAAATAAATAAATAAATAAATAAATAAAAAACAACAACAGGGGAATCAATAATAAAATAATAAAAAACAATTTAAAAATTATAATAATTAAATTAAATAACATTTTTATTGAATTAAAAACAGCATGAGAAACAAAAAATATTAAAATAAATAAACAAAAAAATAGAAAGATAAATAAAAACAGCATGGGAATCTGTAAAATAAATAAATAAATAAAATATAAATTAAAATATACAGGAAATAAAATAAAATATAAAATAAAAGGAAATAAAAAAATCTAATATAATAAAATAATATATAATAAAATAATATATATATAAAAAAAGTTTTCAATATTTTTAATAACCACTATTAGTTACTATTTAGTTTAAATAACCACTATGAACTAATTGTTCATTCGTGTGATGGCTCTGATTGCACCACTATACAGCATAGCTAGTAAACAGACGAAGAAATGCTCATATGTCAAAAGAAGACATTGCGAATATAACAGCATAGCATAGATCTAATAATGGTGTGACACATTGCAATGCAGTGCAGTCCTATCTGCACAGCTAGGATTTAAAACCAGTCTGGTCTTCTGATTATTTAATTAATGAAGCATTAAAGAAATATGTAAACTGCTAAATAACAGAGTGGAGATTAAAATAAAAGAGATTTGTCTCATTTTAAATAAACCTAAAACTGACAATTAAAATTTGTGGATAGGAATAGGGACAGGTTTGGTGGGAGAGTATGTATAAGGGTAGGTTAAAGTGAACAGTGAAATTATATATGTACTTACAGAAATTAATTACAGATGTAATTACTTGCAGCTATTTAATCAAGCATTAGTGCAATGTAAAACATGTATTTACGCAATATGTACATAGTAATAGATTACAAATTTTAGTGTAGGTACATATTATTTAAGGTTACTTAAACTGTTAGCCAGCACCAACTTATGGGCATTTACACCTACCTAACTTAAAATAGTAACAGTTCTTGAAACCAGTGAGCTACAAAACAACAATTAGGTACCATTGCAAAGAAGACACTCTGAGTTATACTATGGTCCATTGAGAATTTTTCATGCAAAAAAAAACAAAAAAAATCAGAAGACGTTCAAGCAACATGAACATATTTGTTGTCTTGACTTTTTAGTTTAAGTTAAGCTTTGTATAACTAAAAACAAATTTGTTAAAACTTGATTAACTCATTATTATTAGTTAATTAAAGTAACATCTGTTTTCATGACATTTTGTCTTTTTTTTCACACAACTCAAACATTTACACACACACACACACACACACTCTAGAACAGGGATGGGCAAACTTGATCCTGGAGGGCCGGTGTCCCTGCAGACTTTTGCTCCAACCCTAATCAAACACATCTGCCTGCAGCTTTCAGTGATCTTGAAGACACTGATTAGTGTGTTCAGGTGTGCTTGACTAGTGTTGGAGCAAAAGTCTGCAGGGACACCGGCCCTCCAGAATCATTGTACGATCCATCGTTTGGGAAAAGAGCGATGTTGTGACGAGTGTTTCTCAAAACCTGTAGTTTCTCTGTCGCAGATCTATCGTTGAACCATGTTAGTTATAACGTAAAACACTCATAATGATGCTCTAAACGGGGTGGTAACAACTTCTTTAGAGAAGAACCCCATAATTTCTTAGTGCTAAGTATATTGTTTAACACAAATACGCATAAAAAAAAAATCCAATATTATTTTTGGTAAAAAAAACAGCACTCGCTTTCCATATTAATTGAAATATAAGTGGCAGATATCGGGCATATGTTTCCTTTACAAATGTTATTGCCATTACATTACATATTCTATTCTAAAACATAAAATCACTTACAAAGACTAACACGTATACTAATATCATAAATAAATCATATGAATAAATAATGAGGCTGTTTAAGAAGGAAATGTATTATTTATTAGGAAATGAGCAATATCCTACTTTAATAATAATATTAATGATTATTATTATTATTATTATTATTATTATTATTATTATTATTATTATTATTATTAATATTATTATTAAGTAGGATATTGATTTTTTTTAAGTCTACATGTACAATTTGACACATGCAAACCACAGCAGAAATGTTCTGAGCAGCAGGCCCATGTCATATACAGTACAGATACTTAATAAATGACCCACAAAAAATTAAAAGCATTAACATATGATATGTTTTTTTTGTTTTTACAAGCTTTGGAGACGTAACAAATTCTGCTTTTAAATAATAGGTCACCTGTAGCTTTCGTCATGAGCCACGTCTGTGTTCAAAATGACATCAATGTTTTCAAAGTGCATTGCAAAGGCAAGATAATTGTAAACATGAAGATCGCTAAAACTGAACTGTAAAATTACTTTAAAAGCGAATTACACCTAGGAGAGATGACTTTAATGCTTTTTTTTTATTCCAGGTTTAAATGTTAGAATGTTCTAAATAAATAGAGCATACAACTGGGAATAGAACACAGCCAGGAACTGTTTCTAACTACAGCTTCAGAGGTGTAGTTGCAAGCATAGAAGTTTGCGACGCAGTTTGCGTATGTTTGTTGGAAATAATATATATACTCAAAAAAATTATTCTGATTGTTCAAACTACATATTTAAAATTAGCCAAAACAACACAGGTCTTTAGTTATTTTATTTATTTATTTTTTTAAACAGCTTAATTGTTTTATGTTCAATCAACTTAACATAAAAAATTATTAAGTTAACATGATTGATTGTGTGGAACCTAGCATTTTTTTACAGTGTAAATAGATAATAATGAGGGCTGTGTATTGGCAAGGGCCTCACGATACGATACATATCACGATACATGGGTCACTATACAATATATCACGATATATTGCGATACAATAAATATTGTGATATATTGCAATAGTTTGTATTAGTAAGTCTGTCACATTATATTGACAACTTGATAAAGTCGGCAGACAAATTAAAATTCCAATTCCAATTTATTTTCCATCCATTCCAATTCATTAGAACTGCTCAGTGTGATTGAACAGAGAACTATATATATATATATATATATATATATATATATATATATATTGCAAAGCTTACAATGGCTTTTTTTTTGTCTAATTCAGTACTCCCTGGTATTGCGTTTAGGGTTTGGCGATGTTGACCAATTTGACATTGTACAATGTCTAATGTGAAACATCACGATGGACAATGGCATCGTCGTCATAGGCGAAGGCAAATTAAATAATTATGAATATTTCATGAATTCATAAGGAATTCATTATTTGCAGCCTACTGTTTCAACTACCTGACCCACATGTCATTTGTTTTACTCATAACCAAATCATAAACAGATAAAGATAAGTTAGAAATTATCACCTGTCAATCATTTTTTCTGTGGGACTCTAGTATGAATAGGTGGAGTGATCTGTGTCGTTATGAGTGATCTGTGTCTATCGACCCAACCCTAATCGCGTTAAAACCAAAGTCCAGCCGCACATTAGCTCTAAAAGCTGGAGGCACCTTTATATTTTCCGCCATGCTCACTCTTGCTTACTTCTGATACCGTACTGCTTGGAGTTTTGTTGATCGCTAGTTAACGACATCTACAGGAGCGGAGGAGGAGGTCGTTTGGCACAACTTGAATCGATACTTGAGGTTGGACTATCGATACACTATTATAAAGAAATTATCGTGATAGTTAGATGTATCGATATTTTTGCACAGTCCTAATAAAAATGATGCAAGATTTCATTAAACCAGGAGTGTCCAAACTCGGTCCTGGAGGGCCGGTGTCCTGCTGAGTTTAGCTCCAACTTGCTCCAACACACCTGCCAGAAAGTTTCCAGTATATCTAGGAAGAGCTTGTTTAGCTGCTTCAGGTGTGTTTGATTAGGGTTGGAGCTAAACTCTTCTGGACACTGGCTCCTCAGGACAGAGTTTGGACACTCCTGGGTTAAACAGTTAGGCAGCTATAATAAAAGTATATTTGCAGATGAAGTACATTGATCCCACTTTATATTAACCTATTTTAATAAGTTAATCAGGTTTCAACAAAACATTTCAAGTCATACAAAGTTTAACTTAATATATTTAGTCATTTTGATTAATGTAAGGTGAGATGACTAGAAAAGTTCATTAGATTCAACTAAAAACTGTAAGGCAGTAAGAATCCTGTATTTATTTATTTATTTATTTATTTATTTATTTATTTATTTATTTAT
>CAIGQZ010033059.1:1757482-1780207 GCA_903798205.1 Danio tinwini | reverse complement strand
TGCCTGGTTGTATGCCCGTGTATGCAAGTGTATGCATGCATGCATAGTTGTGTGGTTACATGCATGGTTGTGTGTGTGTGTGTGTGGGTGGGGATGGGTGTGTGGTTGCGAGCTTGTGTATGTGCATGCAGGTGCGACCCCTGATTAATAAAGGTACTAAGCCAAGGGTGCCCAAACTTGGTCCTGGAGGGCCGGTGTCCTGCAAAGTTTCGGTCCAGCCCCAATTAGACGCACCTGTGGAAGCTAATTAAGCTCTTACTAGGCTTTCTAGAATTGTCCTTGCAGGTGTGTTGAGACAAGTTACAGCTAAAATCTGCAGGACACCAGCCCTCCAAGACACCTCTGTATTACGCTGAAAAGAGAATGAATGAATCAATGAATTTGAACATGTTTGTATGACATGCACTTTTCATCTGTGCAATAATCTTCACATTTTCCCGCAGATTTAAGCCAAAATGGTCGTTGGTCGTCAGTCTCCATTATAATCTCTTTCAACCAGCTCCTGCAGGAACATCACGAGGCCATTAAAATAAAAAAAAAAATCACAAATTGACAATCTCTTTATAGCGAGTTGAGAACAATGCAGGTTTGTTCATGTATGAAGTGAGAGAGGAGAGAAATCAAGCGAGATTTCAAGAGTGATTGGTGTGTAATTGAATGGTTGTTCTGGAAATTTCCTGCCTGAGCTCCATCATAGCTGCGATTTCATTGTAATGCATGGCTAACTCCTGCCATAGCAGGACCTAATCAGAATTAATTCAAACATGGTGGCCCGCAGAAATGAAAGCTGCTCCAAACCATCACCGTTTCGCTCTCAAGCTGAAGAGACAGCTGTCGAGGAAAACACAAGGCTTTTAAACATCAATCCAGACACTTCCTTGTCAGAAAGCAAAGCACGGGACGTTCTGCATGCACAGAGTTGAGCGCTAACATGTTCGCATTTCTGATCTTGCGTTATGGCAGACACTGTGTGGGTTGCGTTAATGACAGAGTGAGTTCTTCATGTCACATAAACATCTGTCAGATTCATTTAAACAATCAAAGTGCTTTGATGACCAGCTAAACTTGAACTACTGTACCATCTGTATGTACAAAATACAAAAATAGACAATGGTTAATGTGCAGAACTAGCTCACATCATTTAATTACAACAAAAATTTAAGTTACTGCCTGAGGTGGTTGTATTTGCTGCTAAGGGGAGATCTTGGATTCTGTATTTATATGAATTGAAAGAGGTTTTTATGAGAGCCAGATTGAACAACTATAGTTGTTAACGTTATTCTTAACCATACTGTTGACTTAAAAGTCAAAAATGACTCGAGCATAATTTTAACAGCAGGCGTTTGGTCACTTTTTATAAAATGGAAAAAAATTAAATGGAAAAAAAATAATAATTTTATGTTTTAATGAAAGGGTGTCACGGTGGGGCAGTGCGTAGCACAATCGCCTCACAGCAAGAAGCTTGCTGGTTCAAGCCCTGTCTGGGTCAGTTGGCATTTCTGTGTGGAATTTACATGTTCTCCCCGTGTTTGCGTGGGTTTCCTTTGGGTGCTCCGGTTTCCCCCACAAATCCAAAAACATGTGGTATACAGTGTATCTGGAAAGTATTCAGAGCGCTTCATTTTTTACACATTTTTTTAAGTTACAGCCTACTCCAAAACATTTTTTTATGTTACAGCCTAAATTGTTGCAAATTTATTAAAAATATAAAACCTGAATAATCATATGTACAAGGTATTCCCAGCCTTTGCTTAATAATTTGTTGATGCACCTTTTGGCAGCAATTACAGCCTCAAGTCTTTTTGAATATGATGCCACAAGCTTGGCACACCTGTCTTTGAAAATGTATGCCCATTCCTCTTTGCAGTACCTCTCAAGCTCTATCTAGTTGGATGGGAACGACGGTGTACAGCCATTTTCAGATTCTCTCCAGAGATGTTCAATAGGATTTAGGTCTGGGCTCTGGCTGGGCCACCCAAGGACACTCACAGAGTTGTTGTGAAGCCACTCCATTAATAATTTGGCGGTGTGCTTTGGATCATTGTCCTGCTGGAAGATGAACCGTCTCCCCAGTCTGAGGTCAAGAGCACTGTGAAGCAGGTTTTCGTTCAGGATGTCTCTGTACATTGCTGCATTCATCTTTCCCTCTATCCTGACTAGTCTTCCAGTTCCTGCTCTTCACAGCATGTTCATTGTAGGGATGGTATTAGCCTGGTGATGAGCGGTGCCTGGTTTTCTCCAAAAGTAACGCCTGACATTCACTCCAAAGAGTTAAATTTTAATCTCATCAGACCAGAGAATTTAGTTTCTTATGGTTTGAGAGTCCTTCAGATGCCTTTTGGCAAATTCCAGGCAGGAAATAGCTTCTGTCTAGCTACTCTACCATACAGGCCTGATTGGTGGATTGCTGCACAGATGGTTGTCCTTCTGTAAGGTTCTCCTCTCTCCACAGAAGAACTCTGCAGCTCAGACAGAGTGACCATCAGGTTATTGATCACCTCCCTGACTAAGGTTCTTCTCCCCCGATCACTCAGTTTAGATGGCCGGTCAGCTCTAGGAAGAGTCCTGGTGGTTACAAACATCTTCCACTTATGGATGATGGAGGCCACTGTGCTCACTGGAACTTTCCAAGCAGCAGAAATGTTTCTGTAACCTTCCTTAGTTTTGTGCCTTGAGACAATCCTGTCTCTGAGGTCTACAGCCAATTCCTTTGTCTTCATGCTTGGTTTGTGCTTTGACATGCACTGTCAACACTGGGACCTTATATAGAAAGGTGCATGCCTTTTCAAATCATGTCCAATCAACTGAATTTACCACAGGTGAACTCTAATAAAGCTGCTGAAACATCTCAATTGAATGATCAGTGGAAACAGAATGTACCTGAGCTCAATTTAGAGCTTCACGGCAAAGGCTGTAAATACTGATGTACATGTGATTTTTCAGGTTTTTTTTTTTTATAAATTTGCAACAATTTCAAAACCTCTTTTCACATTGTCATTATGGGGGATTGTGTGTAGAATTTTGAGAAAATAAATGAATTTAATCCATTTTGGAATAAGGCTGTAACATAAAAAAAGTGGAAAAAGTGAAGCGCTATGAATACTTTCCGAATGCACTGTATTTGTCTACAATTTTGAGCGGCTAGCATTTGCACAATGTTTACCCATGTTTTTTTTTTAGATGTGATCTTGTTGACTCGACCTCTCCATTGTTATCAGTTATCATCACGAATCTCCTCCGCACAAAAAAAGTAAGTCAACAAATCTTAAATGAATCATTTAAGAAGTCTTTCCCAGTGGACAGCGACCAGAAAGAGCATTAACTCCTCCTCAGGTCCTGTCAGGTCTCTATAGGCTGATTAAATATGGCAGAGGTTATTGGAAATGTTCAGAGTTCAATTTCAGACCTGCGTTCTGGTTCAGAGAGCTCCATTTCGCGAGGAGAAGAGCCCATCCAGAGTGCCATTCCTCCTTGAGCCCCGTGCAGATCTCAGAATTCATTTCCAGCCCAGGAATTTCATAAAAAACACTTCAATATTACAGAGGTATTGATATTGACTCAGAGACTTAGGCTGGCTGGAGAAAAAAGCCCGCAGCTTGTTTGGGTCCTTCATGATTGTAAGTGTGACCGGGCTATTGCTGGAGTTTTTTTCGGCACAAGAGAAATCTGACAAATTCCACCACGTGCCTGCTTTGAATGTGCTGTTTGATTACAGAAGATGTATGAACATAAATGTGGTTATGAAACTGTTCTCACATTTGGTTGCTGCAAATTATTAATAGTTATTGTTTCACACACTGTAAAAAAATCTTGGGTTCCACACTATTAGGTCATGTTGTCACAACACAAATGGATTCATTTAAATAAATTGAACATAAAACAATTAAGTTGTCCTCCAAAAAAAAAAAAACACACACACACAAAAGAATTGTGTTTCAACTCATTTTAGATAATGTTTTATAAACAAATTTCGGGAGAAGCACCATTAGTCTTGACAAGTCTAATTTATTATTGACAGTGAGTATGTTTACATGGACACCAATAATCCAATTTTATTATGATTAAGACAATACTCTGATTAAGAGTCTACCACAGTGGTCACCAATCTCAGTCTTGGAGGGCTGGTGTCCCTGCAGGGTTTAGCTCCAACTTGCCTTAACACACCTGCCTTGGTGTTTCAAGTATAACTAGTAAGACCTTGATTAGCTTGTGTGTTTGATTTGGGTTGGAGCTAAAATCTGCAGGACACCGGCCCTCCAGGAACAAGTTTGGTGACCACTGCTCTACCATGTAAACAGCAATTTCTGATTACCTTAATCAGACTAAGGTCATAAACGGAACCATAAACAGAAATCAGTGAAGTATTTCTATTTAAGTGGCATTATTAAAGTGCAGTACAGACATGTAAACACCGCAACTAAACTATTACCATTGTGTAGGAATTTCTCCACATTTTGTGACAGGATATTCCATACACACACGGCTGTTTGACACTATTCTCTGCACCTACTTAGTCAGTAAAGCACCACAGTCACCTGCATCAAATTGTGGAGGCTTTTTTTTCCATATGGTGGCAGTATCAAATTTCATTCTATCAACATGGACCACGCCACACTTTGAGCTAGACTTTATTGTAGGGACATAGGGATAAAGGGGATGGTAAAAGAACAGTGGGATGAAGAGGAAGGGAAGTAAGAGGATAAACAGTGAACAGGTAGGTAGGTTGATCAGGCGTCCCACGATGATGCCCAGAGACTTAGAGTGTAATATTCCCCATAAGTAGGGCCAGACAGAATCTGCGGGCATTTTTTGTTATTTCTACTGAGAATTTTTTTTAAAATCTGTGGATTTATGCAGAATTATTTTTGGAGAATCCTAACTAAAAACTTAATATATGAAATAAAAAATAATACATTTTAAACTTTTATTTAATGTGTTTAATGCAAATCCAAGTAGATCCACTTTTAGTAAACAAAGCCAGTCTCTATATATACTAAAAGACAGAAAATATCACTTGACAAACTATTGTAAATTAATCATATGAATATATCTCACGAGAAATTCGTACATGTTCAGTCGTATGTAAGATTTTAATGTAAGAAAAATTTAAGATTTTAAAAAGGAGGCGTGGCACCTAACCCCACCCCCAACCGTCATTGGGTGATGAGCAAATTGTACTAATTTGTACGAAAAGATCGTACGAATTCATACGAATTAGCCACTAACTGAAAAAGTTACGAATTGTTGTGAGATTGCGTTGATATTTTCATATTAGTCAGTAATATTACTGAAATTAATTTAAAAACTGAACAAATATAAATGTACACACATTTACCCAAGTAAATAAATAGAATCAATGATGGACAAAAAATATGTGGAAATCTGCGGAATTCTGCGTGTGCAGATTCCGTGTGGGCCTACCCATAAGTATGTATTGTGTCTTAAAAGCATGTCTAATTAATAATAAAATACAATAATAGTTAAAATAATTCAAATTGTAATAATAATAATAATAATATATTAATTGTAATACAAAATGCATCCATCTATCCAGTTTTATTTTTGATAATCAAATGAAGCCATAAAACATATTAAATAATATTTTATTCAAATTAAAGTTAAATTATTTGTTTGGTTTACAAAAATTTTTACTATTTAGATTACATGGATGAAAATTTACTTTATTTTTTATTGTTACAGTTTTAATAATTCCATCAGTATTAGTACAGTAGTAGTGTATAGGATCACTAGCAAACTTGACCGTATGGTTTTGTGTGTACATGATATACTTTTTTGTCAAATTAAATGATAACATATCTTTCAAAGAGACTATCAGAGCAGCTCATGAGATTAAGTTTTTGTTAAATTCAGGATTTTTTGTTAAATAGAAAGTTCAAAAGTGCAGCCTTTATTGAAAATCTAAATATCTCCTTGCATTTGAAATGTCTTTACTGTTGCTTTTGACGAGTTTAAGGGTTCCTTGCTGAATAGAAGTATTCATATCTTGAGTGCATGTGAATAAGCTGCATTCAGATATTAGATTTGCAGAAATATTGTGATGAATCATTTAAGTAAAACTCAACTTACAGATATAGTTCTGCTTCTTGTTCAAACTATGTACTTAAAATGAGCTGAAACAACACAATTCTTGAGATTTTGGGGTGACAACTTAATTGTTTTATGTTCGATCTACTTAAATTTGTCAAAAGTTTATAAGTTAATTTGATCTATTTGTGTTGAGACAAGATGAAGGAATTTTGTGGAATAGTGTAGCATTAGATAAGGACCTATACTTTGCATAAATCACTGCTTTAAACAGTTGTGTGGCTGGGAATGGTAAACATTTATTAATTGTATTGTCTGCAGAAACTCTTTGATTGACATTCTCTCATTGTACGTGTCATCAGAGGAAAGCCCTGCCCATTAATGACAATCTCTCCCACATAAACATAGGACGTTAGTCTTGTTTTGGAATCTGCCACTATGCTGACACGCAGGCAATTCTAGTTCCGCCCTCTTCTGAAAATAGCACAGTCTCATTTGAATTTAAAGTGACAGTCACCAAAATGGCACAATTGGGATCAAAGCCTAAAAGGGTCAGTTTCAGAGAGTTATAAAACATTATCTGTGTGGTACTTTGAGCTGAAACTTTACATACAAGGGACATCAGACTTTTTTTATGTCTTGTAAAACAGACATAAGTCCTCCTTTAAAGTAAGTAACACCTATAGTCAGTTTTTAAAGTGAGTTGAAGTTCATTCAAACCATATCAACAGAAGTCAGATGTTCAGATGCATGATAAAGTGTTGGTGTGCTTTTTAAAAACATGCTCTTAAAACAGTTTGTTGAGGTTGTCAGCATCAGATGCATAGATTAAGCCAAAAGACATTTTTCTGACAGGCAAAAAATGCAGAAGCACTTGAACTAGCAGTGATGTGATTTGTTTGTGTGTGTGTGTGTGTGTGTGTGTGTGTGTGTGTGTGCATGTGTCTTCAAAGCCTCCTACATGTGTTTCTCCTACGTTTCTGCTCTCTGTGTTTTGGATCATAACCAGTTGAATCCGCTGTATACCTGCAATGCCGCTTTGCATCTCTTCTGTGGGATGAATCGGTGTCTGCATACGGGAGACCTGCTGTGAATTTGTTTTTTTAAGGATATGAGGACTAAATTATTTATGACAATTCTAAAAGGCTGGAAATCATTCCGAGGCGGTTCTATAGAGCTTTATATCATTATCATCCTGAATGGACTGATGTGCTGCATTAGGAAAAATAAACTATGCATCCTGAGCCTGTTCAAACAACAGGTTTAATTTGCATTTGATTGCATGATTTGCTGCTTGATGTCGACCTTCTCAATCTAGGGAGTGTGTATAGACATATACAGTAAATTAGGTAATATTTTGAAATTATATTAAAATTATATAATGTGTTAATTAAGGTGTGGAAGCTGTGATGCTTTATACTTAAAGCATAGAATATAGTATTTATTTGAGATACAAAAATGTTTTGTGACTATGTAAAATGTTTTACTGTCACGAGCAGTGGCGCAGTAGGTAGAGCTGTCGCCTCACAGCAAGAAGGTCGAATTGGGTCAGTTGGTGTTTCTGTGTGGAGTTTGCATGTTCTCTCTACGTTCGAGTGGGTATCCTCCGGGTGCTCTGGTCCCCCCCGTTTTTTATGGATGGATGGATGGATGGATGGATGGATGATTTAAATGATTAAATAATTTATTATTTTTTTGTTTTGTTTTTGAATCAAGTGAACTTTTCTAGTCATCTCAATTTACATCAATCAAGTGACTAAAATCTTAAGTTAAATTTTGTTGAAGCCTGATTAGCTTAATAAAATAATTTAAAGCAACCAAATATTTGAGTTAAGTTGCTGTCACTCATTCAATTTCACATCCAAACTTTCAACCTGCACATAATTTGCAGACAAATATAGCCACGAAGGACAGAAAGCATTTTTCAGAAATGGCCAGCAAATCTCTGCAGAAGAACAGCTCAGACGATCTCCTCACATTGTATTTGCGGACAAAGGGTGACGCTATTATCTAAGCTACATCAGAAGCTCTTTTTCTGTGTGAAAACCAGACGGCTGGAGCATAAAGAAAAGACGTCAGATTGTCCACAAGGATGACAGTAATGCCGCTCCACTGACTCCACACACATGAAGGCGTTTTTTGCAAACGTGTTTGTAAAGCATCTCTGACTGAGTTACACGTGTAAAGCCGACTTTTTTTTTTTTTCAACCCCCGGCCATCGTTTTAAAGCACCATAATCACCATCTCCAAAAGACCTGTTTAACAGCATTCAATTGAAAATGCCCTTTTCAAAAAGAAGTCACGTCTTATCTGTAAAGCAGCGATCGAGCGTTTAGCAAGGAAAAGACGGAAGCGCTTTTCCTCTCCTTCTCATTTCTAAAGCGTTGCCCAGCTGAAAGCACTTCAAAACCAAGTGTCGTTGCAGAAGAACAGGCAAATATATTTGTCCTCCCTAGCTTTTTTATTACCCCCATTTTTTTTTATAGTAAGCAAGGGATGAACAGGACTGGAGGAGAATCTGCTTCACATCTGTGAGCTTTTGATGTGGGAAATATGGTTTTTTGTTTGATTTTATGCATGAACATGGTGTTTCTTTCATATATACTGGGACGATTGCATTATCAGTGCTTCTTTGGCATTAATGGAGAATCTGATGACTGGATGTGGTTATGTTGCGTTAGGTAGTAATTTGACTTGCTAACGATAATTGCTAATGCATTGGGATTGAAACGGTTGCCATTTGCCTGAAGTATTTGGGTTTTATTGGTTGAAGAAAATGAAGAATTTGTGCTAATACTGAAAGAGATTGTTTACCCAATAATGGAAGTTCATTTAATCATCCGAATCGTGTTCTGAATCTGTTTGAGTTTCTTTCTTCTGTTGATTTCAAAGGAAGATCTGCTGAAGAATGTTGGGGAGAAAGCAGACATTGTATTTTTTTTCCTACTATAAATTTCTGTGACCGCTGTTTTCCAAAATTCTGAATATTTTGTTTGGGTTCAACAGATTAAAGAAATTTATTAATGTTTAGAAGTACCTCCAATAACCGAAAACTAGCCTAGAGTGCCATCTTCTGTTGGTTAAACACTAGCCTAGAGCGCCATCTATTGTTAGATATTCAAAAACTAGCCTAGAAAGGTATGTGCTGTTAAACTAGCATAGAGCACCATCTGCTGTCAAAAACAAGCCTAGAGTGCCATCTGCTGTTAAAAAATTAACTCAGAGCACCATCTGTTGTTAGTTAAACACTAGCCTAGAGGGCCATCTGCTGTTAAAACTAGCCTAAAGCACAATCTGTTGTTAGCTAAACACTAGCCTAGAGCTCCATCTGCTGTTAGTTAGCTAAACACTAGCATAGAGCATCAACTGCTGTTAAAAACTAGCCTATAGCACCTTATGTTGTTGAACACTGGCCTAGAGCGCCATCTGCTGTTAATTAAACATTAGAATAAGGTACCATCTGCTGTTAAAAAGCTATCCTAGACTGCTCTCTGCTGTTAAAAACTAGCATTGAGTGACATTTGTTGTTAAAAAATAGCCTAGAGCACCATCTGCTGTTAAAAACTAGCCAAAAACCTACAGCCTAAAGTGTCATTTTCTGTTAAAACAAGCCTAGAATGACATCTGCTGTTAAACACTAACATAGAGCATCATCTGCTGTTAAAAACTAGTCTAGAGGGCCATCTGCTGTAAAAAATTAGTCTAGAGCGCCCTTTGCTGTAAAAACTAGCATAGAGCATTCTCTGCTGTTAAAAACCTAGAGCCTAGAGTGCCATCTTCTGTTAAAATCTAGTCTAGAGCGCCACTTGGTGTAAAAACTAACATGGAGCGCTCTCTGCTGTTGAAAACTAACATTGAGCGCTCTCTGCTGTTAAAAACACAGAGCCTAGAATACCATCTTCTGTTAAAAACAAGCCTAGAGCAACATCTGCTGTTAAAAACCTAGAGCCTAGAGCACCATGTGCTGTTAAAAACTAGCATAGAGCACCATCTTCTCTTTAAAAAATAGCAAGGAGTGCCATCTGCTGTAAACTAGCATAGAGCGCCATCTTCTATTAAAAACGAGCCTAGAGCAACATATGCTGTTAAAGACATAGAGCCTAGAGCACCATCTGCTGGTAAAAACTAGCATAGAGCACTCTCTGCTGTTAAAAACAAGCCTAGAACACCATGTGCTGTTAAAAACTAGCGTAGAGCACCATCCTCTGTTTAAAACGAGCCTTGAGCAACATCTGCTGTTTAAAAACCTAGAGCCTAGAGTGCCATCTGCTGATAAAAACTAGCAGAGAGCACTCTCTCCTGTTAAAATCTAGCCTAGAACACCATGTGCTGTTAAAAACTAGCACAGAGCGCCATCCTCTGTTAAAAACAAGCCTAGAGCAACATCTGCTGTTAAAAACCTAGAGCGCCATCTGCTGGTAAAAACTAGCATAGAATACTCTCTGCTGTCAAAAACTAGCCTAGAGCAACATGTGCTGTTAAAAACTAGCATAGAGCACCATCTTCTCTTTAAAAAATAGCATAGAGTGCCATCTGCTGTTAAAAACCAGCATATAGCGCCATCTTCTATTAAAAACGAGCCTAGAGCAACATCTGCTGTTAAAAACCTAGAGCCTAGAGCACCATCTGCTGGTTAAAAACTAGCATAGAGCACTTTCTCCTGTTAAAAACTAGCCTAGAATGCCATGTGCTGTTAAAAACTAGCATAGAGCGCCATCCTCTTGTAAAAACGAGCCTAGAGCAACATCTGCTGTTAAAAACCTAGAGCCTAGAGTGCAATCTGCTGGTAAAAAAACTAGCATAGAGCACTCTCTGCTGTTAAAAACTAGTCTAGAGCGCCATGTGCTGTTAAAAACTAGCATAGAGCACCATCTTCTGTTAAAAAGAGCCTAGAGCAACATCTGCTGTTAAAAACCTAGAGCCTAGAGCGCCATCTGCTGGTAAAAACTAGCATAGAGCACTCTCTGCTGTTAAAAACTAGCCTAGAGTGCCATGTGCTGTTAAACTAGCGTAGACTTGACATCTTCTGTTTAAAACCAGGATAGAGTGCTGTTAAAAACGAGCCTAGAGCGCCAGTTTCTGTTATTTAAACACTAGCATAGAGCCCCAGCTGCTGTTAAAACCGAGTCTAGATCGCCGTCTGTTGTTAAAAACTATGCTCAGAATTGATATCTTGAATGTGTTTTTGCCACAGTGCTAGTTATTTCCAGTGGTAATATTACTTCAGGCTATTATTACAGTTTTAATTGTACTTTTAATGTAATAAATACAGCCCTGGTGTTAAAAAAAATAATAAATAATCCTAATTATTCCAGAATTTTGACCAGTGGTGTACATTCAAATTCAGATCTGCTTTTCTGCCTCCAACTGAATAAATTTAAAAAGCGTTTCTCTGAGTCCTGAATGTTGCACAACCCTGAAACATGTGCAGACACACACAAACACGAATGACAAACGCTGGCTGGCAAGACGCAGTCATTTCATAAATCTACAGAGATGCCTCTTTAGCGAATGGTAATTAAAATAGCCTCAATCCACAAATCCCTGATAAATATTTCATTAAGCCGCTCTTGGTGGCTGTTATTGTTATGGTGCAACTATATTTCAAAGGCTCTCTGGGTGAAATGATTGCAGGCGTTCGGTGGGCTAGAAGGGGAATTCACTTCGGGGTGGATCGAGGGTGGGAGACGCTCATTTATTCGGCAATGGAGAGGGGAAAAAATTCACTTCGACCTCTTACAAAATAACCAACGCTCACACAGACCCCGGCAATATATTACAGACGGCCTCAAACCAATGAACACAGCACAGACCTTTTATATTTAAAAAGCACTTGTGCATTATTTATGAAACATCTTGCCTTTAGTCCGACTCATGTGGTGAGAGGATTGCAGAAGTTTTTAGTTGCACAAAACATGATAAAATGCAATAGTGCTGTGTATTTGAAGCATAATAAAGGGTTTTTTTGTGAATAAGCAGTATGAATGTACTTTTGTACCTCGTGAATCCTCTATTGTACACTTGCTGGTGTTTGATGCATGCTGTACTGTTCATGCTTGAGCATACAAAGAGACGGTTTGTGCTTTGACATTCAAAGCAATTCTGCTTAATGAAAGCATGCATGATTTTTAAAATATGCTCAACTTTTCCAACTCTGGCTCAATGGAATTATGTGCCAAGAGCTACATTTTTGAGAACTGAGAAATATGTACATTGGGCTATAACAAATTACAAATACTCATATTACTATAATTGAGTAGTTTTCTCAGAAATTGTAAGTTACTAATTGGTTTTATAAATGTGTACTTTTACTTTCCCTTGAGTACATTTTTAGTGCGGTATCGGTACTTTTACTCCACTACTTTCCTTCAACCTGCAGTCACTACTTTATTTTTCTTGTCTATGGGAATTAGAAAAATCAGTCTTGTAATTTCTGTCCAATTAAATCGCACATAGACGTAACGAGGTAAATCGCATCATAATGAACTACCTCAAGACATGGGCGCTTCAGAAATGCAGGAAACTGTTTGGAAGCATTAAAAGTGTCCAAGATGTCCAAAATCTTTACATGCAATGACCCAGAGACTGTTTAGATGCATGTCACTGATGTGAAGATGAAGGATGTTTACTGTATAATGGCTGAAATGGCCTTTAAGACCATCAGATAGACGTTGTACCCTAATGTCACGGGGACGTCACATTTTGTTTGGAAATTAAAATTTTATTGTCGGTTCTGCTTAGCACAGAAAAGAAATTTGTCTTTGACACTAGATTTAAGACCGCAACTGCATACATACAACAATCACACAATAACAACACCCATTAAGACAACAACATAGGTTAAAACCAAATTAGCCCCATACAAAACTACTGCAGATCATTCTTGGCAACCACTCCATTCACTACATCAGTGATCTGATTTAAAACAACAACTGCAATTGGGATAAATGACTTTTTATATGCATGTCTTTGTGCTTTAGGAATTCTAAACCTGCGTCCTAATGGTAACAATTCAAATGCTGAGTGAGGGGGATGTGTATTATCTTTAAAAATCGCAACTGCTGTTTTTTTCCATAAAGGAGTCAAATAGAACCTGCAGTGAAAGTTGTTTGTGACCAATTATCTTACTTGCCTGATTGGTAATTTGCGATTACTTTCTTCTTCTGTTTAAGTGTTGTGTTACCAAACCATGAAACAGTATTATATGTGAGAACACTCTCTATTAATGATCTATATGCCATGTTTTAAGTCTGTGTACTAACATTAAAACTTCTCAACTTGCCAAGGAGACTGAGGCGCTGGCTTGCCTTCTTATTTACAGCCTCTAAATTACTATTAAAATTCAGTTTATTGTCAATAATTGTGCCTTAATACTTAAAATTTGAGAACTGCTCTACTATTAGTCCATTTATGATGACTGGTTTATAGTATCTATTGCTCTTGTTTGACTCCCCAGACAGTTAGCGTATTGTATGTGTGCGATTATCATCATTATTTCTCTGCAGTTCATTAATATATATCGAAAATAAAATAGGGGATAATACACATCCCAATGTCCAACAACCAACCTAAAAGCAACCAAATATCAACGTCTAATGACCTTACAGCTTGACATTGTGTGGACATTAACACTGACGTCTATTAGATGTTCGATTTTGGTTGCCATACCTGACGAATAAACATCAGTATTTGACGTCAATATGCCGAAGGTTTAAGATGTTGGCTCGATGTTGGATTTTGGTTGCTTTCTAACACAACCTGAAATCAACCAAATATCAACATCATTTGACGTTGTTATTGGACATGACAATAATGTTGTCCTACGATGCTCGCTAGACAATGAATTTTGGTCATCTGACGTCACAACCTGAATCTAACCTAATTTTAATGTCTTATGTCGTTGTGTGCCTGCTGGGCAATTACTAAATGCACTACAGAATGTTACGTTTACACACATCCACAAATAACATGTAAATTTATCAGCTTTTAACAGCGCAATACTCACTACTCTCGAGTACTTTTAAATGGGCAATTTTTTATTGTAATATTAACAACAGATACTTTTCCTTGCACTACATTTTTAGGTAAGTAATGGTACTTTTACTTGAGTCTGATTTTTCAGTAATCTTTCCACCACTGGCTATGTCGTCTTGCAGTTTTTGTTTTCACAAATCTCTAATCACACTAAAACTATTTAGTAATCATTTTTTTTAAGGTAAGTGGTTCTAAACAATTTATATGGGCTGAATTTTTAAAAAACGAATTACATTTTGTAATGTTCAACCTTAATTTATTTGTGTAAATTCAGTTTATTTTAATTGTTTGCAACAATTTGCAATGAACATTTTATTTATTTATTTTTATTTTTTGTGTACCTACCGCCCTCTATCATTTGTTTTACAGAGCCATATGTACCCACAAGCACATATTTCTCAGTTCTCAAAATGTATCTCTGGCCACATTTTCCCCAAATGAGCCTGTGTTGAAATATTTTATTATTAATTTTCATGCATCAAGACTCTTTGTAAATGTGACTCTTTAACAAACAGTGTTTAATAGTCATCAGCATCTTAAATCCTTGAATATTTTTAATACTTAACAGTATTAAAACAGTAATACTTTTACGATTTAAACAAACAAAACGTACATGCAGTTATAAAGCTATGCAATGTGAAACATTACCAGAATGTCACAACATGTAACTTATTTTTTACAGTAAGTTACATTAGTATAACTTCAGAGGATGTAACTCTGAAATTCACAGTAATCTGATGTTTTTGGTATGTTATTGTAAAATTGAAGCATGATTACAGTAAACTACTGTAAAAAATGGCTATATTTTTGAATTTTAATAGAATTGATTACATTTATATTTTTAGGCTATTACAGGCACTTTTTATCCAGAATCTGCATTTGTATTGATATTTAGAAATTCATGTAAAATATTAACTTTGTATTACATGATTCATTCATTCATTTTCCTTCAGCTTAGTTCCCTTTATTAATCAGGGGTCCCCACAGCCGAATGAATCGCCTACTTATCCAGCATATGTTTTACACAGCAGATGCCCTTCCAGCTGCAACCCAGTACTTTGAAACACCCATACACTCTCATTCACACACATACACTACGGCCAGTTTCGTTTATTCAATTCTCCTAGCACCCAGAGGAAACCCACGCCAACACCGGGAGAACATGCAAACTGCACACAGAAATGCCAACTGACCCAGCTAGGACTCGAACCAGCGACCTTCTTGCTGTGAGGCGACAGTGCTAACCACTGAGCCACCATATCATCCTGTATTATATCATCTTTCCATCAAATTACAAAAAACGAATTACCTCTGATGGCGAGGTGTTTGTTATGCAGCTTGTATGGGGGTGGGACAATAAATTTGATAAATTATGGCTGCTGTTATCAGTCTAACACTTTTTTTATTTTCTGAAAGTCTTGATAACACCATCATTGACTTTTTAAAAGTTCACACTTAGATAATGCTCAACTGAGATAGCAGGTTTGGCATGCTGTTCCAAAAACGAAGATAATGAATGGAGTTTAGGAAGGGTATTTATAGTAGTTTTAGAATGATCTGATAGGCTAGCTAATGATTAGCGATGAGGATCAGCAGTAGTTGATCATATCACGTGCTCCTTTAGAAATTAGTTTGTGAAACTTCTTTTATTATTTGAGCAAATTGGAATGCTAAAAAAATGATTTGTTATACGCTCCTATTCACTGCACTCTAAGTTTTACCAATGATAACTTCTGCTACTGGGCACCTGGAAATGTGAAAAGGGTCCATTGCTAGTAACTTTATATTTTCTATGATATTTTGATCTCTAGATATTACAGAAGCTGTTTTTGTATTGGGGGAGGTGGAGACTTTTTTTAAATATGACAATTTTTTTGCTTTATCACAACTCTTCTGTAAAAATGTAAAGATTAAACATGTTATGTCTCTCAATGTTTTGTTAGAAACTTAATTCTGGAAAATATTCTAAACCTAATCTAATTGTGAGCATATAAACTCTGGATAACTAGGCTACTATACACCTGACAAAAGTCTTGTCATCGATGAATCATCTGTTGAACTGCATCCCAATCATCACAAATACTGCATTGGAACTCGCATGGACTCAAGATTCTCACATAAATCAGTCAAGTTTGGTAAAGGGAAAAGTTATGGTTTGGGGTTACATTCAGTGGGGGCGTGCGAGAGATCTGCAGAGTGGATGGCAACATCAACAGCCTGAGGTATCAAGACATTTGTGCTGCTCATTACATTACAAACCACAGGAGAGGACAAATCCTTCAGCAGGTTAGCACTGCTCCTCATACTTTAGCCTCCACATCAAAGTTCCAGAAAGCAAAGAAGGTCAAGGTGGTTCAGTATTGGCCAACCCAGTCACCAGTCATGAACATTGAGCATGTCTGGGGTAAGATGGAGGAGGCATTGAAGTTGAATATTGATGAACTCTGGGAGTCCTGCAAGAACGCTTTCTTTGCCATTCCAGATTACTTTATTAATAAGTGATTTGAGTCATTGCAGAGATGTATGGATGCAGTCCTCCAAGCTAATAGGAGTCATACACTATTCATTCTTTTTCCACTGCACAATGACTTTACATTCTATACTGTACATTATTTCTGTTAAGTGATAAGACTTTTGCCTAAGCAAAGTCAAACCTTACTGTCCTAGTTAAATAATTAAAAATCAAGGCATGATCATATTTTATTTTGGTAAAATAAGCATAATCTAGAGGCCTTGCCTTTCAAATAAGCCACTTCTGATACCAAATGATCCACTAGAAGTTAAGTTATTATCTAACAAGTCTTTAACTCAGATTTCTGATATTTTTCTAGCCTTTCTGCAATACGTCTTGCAATGTTTGGCATTTGCAATACAACCTGTACATGCAGCTATAATAAAAGACCCAATTATAAAGACAAAAAAGTCAGCAATGTGAGATGTAATCTAAAAATTCTGACTTTCTTTATCATAATGCAGAGATTATATCTAACGATTCTAAAATATAAACAATGTTTTTAAAATTATTGTGTTGCAAAAATGGCCTATAATAAGAATTGACTGACTCCAAGTATGTAAGTCTGTGGGATGTTTGGCTCTGTTTTACTGTCGGCCAGAAAAAGAAAAAAAAAATCAAGTTCAACTGCTTAGTAAAGTAAATGCACACTTCTCTCTGCATGATTTCAGGTATCATTCAAGTTGGTGTTAAAACGATGTGGGAGGTTCAACAGGGTTTTGTTGAAAACTACATTACACCCCGGCTCCTCAATTTAGCCTTCATCTGTATTTCTGGCACCGTGAGGACCGATAAAACCTGCGAATTACCAGCAAAAAAACAGTGTTTATGTCAATGCTGGGCTTCTCAAACAAAACAAAGTACAAACTCCCAACAGAACCTTCAGTTCTTTGCTTTTCTTTGTTGGATTTCACATTCTGTCAGTTTTCTTTGATGCTATTTCCTCTGTTGAGACCAACACGCTAACACTTTCGGCACGTTTGGGCTTGTTGTGAGAAGTAGATCAGTAGATCAATCTCTTCCTACCACAAAATACTGCATAGATCAAGATCTCGCGAACATCAGGTTAACACAATACTGCTGTTGAGATTATGAGACATGCATATTTTATAAGATCCATAAAGTGCAGATTTGCAAACGTGTGTGTATATATACTGTACATATGAGTATGAGACCAGCAGTGTTGGAGGTACCACATTACATAACACTGTGGCTCAGTGGTTAGCACTGTCACCTCACAGCAAGAAGGTTGCTGGTTCGATTGCCAGTTGGGTCAGTTGGCATTTCTGTGTGGAGTTTGTATGTTCTCCCCATGTTGGCGTGGGTTTCCTCTGGGTGCTCCGGTTTCCACCACAGTCCAAAGACATGCGCTATAGGTGAATTGAATAAACTAAATTGGCTGTAGTTTATGAGTATGAACAGGAGAGTGTATGGATATTTCCTAGTACTGGGTTGCAGCTGGCAGGGTATCCGCTGTGTAAAACATATGCTGGATAAGTCTGCAGTTCATTCCACTGTGGTGACCCCTAATGAATAAAGGGACTAAGCTGAAGGAAATGAATGAAGGAATGATTTGAGTTCATTCATTTATCATTTTTCTTTTCTGCTTAGTCTCTTTATTAATCGGGGGTCGCCACAGCGAAATAAAACTCCAACTTGAAAAGGTGACGAATCCGCCAATCTGCAAGCGTGAATAGTTTACATTGAGAAAGGGTCACCAGTTAACATGAACAACAGTTAAACCGTAACACCGGCTTCATTCAGTTTACTTTTAAGTGCCCTCAAGCAGATGTTTAGACCGTGTAGACTTGACATCATGACCACGATTACAGCGTACGAGTGGCCCTTTCTCTGAGTTTGGATATTATATCGTTAAAATATTGAACACAGTGATGCAGTATGTCTGGTGTTTCCATCTGGTCCGTGTACTTTAGAAACTCAAAACACTGACCACACAAAACTGCGTTAAGCTGCTCATGCGTTTGCCACAAAACGGGCAGTCCATGTTTGGTCACCATAAACTTTATTTACGCCATGTACTCCACAACACGAATGTACTACATTCACCACTAACGACAACAACACTTTTCCCTGTGTAACTTCCGGTGTGTGGTACATTCCCTTTCCGTAAAGAATCTGTCATTGTAAATTAGTTTCAGGACTGGTAAAAGTGTTTTGCGTCTTAATTTTTTTCTAAAATGTAAATTCATTTCGTCCTTGGTAAAATCATTTTTCCTATGTAATTGTGTCATTTTTAAAGGTAAAAATGTTTTCCAAAATGTAAATTGGTCTTGAACTTTGTAAAAGTGTTTCACACTTTGTAATGTTGTTTTGCACTTACCGGCCACTGTACTTTAACCGCTAATACTAACCCAATACATGGTGTGTTGGACAGTAAAGTCTAGATAGGATACACGGCCAACTGGAAGTGTGATATGCACATTGTTATAGCAGCATTTCCTATGACACTGTATAACTTTCTATTTTTACAGTGTGACGGTTGGATTTAGTGTTGGGGTGGGGGTAGGCATTAAAAATACAATTTATTGGGTAATTTAATAGATAACATAAATAATACTCTGTAGAAATACTGTGTTTATGTTACTGTGAGGGTTGGGTTTAGGGTTGTGGTGTGGGTAGACGTTAATAAAATACAAATAATGAGAAATTTAACAAATCATTTTTGTTAACTTCCGGCCATATCTGCTTTAGCAACAACCGTGTTGGATGTGAATTTGATTTAGAACTACAAATGTGGCGGTAAACAAACTACAAACATGGCGGATGTGGGAGAATGACCATTAACAAAGACTATAAAATACACAAGATATGTCACTCCTGTAGTTTTGAATGGGGAAAAGTGTAACAGTTAACATGGTGAATAAAGCCCCGCCTACTAGTATAGGAGCCAATCATCACTGGAATATCAGCGAATACTTGCTTCACAGACATAATAAATATATCCACATAAAGCTTGAAATCTCTACTTTGAGCCAACTACACTTAAAAAAAACATTTTTGGTTTTGTAATCTACAATTTGTAATGTAAATAAAGAAATGAACGCAAGGTGCAGTCTGTACTCTCAAACGAGCACATGACAGCAACTACTCAAACACTCCACAAACTTGTAAACAAAGAGTCGCAGTCATTTCTGGAAGAGATTCGCCATTCGTCAAGACCAATTTGTTGATTTATTTCAAAGACCAGAGTGATCTGGCGTAGCATTATCCAGAGGATGATAATGTGTAGAACGGCCATAAATGAGGTTGGTGTCGTGATCTCGTTCCTTTCGAGTGCACATGCTCATTAGCTCAGGCAACCTGAAAAAAGTTTTGTTTTATTCGGACGATAAGAAACAAAACTTATGAGACAGTTGTTGTTGTTTCATTTTATTGTTAATTGGCAAACAGTTTTGAAAAATTAGATATTTCCCCATTCAGACAGAATGCCAGAGTATACTGCCCGAGAGGCATTTCAAAGATGGCAGCTGAGTGAAATGACTTGCCTTAAAGAGACTTTGGCCATACTCACACTATGTACAGTTGTCTTGAACTGGGCCAAAGCATGCCTGGGTGCGCTTACGTCATCGATGATGTGCTGCTCAGTAAGCGCTCTGGCTCAGCACCGTGGAGATTTCTTTTGTTACATCGTTTAAGTCGTTTGATATGCGGTGACGCGCAGTCTAATATTTCGCCGAACAGATCAGCCACTTTTGACGCTCATAAACAATCATAAAGTCCTCATGCTGCAGGAATTAGGAGGTTTGCTGAAGCTGCAGCTGTGGTTCAGTGAGGGGTTTGTGTCTTTAATAATCTACAACAGTTTGCGCTCATTGAACAGTACGAATGATTGATTAATCCAAATGAAACAGGCCCTAAAAGTCACGTCTCTCTTTCAGTTTCGGGCTTAGGCACGCTTGCACTCACACTGTAAGCGTACCGCGCCTAAGCCCAAGTGAACCGTGCTCAGGCCCACTTCTTCCAACCGGGCCAGGGCCCAAGTGTACCGTGAGCCCCATTCAGAGCACTCACACTTCTCAAAACGATCTGGGAAAGGGGCCTGGGCATGGTTTGGATAGCATAGTGTGAGTAAGCCTTTAGACTGTACTTAAACCGCTAATATTGTCCATAATACATAGAACATTGGACGTGAGTTTGATTTAGAACCACAAACGAGGCTTAAAAGTGTAAACAGACTACAAACATGGCGGACACGTGGGAATGACTGTTAAGTGCAGAGTATTCGGTAAAAATGTTTGAATGACTGTTAATTATTATCTAATAATGTTTGAATTCCATTTTTGAAGTTATATTTTGTCTCCAACAACGATGTGAACATTTATCAAGACATGTTTGGCGATTTAACATCTGAATACGTTATTTGTAAATACCATAGGAGGTTTCTCTGCATGAAAGACTCGAAATAGACAGATTAACCTGCTGCTGCTGCTTTAATTTGGTAGTTAAGACAATATGAAAGAAATGTGGATGATGTCACAAGATTACTGACAGGGCACATGACTAATTGTAACCCCGCTGGTCCTACACCACCCAACCCGCTCTGAGCTGGAATCGAACCAGCGACCTTCCGCAAGCGAGTCGGTTGCTCTAACAAAGAGGTTAAAGACCACGGTCTCTAGAGTCTATCACTAGAGCACCTTTTAGAGGTCAGAGGAGTGAGATTTACTGCACAGCACTTCACTAGCTGGCCTCTGCTACACTCACTTGCCTAAACCTCACTCCAATCAGGGTCACAGCACCAATGTAACCCCGCTGGTCTTACACCACCTTACACCACCCAACCCGCTCCCCAACCCGCTCTGAGCTGGGATAGAATCTGCGACAGCGACCTGCACAGCACTTCACTAGCTGGCCTCTGCTACATAAGCACCATAATGGTTTGTTAATGAGGTAGTAATATGGCCCAAAACGTGAATACTCTTCTGTAACACACTCAAAAGTATGTATTTTCTTAACAAATAGTACATACTATAGTATAAGTAGGCAAACATGGACGCAGCAATGGTCTATTAGAAAAAGATAAGACCAAACATGACTTTTAATTTAATGGGATCTATAGGATTTCAAGAGTTAATCTTGAATACACTTGATAATTTACCATCCACATATTTACTACATCAGACATGTTTCCTGCAAAAACACAGCATGTATTTGTGCTAATGTAAGATGGGATTACTGGGAAATCTTCCATTGGCCCAGCTTTCTTTAATCTTGGCCCATTTTTGCTCTGGGAGGATGAAGAACTAACATCAACACATCAACATTAGGATATGATTAATTATTCTAAATATTACTGATATGTGCATAAAAGAGTTTGTGCAAGCAAGCAGAAGTGTTTACAATGACGCATAGGTGACAGTCGAACAAATGTTAGCATTTGCGCATGATGCATACACATTATGTCACAATATGAGTAATTTAATGTCACAGTGTTTGTGTTCATCACTAAATGGCTATTTGTGGTGTTATTGCCTTATATATTCATGATTTAAATAACCATGCCAATTAGCCTGGTGTTAATGCAATATATTAGATATTCTGAAAATGAATGTTTCATGTCTCAAAGTATAATATAAATTCTTGAAGCCTTTTACTGTATAAATAGCATTTTTTATGTTAATGATGCGGTTTCAGTTATTGTAAGCAACTAAATACTCTACTGTAGACTGCAAGAAATATATATGCATTTTTGGGGATTTTCTGATTGTATTTTCAATAGAATATAGTTCACAATTCTCATTTATTTGTGGTAATTTATAATATCAAATTGCATGTTGGGACATGCACATATTAATTATAAATACATAATGGCTATAGAAGAGTCACTTTGTTTTTGGGTGTGTTTTGACCATGACATTTCTAATTTTATTGTGTATGATCTGATTTATACATTTTAGTATGATTTGCTCATGATAGGTTTAGAAATGTGGTTTGAGGACACACACCCCTGTAAAAATGTAGATTTTCATACAAATGATATCATATGAATATGTGTGCTCATGAAATTGGGCTGGTTTTGACCCAGAAATGATACTATATTCAGAATTCATTTATTTTTGACATTTTTGACACTAACGCCTTAATTTTGCAAGAAAATAAGGTTTCAAATTATT
>CAIGQZ010033059.1:1745304-1757382 GCA_903798205.1 Danio tinwini | reverse complement strand
TATATATATATATATATATATATATATATATATATATATATAATTTTATTTTATTATTATATATATTTTTAAGAATTTAAAAAAATCTGAAAAAAAGTAATTATATTGAAATAAATAATGTTTTATTTCAATATAATATAATACAAAATAAATAGCACCCAATCTAAACATTTAGAGCCCTATCATACACCCGGCGCATTAAGGCGCAAGATGTGTTCGGTGGAATTTGTTGCTATTTTCAGACCAGCGCAACAGTAATTTTCATGATTTGAGTCACGTTAAACAGCAAATCCGTTTGCATCACTTTGTGGACTCATGGATGTGCTGGTCTGAAAAGGAGGTGTGTTAAGGCGCATTGTTGGCACGTTGCTATTTTGGTGAATTGAAATAGGCCACACCATCGACCAACTAAAAGCTGGTCAGATAAAAGTCAGATAGTACTTCACTTATCCGGGTCCAAAACCCGTACACATTCAGGCCTGTATCGAGCTTGGTTAAAGGACCTTTTGCAGTCGCAGTTTGCTTTATTTTCTATTAATTATGAGGTATAAATGGGTTGCATTTTAGTGACATTTTAAGCACAATTTTTGGCTGGATTAGCTTGTTGGATGGTCATCATAACCACATTTTTTGATATACCAAAAAGGTTTCCTAAAGATTTAGAATGAAGAAATATGAGAACAATACTTATTTTTTAAATACACATTTGTTACGTCATATACAGTATCATTAGAAAAAAAAATTCTGTAAAATTTTTTTATTAAAAACTATTATTTAATTAATAACTATTATTGTTCATTTTTATTTGTTTGCTGGAAATTAGAACTGAATTTAGAAATAGTTTTGAAACAAATCTTTGTGCTTAACAAACTAAATTAAATATGTAGGCTAATGAATGTCTTCAGTGGAATGAGTTTCCACCGTTTTTTTACTCCAAGAAAGTAAAGGAGTAAAGTAAAGAGAAAGTAAAGAGGCTGAATGGAAGAGTCTTGTTCTTTATCCTTGTGCTGCAGATGGTCTGTTGAACTGTTTTCACGCTAGGCGTTCAGTTTTTCCACTAACAAAGTCCACCATGTAAATAGCAAATGTGCCATGGCGAGACGCAACTGACTCTTAAAGAGAATGGAAGGGGAGACTCTGATTTGTTATGTTTAAAACACACAACTCATTAAGAGAATAAGCACAACCCTGTTATACCATGCTCCGGGGCGCAAACTGTATTTTTCCGTCCTTAAAATAGCATTCATGAGTTCACACTTAGCTGATTAATAATTATAAAGCTTGTTTGGCATGCTGTCCTGGGAGAGAGCCCTGAGCTCATAAGATCCTTGAGCCCGGGGCTCCCTCCCGTTTGCAAGGCGAGAGGGTAGTTTGAGCTCAGGTAAATCTTGAGAACTCCCCTGCTGTAGTAGCTAATGAACAGATAGGGATTGCTCTTAAGAGATCACTACTTACTAGCTGCATATCTATGGTGCCGATTTGGATTAGTCAATTAACTTAAGTTGCTTGTTTTTGGATGGTGGGAGGAAACACATGAGCACGGGGAGAACGTGAAAACTCTGCACAGAAATGTTAGCTGGCTTGGTAAGGACTAGAACCAATGACGTTCTTGCTGTGAGGCAACAGTGCTAACCACTGGGCCACCGTGCCACCCATCTAGGAAAGGAGGAGGAGTAGGGGTGGATTCTTCAAAACGAAGATGGCTGTCATATGGAACTTAGGGTATTTATAGTAGCTTAGGAATCGTCTGATTGGTGAATCATAAATTGAGTAATGCGGGGCCGGCTATTAGCAATCATAAGCATGTAATTCTCTGGAAATTAGTTTTTAAATAAACTTCACAGAGTGCATTCAGACACGCTCTTAATGATTTTGCGCCATGCACTTTAGACTTTGCACCTAGATCGTTAAAATAGGGCTCTTTATGTTTTATTTCAATATAATATTTTTTTCTAATTTCTTAAAATTCCTTAAAAATAAATGTTGTAAGACATTTTTTAGAGGTAAGCCCTATTGGTATCTTCAAATACCAAATAAAAGGCACATGATCTAAACTATATTTATTTTAGATTTCAATATATATATATATATATATATATTTTTTTTCAAATACATAAATTTTTTAGGGGTTTTAAGGGATAAAAACATCTTGCTAAATTAAGATGTTATTTTAATGTCATAAAATTATGTAAACTATATTTAGCCCTTTCTAAACCACATATCTCTCACAGTATTGTGACTACATTCTACAGATAAACATTCAACCATGTACGTTTCTGCTTACTGGAGAAAAAAAAAGTCACCCAAGTATAAAATGATAGCCTATGTTCATTTCTGGCTCCCATTACCTGCCCGTCTTCAACACAACACACACTACATGATTCACTGAAGTCCACCATACACTTGTGTTCAATCACACAGAAGGCTTATTTAAGGCTTCGACACACTGTGCTTGACCGATTACTCTCCTCTCGCTGACGTCGTACCATTTATTTTGATGCTGTTGTTTTTTTTGGGGTTTTTTTTATTCCGTTCTGAACCTCCAGCACTAAAGCTCCAAACAAGCTCTGCATTTCAATTAGACAGCATGAGGAAGAATAACCAAGCCTGCTCTACAAGGCCAATGAATAACACTCAGCATTCAGGAGTCCGAGGAGCTGTCCGTCATGTCGCTTTTATCTTTGAAGGGCCCTTGTGAAGCAAATCGATAAATCTCCAAACCAATTTTGCAGGGATAATAATGTTGTAGTGGAGCGCGCCTCGATTTCCCACAAACACGCATTATCAGGTAACTCTTTCATGCCAGACTTGTGTTCTGAAAATGTTCTGATGCTATCAAATCAGGATTTGAAATCAGGCACTGAAAGTATTGATATTTTAATACCTATCACTTTCAAGGTATACCGCGGTTTGGAAAAGTCAAGGTTTTAAAACTGCTACAATGTTCTGTTATTCCGTTTCCTTTTTATTTATTTTATTTTTTTACATGTTTTTTATGACATTTTTATTTCATTTTTTAGGGCAAAATTATCTCCAGCAAAAAAAAATCTAATTTAATTGATCTGTTTATTTGGCAGGGACAGTGTACATTAATTAGCATTTCTGCAAATGCACCAGAATTAGCCAGAACGCAATTTTTCATCTGTTGTCCCTGGACAACCTAAAAAACAATACAAACATTATACAATCAATCAAGCATAGTTAAGAAGCACTAAAATAGATATGGTTATGTAGATATTAAGGCAAGGCAAGTTTATTTATAACTATAATTTTTTGTTGTTTGACCCTCACGCCCCATTTACACGGGGCGTCATCTTCAACGCTTCCCATTCACTTTGAATGGGTGACGTCAGGCTTTGACGAATTGCATTGTGGATCCGTCGGCACCGCTTCAGAGGCATTGCTCGCTGCAGGAGTTGGGACTTGCTCAACTTTTCAAGGGCCGACGGAAGCGTCAGCCAATCAGACCGCTGTATGCAAATACACCAGCTCAGTCAGTGGCCTATTGCTGACTAATTTTATTGGCTGACGCTGCTATGACGATCGCGTCAGCCCCAGCTTCAGACACGCCCTCTGTCAAGCGTTGACGCTGAAGCCTCGTGTGAATGGGGCGTCAGTGCCATGGTATGCATTCACCTTGAGAACCTCATCTCTGTTTCCAAACGCAACAACTTTAGTTATATTAATAAAAATGTATATGTACAAACATCTGATGCTCTAAAAAACAGATTTTTAGATTTTTTTTTTTTTACATATTGTAAGAGGTTAGTTCTCTGATGTTGCCAGGGACCACTCCTGTGCAGCTGTAACTGAAAAGGCACCCTGACCAAAGGCACTTTTCCGGAGTGGGACAATACAGTCTCCTCGGACTCTCCACAAAACACTCCACATCTAAAAGTTATTGATCAGCCCACGATTAGGAAGCATTTGAAAAGAAATAGCTTACGAACCAATATCAAGCATGCTGTAGACCTGAACAGTGCTGTGGTTTACATTATATCCAAGAGATGCTTTAAAGTTGTAAAGAAATCTGTGCTTTTGACATTAACGAAGAAAGCAGAAGTTTATTTAGCCTGACGTGTAAATATTGTGTTTAGTGAGGAAAAAAGTGGTTGTTTTTAACCCATTCATTCATTTTCTTTTCGGCTTAGCCCCTTTATTAGTCTGGGGTTGCCACAGAAGAATGAACTGCCAACTTATCCAGCATGTGTTTTGCGCAGCGGATGCGTTTCCAGCTGCAGCCTGACACTGGGAAACATGCATACAGATACACTACGGACAATTTAGCTTACCGATTCACCTATACCACATTTCCTTGGACTTGTGGGGGTAACAGGAGCACCTGGAGGAAACCCACACGAACAGGGAGAACATGCAAACATATTTTAGAGCAGTAATTACAATACCGTGAAACCATGATATCTTTATGCAAGGTTATCATACCATCAGAAACTTATACCAGCCAATGCCTACTATCAATTAGGGCTGGGTGATGAATCTATTTATTTATTTATTTATTTTTAGATTAACTATGGCTGCAAAATGTATCGAACAATTATCATCATCGTGATAATGGTAAATGCAATATTCATATTGCGGTGATGTGCAATAAATTCGTTTTTTTTAGGGATGCAACAAAATGAAAAATCTGGGCCGAACTAAGGATAGCCGAAATGCATTGGCAAGGCTATCGGCACAGACTGCTTATCCAAATTTTGATCAGATGGGGCCTACCCAGTATCAAAATCAAAGTTTATTTCTAGAGCACATTTAATTACAACCTTTGGTCGACCAAGGTGCAGTACAATAGCAGTAGCAGGTAAAAACAGCAATACACTACAATAAAAACAACAATATAAAACAATTATATCAACAGTAAAAGTTTCCAAGAAAGAAGCAATTTAGTATAACCTGGAACCGCTATTAGGGAATATAAAATGCACTCAAAAAAGATGAGTCTTTAACATTGATTTAGAAACAGATCGAGTGGGTGCTATTCTGATTTTTAATGGTAACTTATTCCATAGTTTCAGACCCACAACTGCAAAGCCTCTATCGCCCCTGCATTTGAGACGAGATCGGGATGTTTGCAATAGAATAGGCATTCGGAATTTGATCTAAGCAATCAGGTTTGGGCCTTAGTAGTAATCAGATCAGGAAGATACGATGGCTCTAGGTTATATAAAGTTTTATAAACAAAAAAAAGAGTAAAATTTTATAGTCTGTACGGAAATGAACTGGCAACCAATGTAGTGATCTTAATATTGGTGTGATATGGTCATATTGGTGGCTACTTGTGAGCAAACGGGCAGCCGCATTTTGGACCATTTGAAATCTATAAATAGAAAATGAAAGTAGACCAATATACAGTTGAAGTCAGAATTATTAGTCCCCCTGAATTATTAGCCCCCCTGTTTATTTTTCCCCAATTTCTGTTTAACTGAGAGTAGATTTTTTTTCAACACATTTCTAAACATAATAGTTTTAATAAATCATTTCTAATAACTGATTTATTTTATCTTTGCCATGATGACAGTAAATAATATTTGACTAGATATTTTTCAAGACACTTCTATACAGCGTAAGTGACATTTAAAGGCTTAACTAGGTTAATTAGGCAGGTTAGGGTAATTAGGCAAGTCATTGTACAATGATGGTTTCTGTAGACTATCGAAAAAATATATAGCTTAAAGGGGCTAATAATTTTGACCTTAAAATTAAAAACTGCTTTTATTCTAGCTGAAAAAAAACAAATAAGACTTTCTCTAAAAGAAAAATACTATCAGACATACTGTGAAAATTTCATTGCATTGTGAAAAATCTCCTTTTCAAGCTGTTTGGACAGACATGTGTGTATGTATGGTGTATAGACCGTCATATTGGGGTGATATAAACACACTCAGTCCTTTTTTTTCAATTTAACAACATAAAAACGGTGGACCAATTGGAGCGGTTTTGAGACCGACCTTAACTTGACATTGGAGTGCGGTCCCCCCGCCCACTGAACTGATTGACAGCTGCGTATTAACATGTCTCCATAGTAACGTGTATAATCATACCAACCACAGGACGTGCGCAAACTAAGCAACCGTAAATAAAATGTCTGTTCGGTTTGCTAGGTTCATCAATCATCATCAAATGTGATCAAGAGTGAGTTTTACAAGTTTAAAATTTTTTAAAACAGTGCATGTGTGTAATGAATTACAGCCATTTACTTCATCAACACAGCCGCGTGTCAGAACAATTATAAAAGACGATTCAATCCCGGTTTGTAGACATTAAAGCAGGTTTATTTTGTACATTAACATAACAGATATCCAGACAGCAGTGGATATTAACCTGTATCCTGTCAACATGTGCGTGCAAAAACAGTGCAAAGCTAAACGCGTAATGTGTGTGTGCGTGAACTTTGTAACGACATTGTGTGTGACTCATCCTTGCAACTCCACAACATGCATCAAATACTTATTCGTAAGATTCTTACAGCAGTTTTTCTCACAAATGTTACGTGAGATCTTATTCCTTCGTGTTTGTCTGTTGTCTGACGCAGCCGAGGAGGTAGCTGCTGCCAGGCACGCGGAAACGGTGGGCGTGAAGGACTAGCCTTAAAGGCGCAGTACACAAAAAACGCTAGCTGATGCTAAATGCTACAAAATAGAAATTTATGAAAGGTATAATAAAAAATCTGATGGGTGTTTTGAGATGAAACTTTACAGACACATTCTGGAGACACAAAAGACTTATATTAAATCTGGAAAAAGTGGTAACCTAGGTGCCCTTTAAAAAAGAAACATTCAAAGGGGGGCTAATAATTCTGACTTCAACTGTATAAAGAATTACAATAATCTAATGGCATGGAAATAAAAGCATGCATAGTCATTTCAAAACCCTTCCTGCTTATAATTATAAAGTACAAGTTTATACAATGAAATTAAGGCAAGCAATCGGTCAAACCTGTGAAATCAGTGTACATGCTTACATATATTACCTTATCTGTGCGCTCAGCCAAAACATGTTACCTGAGAAAAAGTAGGCTATTAGATTCAAAAGACAGAGGCGTTAGATATACAGTAGGTCTACACAAGATGAATTATAGATCGCGATTAAGAACAACAGAGAGATGAGATCCACCAGAAGCTTTGGGATGGACTAGCCAACGTTCGGCTGCTCTCAGCCAGGCAAGTGTGCTCAGAGCTCCCAATGACTGCCTGGAGCTCAGACACGAGCATACGCTGAAGCAGCTTTCAGCTCATGCCAGAGTGCATGTATGGTCACGTGATGTGTGTTTTCAGTGGTGTAGTGTGGACTGACAGCTGTTCAGAAATGTTAGATGAAATGCCAGTGTGGACGTGAATCGTTTTTGCTCTAAAGTGTCTTTTAAAATGAAAACGTATTAGTGTAAACAGGGCCTAAAATTTTATTGACTTTCAGAAATCATCATGCAACCCTCGTTCATTGGTGGGTCATGACCCCCACTTTGGGAACCACTGTTCTAAAACATGTTTTATGTAATATAATAAAATATACATTTGTCATTTTATTATTTTTATAAACATAAAGGCACACACCTTTTTGTTTTATTTAACAGTATCTTCAAAAATTAGGAGCAATAATTAAGGGGTAGTCTGCGCCAGTGATGTAGTGGTTAGTGCGTCGACACATGCACTCCAGTGCTAACGGCCACCCGAGTTTGATTTCGCCTCGCGGCCAATCCTTCTCCTCCCTCTGCGTCCCATGCTTTCCTGTCAATACTCTCAACTGTCCTATCAAATAAAGGTGAAAACCCCGAAAATAATATTCTAAAATAATTAAGGGGTAAAGCAGACTTTACCACTTCATATTGGACAATTCCCCACTATATCTGTGTTATATGTTCCAAAGTTTAGGATCAGTAATTAAAACACTCCCATCACCTCAAAATGTACCAATTTCATGATGATTCAGTTCAGTTCAATAAGAATGTCATTTAGTCAAACTCTTGAAAACACACTTGAGGATGTATACAGCTGCTGCATTATTGCTGACACGGCTGCTTTTTAATTCACTATTTGATGGAAATGTCAAAGTGCTTTAATCCATCAGATGGGCAGGTTTATCTCTCTATAATGCCGTTCATCCCATTTACAGCTCAGCAGTGTCACCAAATCCTGACCGAACTCGCTGTTTCCTTTGACACCAGCCTCATATTTCAGCAGAACGCCACATTAAATCAGCCGAGCGCTCAATTAGGGAAATACCACACGTTTAAGCTGGATATAGGATTAAACTCATTAAACTGGAGTTATCGTTTTAATTAGATTTTCTACATTTTTTGTGGAATTGTGTATTATATAAGTCTGCTTATACATTATTGGATGGAAATGTGGAGTAATTGGCTTTATATTGTTTTTAAGATGGCACTATATGTCTGCGCTTACACTTACACTATAAAGCAGACCTTTTTTGGTAGCTACTTGTCATTTGAAGAAATGTGGTCACCTCACCATACCTACTGTATCTAGAAGAGTGCGGTGCTTTACATTTGATTAATTGGTATAGGTTGAAAATAATGTACTGTTTATTACTGCATGTTTTGAGTATCATAACATGCAAAAAATGCTTCAAAAATTGTCTTTAGAAAGCATTTTATGCATGTTATGATACTTAAAGTCCTGTATTTCACTCCATAATTCAATATAACCAGACATTATCTGTGCATGTTCTGCATGCTATTGTTATTGCTCATAATAGCAGCATCAGTGGCCTTGAGAAATGTCCACACAGATGCTGAATCTGCAGTCTGAAAGCAAATAAACAGCATCAGAGTGAAATCTCCTTTTACCCTGGAGCTCTTCATTGAGTTTTGGGGAGATCCGATGTTTTCCTGCTGTGTCTTCTTATGCCAGCCTTTCCCCGCAATCAGAAAGCTTTATATGCATCCGCACTTAAGCATTTCAGCCCAGTCAAAGGTGCTTTCAGCAGTGTGTGTGATGTGGCATTCACCCGTGACGCCTCGTTCTGAGAAAAATGCTGTTGTGCCATTGGTGGAAACACATGGAGAGCTCAGCTTGGCTTTTATTGCTAGTGTTGTCATGATACTGGAATTTCTCAATTCGATACAAGACCATAAGAAATATTTATAGTCAATTCCACAGGGAAATTTAAATCAATAGTTTTGTCATGACAAGTCTAGGAGAGATTTAGTATAGTGATAAATATGTATATTGCAGTGTTGAAGTGTTTGGTCTTGGCTGCATATATCTGCTATGCTGCTGCTGCTGCTGCTGCTGCTTTGATTATTTGGCAGAGCAAGTACTGAGACTTCTTCACATTCCTAGTGTAAATCAACACTGAGGCATTTAAAATGTTGAGAAGCAAAACCTCATTGGATCCTGAGGTGACAGCAACCATATATTTGCCCTCATGTGAATTTATTTTCTGTTTCCCCCAAAAAAAAATTCTTAAGTGATGTTTTTAGGAGCAAGACTTTTTTGTGTGCTATTTTCGTCTGGAGAAAGCATTTATTTATTTATGTATTACATATTTATTCATTTATTTTATTTTTTGCTTGTCTGGATGTAAAGCATTTAAAATGTCAGTGTTCTGTAATAATAATAATAATAATAATAATAATAATAATAATAATAATAATATCAATAACAATAATAACAATAACAATAATAATAACAATAATAATAATAATGAAATTAATAATGATGATGATGATAATAATAATAATAATAATAATAATAATAATAATAATAATAATAATAATAAAAATGAAATGAATGATGATGATGATGATAATGATGATGATAATAATACTAATAATAATAATAATAATAATAATAATAATGAAATTAATAATGATGATGATGATGATGATAATAACAATAATCAAAATAATAATAATACTTAATAATAATAATAATGAAATTAATAATAATGATGATGATGATGATGATGATGATAATAACAATAATAATAATAACAATAATAATAACAACAATAATAATAACAACAACAACAACAATAATAACATTATTATTAATAATAATGATGTTGATAATAATAATAATAATAATAATAATAATAAAAGTAATAATAATAATAATAATAATAATAATAATAATAATAATAATAATACAAATAATAATAAGACAAATAACAGTAATAACAATAATAACAATAATAATAATAATAATAATAATAATAATAATAATAATGCTGATAATAATGATGATAATGATAATATAATAATGTTAATAATAATGATAAACACTAAATATGATAATAATAATAATAATAATAATAACAACAACAACAACAATAATAATAAATAGTATTTTAAGGGGCTAGTAATATTGACAATAAAATTAAAAATGTAAATGCTTTTATTCCATAGGATACTGTTAACCAGTAACTTGCCTAATTAACCTACCTTGCCTATAATCTAATTAAACCTTTTAATTGCACTTTTAAAATAGTAACTTAGTAAAATATTACGTGTCATCAAAGCAAAGCCAACATACTGTAAATTAGTTATAATGTTTAAAATGTGTTGAAATAATCTTGTTAAACAGCACATGGTAAATACTTTTAAAAGAATTACATGTTTTGCAGGAGGAGCTTATCATTTTAACTTCAACTTTGTGCATGCATATTAGAATTTTGTCTTGTTATAGCTACTTTATAACTACCACTACAAATATATATCTGACCAATATATTATAACTAAATGATTAAACAGATAGAGAGAAAATGCATGTGTTTTGTGTAATGATGAAGAGTGATTTCTTGTACAGATCTTTATTGAGTTCCATCATTCAGTGCTTTCCAATCGATTGCTGTTTCTGTAATAATGAGTGAACCTGAAGACCTGCTCTACTGTATATATATTTATCATATTAATGAGCCTCCCAGCAGCGCCTGCTTTACGTTTCAGCTATTATAAGTTATGTATCTGCTCATTATTTCATGTTATTGCCTAGCAACAAGGGAGCCATTGCTGTTCATGTTTAATGGTCAGCAATGTATTCAAACAGTCAATCTGTCACTTACTACCAACCACCAGTACTACTACTACTACTACTACTACTACTACTACTACTACTACTACTACTGTTACTATAGTATTATTACTACTACTACTACTACTACTATTAGTCTAGTATCTGAGCTAGGCTGAGTAAAGAGCTGTGGATGAAATGAAGACACCTTGAAAAATCAGTTTCTCTGGATTAACAGTTTTTGTTTTATAAGTTTGAGTAAAGCATTTTTTTATTTGTGTAAACTATGACCTGTCTGATAAAAAAATAAATAAATAAATAAAATTATTTATTTGTTTACAATGAGGTACTTTGTTTATTTATGTATTTATTTATAGTGTGTTACTTTATTTGTATATTTATTTATTTTTTATACTATAAAGGATAAAATTTTTTCATTTATAATGTTTTATTTTTATTTATTTACTTTAGTTTTTTATATTTGTTTGTTTGTTTGTTTGTTTATGTATTTGTTTATTTATTTATAGTGTATACTATTTTTTTTATTTATTTACAATGTGGTACTTTTTATTTATTTATTTATTTATTTATTTATTTATTTATTTTATTTATAGTGTAACTTCATTTACTTGTCTATTTATTTGTTTATGTAATGTGAACTATTTTTAACTTTATTAATATGTTTTATTTATATTTTTGGTAAAAAAAAAATTACTCTATGTATTTATTTGTTTTCTTCTATAGATATTTTTTTCTTTTTAACTTTTTTTTTATTTATGATTGCTGTTAATTGTATATAAATAACAAAGGAAATACTATTGCAGTATTAAATTAGGATTTTTGGTGTGTTTTCATTCTTGTTCTTTTGGTTTTCGTTAATCTTATGCTGCATTCCCACCAGACACAGAAAAAGCATTAAGCTCGAGTGATTTACATGTTAAGTCAAGGCAAAGAAGCGCATGGACATATGCGTGAATGAGGTGGCGCGAGTTGAGCTTTTGCGCGACTGACATGTGTATCGTGCGAATCGCTCGAGTTGGAAAATCAGAATTTTAACTCCCTCTTGTAGGGAAGTGATTATGATGTAGCG
>CAIGQZ010033059.1:1667265-1694736 GCA_903798205.1 Danio tinwini | reverse complement strand
AAGAAGAAGAAGAAGAAGAAGAAGAAGAAGAAGAAGAAGAAGAAGAAGAAGAAGAAGAAGAAAAAAAGCAATTCCAATAGGGCTTTTGCACCGTTCTGGTGCTCGGTCGCTAATAAGTCTGTAAAATAACAAAAAATGTACTGGCAGCTTATTACGGTTTTTGTACCATAATATACCATGTCAACCCAGACAATTTAGCACTCTTAACTATTAATCTTCAGAAGTCACTTTTTTTTTACTTTTCAAAGTTAAAAGTCATTGTAAGAAAGATAAAACTCATTCATTCATTCATTTTCTTTTCGGCTTATTCCCTTTATTTATTTGGGGTCACTTAAACAGCATGTTTCATGCAGCGGATGCCCTTCCAGCCACAACCCATTCCTGGGAAAAATACATACACACTCATTCACACACATACACTACGGACAATTTAGCTTACCCAATTCGCCTGTACTGCTTGTCTTTGGACTGTGGGAGAAACTGGAGCACCCGGAGGAAACCCACGCGAACGCAGGGAGAAAAAATTGTGCCTAAAAATGATGCTTATGTGGCAGTTTATTTTTCACAGTGGATCAGCAAACATTATTATTTTTATAAGAAATGTGAAAAAAGACTTCCCTGCTCAGATGACTTATTTTTGTAGGGTAAATTAAGTCAACAGCAACCTACTTAAATGTTAAATACTTAAATAAATGACACTGCATTCTGCAACTTTCATCTGCCTTATGTCGAGTTTAGACTGCATGATTTTCTAAGTAGTCGTGTCACAAATGTTTTCATGCTGTGTTAACACGGTAGGATGGATCGGCGACAGGAGAGTTCAAACTGCATGACTTTAAAATAGGAAGAGTCGCTGACAACTTTGTCCAAACTACATCTCACAACCAAACAAACGCAAGAAGTGACATGAAAACAACGCGAGGTCACGTAATAAATCTTTCGTTATTAACTCCATAATGTAAACAGAAGGCTTAAGCTTTAGAAACTTGTGTTGCTCACCTGGCTTTTGAAGAGAATTAACAATCTCCTCAACGTTTTTTTTACTTATCGACTTGATTGTGATATTGATCAGATGACATGTCAAACAGACGCAGTGCTCCTGCCAATTTTACACTTGTTTTTTCTCCATTTCTTGGGTTCAAATCAACTGAAAATGAGTACTTTTAGCTTTTACCCCAAGCCTCCCGCTGGCATGCAAGTAACCATGCTAGTGAATGCTGCTCTCTCATTGGCTGTAGGTGATCGCGGATGTTATTTTCAGTCAGAACACATTCACACGGCATGATTTGCATCGTCAACAGCTCCAGATATTTGGCATGCCAAACATCTCACGGGCATCGTCGACTCATCTGCAATTCTCTCATATCGCGTCCTTGATAGTTCACACTGTGTGATTGTCACTCGCGTGCACAAGCATTGATTTGCCTGTGATTTGAGGCATTTGTCTGCGATTTCTCAAAACCTGTCAGCGAGTCAAAATCAGGGCTAAAATCATGCAGTCTGAACTCGGTATTATATGAAAAAAAATTGCATAACAAAGTTTCAATTATGGCATACTTAACTCATAATTTTTATGATTTACTAAGCAGACTTTAAACTGTGTTAGTTTAAAAGTTTAACAATTATAAAATAAAAGTCAAAATTATGACTGTGATACTGTATACTACCTTAACTGGCTTGCTAATTACACTACTGGTCAAAAGTTTGAGGTCATGTAACCGTGGGGTAAAACACTGACAACAGGATGAGGATCCACATGCAGGTTTTATTTACAGGGATGGTCAGACAAGCACAGATCAATACGGGAGCAAACAGATGTATTAGGGAAATCCAGAATCGTAGTCAGTACAGCAGGCAGAAGGTCACAAGGATGGCGGCAGACAGGGAGAAACAGATAGACTAGGCTAGGGTCAATACACGGCAAGGACAAGACAGGAAAATGCTTAGAATTGTGACTGACTAAAGACAACAAGACTCGGCCCAGAAGTGAGTGTGTGTGCTGCTTATGTACTGTGTGTGTAATCAGTCTTTGACAAGCGTCCGGTGGTGGGTGTGTAATCAGATGGGATGCGGAACATGTGCGTGTAAGCGAAGTGCATGAATGGATGTGTAGTCCATAAGATGGCGGAAATGTAGTCCAATAGTAAATGTGCATGATAAACCAGCGATCTAAGGTGAGAAGCTCGCTGGTGATCGTGACAGGTCAGTAGGACTTTTAAATGTGGTAAAATAAGCTTCGCCTGCTCACCAAGGCTGCATTTATTTCATCAAAAATACAGTACACATTGTACAACTGTTAAATGATATTACACTATAAAATCACTGTTCAAAAGTAGTTTATAATTTAATATTTTATTCCAGTGATTTTTAAAGGGGTGGTCAACTATTATATTATATTTTAAACTTAAGTTGATGTGTAATGTAGCTGTGTGAACATAAACAACATCTCTGAATATAAGACGCTCAAAGTTCAATGCAAAGAGAGACTTTGGCTTTTACAGAGTTAGCTTAGCAAAGCCTACAGCGAACGAAGTTTGGGGACTACAAAAAAAAAACATCCTTGCTGATAAGATCACAAACGCTTCAGGTTACGCACATTTACCACGCACACACCCTGCGCAGCGCAGAGGAGTGGCTAGACGCATTGTAATGTTACAGCAGAGAAAGCTAAAACACCGTCCAAACGCTGCTATTTCCACAAAGCTTCTTCTGTTAGTGTATTTGGGCTTTCAAAGGACACGACACAAAGAGAGAAGTGCTTACACTTTAATTTATGTTTCAGAGAATTATAAAAAAATATATATAGCTAGCATTTGACAAAGGACTGTCATGTTCAAGAAACCAATCTGAGATGATTTGCTCTTTATGACATGATGTGTTGTCCTGCTGGAAGTAGCCATCAGAAAATGGGTACACTGGTCATAAAGGGATGAACATGGTCAGCAACAATACAATTGGTACTAAGGCATTTGGTACACAAGGAATTTGCGCCCACAGTACTGCCACTCACTGGATATTTTCTATTTATTGGACCATTCGCTGTAAACCCTCGAGATAGTTGTGCGTGAAAATCCCAGTAGATCAGCAGTTACTGAAAAACTCAGACCAGCTTGTCTGTCACCAACAGCCATGCCAGGTTCAAAGTCACTTAAAAGTGTTGTATGTAAGTTTTTGACTCTTCTGAAGTATAAAAATACCATAATATGTGTGCAGATACTTAAGAAACATCCCAAGTGAACATACTTAAAATAAAAACAAAAAAAAACAATGCTGAAGTCAGATATTCTGCTTTGAAAATGGTTTTTCCATGCTGGAACGCTGTCTTTGTTTAGGTAAATTTAACCTGCACAATGCCAGTTTAGATAATTATATTTCAGCACCCCGGGTTGCCTTGTTGGAAAACAGCGTATTTCATTCATTCATTCAGAAAGACTCTGAGAGCATGCATCCGTGAGTGAAATGCAACTGTGTCAGTAGACAGTGTCAGATGTCAAAATGAGACAGATTTAGTTCCACATGAGGTTATTAATTAGCAAATGACATAAATATTACGAACGTGAGCAGGTTACATTGTAACCGCATGTCCTAACAACACGCTGTGACGAGATAGGCACTGTTGAGCTATTTGGCTGTTTATATCAGACCAAACACGACTTTAGAAAGCACATAATATGCACTCACTCACGAAACGGTAAGGTTTATAATCTATTTAATACATGTTAACTCTCTTTAACATCAATAAATGTAGATGCTGAATCACGTGTTTAGTTCTAAAGTTCAATTTCAAACGGTTTATTGTATTTTCAAAATCTGAGGTGAACTTTCTGCTTTCAGTATATTGCAATACCCCTCCTGAAAAAAACAGCATATGCTGGTATGGTATGTTTTGATGCTGGTATTCTGGTCTTGCTGGTTTCAATGCTGGTTTTGCTGGTCTTGATCCTGGTCTAGCTGGTTTTAATGCTGGTCCTGCTGGTCTCAATGCTGGTCAGGGCCAGCACTCAGGCCAGCAAGACCAGCATTAAGACCAGTAAAACCAGCAATACCAGAACTGAAACCAGCAAAAGCAGCATACCAGCATCAAAACATACATTACCAGCATATGCTGTTTTTTTCAGCAAGGACATGTCATGTAAAATGCATTCAAACTCACATTGTTAGCATTTAGCACTGAATAAAGCACACAAGGTTTACCTGAGGTGATCACTGTCATAGGTTTCACATGTTCAGCTGTGAGAAATAGAAGCCGTTTCTAATATATCAATTTAAGGTGTTGGTTAGAACCAAAACTCCTTTTAACATGGAAAATATTCCCTCTATCGCGTGTCAATCCTTTTATTTAAAACACAGTTTAAATCACTCGCTCCTGCCCTCAATCTGGCATCCCGGCGTGCGTTTATTATGATCCAGGAGTGCAATACCTAGTTCAACCACTGGGTGTCAAACTACATACTGCACCTTTAAATCACCTGTCCTCCCCATTCTGATGCTCGCTTTGAACTGCAGCACATCGTCTTGACCACGTCTACATGCCTAAATGCATTGAGCTGCTGCCATGTGATTGACTGATTGGAAATTGGCATTAGCGAGCAGTTGGACAGGTGTTCCTAATAAAGTGGCCGGTGAGTGTATGTTCAGTTTTTTGGGGGTATTTAAATAACTGTGCTTGGAAGTTGAAGAGTTTATTGTTGAAATAAATGCAACAAATGATTTTATACGAATTCTAATGACAATGCAGCTCAGAAAGCAATAATATGTATGCACTTTATTCCTTTAATTTATTTATTCTTAAAGTGTAGTTTCGCAGTAACACATATTATGTATAGTGATGCTTTTTGTTCTGTTCGTTTCTTTTATGTGCCATGAAACAGAAAAATCAAAGCTTTCACAGTTCTCAATATCAGCTCTGGGATTTTCCTTTGCATGTTTCTGCATTATACATGTACACCAGATTACATTGCTTTCTCACAAAACTTACACAGTTAACTAGTGTATTTTAATGACTGTGATAAAGGACTCTTATCTTATGCTGCTTTCATCTTCCCATAAAAATGCTGATTGATGTCACGGATATCACCTTAAATAATTGCTGTGATGTTTATCGTTTCTTGATTTACACCGACAGCACTGCGCCAAACATTAAGCAAGATTAATTATTCTCTGTGAAAGCTAGCGATTGAAAGGCTGACACTGAGTTCAGCACAGTCTGTAACGCTCGCCGGAGATGATCATAACAAACAGAGCTGATACAATAGTCAAGGCTTTTAACACGGCTCAGATTTCCTCCTGAATCCCTGCAAAAACCACATCACAGCTTTACAAAATGAGTTCTTTCTTTCATTACAGCTTGCTGCGCCCGTGTCAGAAGAGAGTGTGTTTGAAAATTGGCCTCGTAACTGTGTTAAAAAGCCATGTTTCGCGCTCGATTTTGATGGAGAGAACATTCTGGGATATCTGATCCCTTTGGATTACAGTACATATTGAAGACAGTGCGCAACCTAAAATAAAAGAAGCTGCAGTTTATACTCATAGCTGGAAATGACTTTGAGTTAGTGAATCGTTAACTGGAGACTCACTCTGAACAGATCATTTAAGTTAGTGAATAATTAACTGAAGACTTACTCTGTACAGATCGCTTGATTTAGTGAATCGTTAACTCGAGACTCACTCTCAGTCTGAATAGAACATTAGAATCAGTGAATCATTAACTGGATCCTTTTTTTGAACAGATCGTTTGAGTTAGTGAATCGTTAACTGGAGACTCACTCTAAACATATCGTTTGAGTTATTGAATCGTTAACTGGAGACTCACTTTGAACAGATTGTTTGAATTAAGCCGAAGTCACACTAGAGTTTGAGCTTGTGAAATTCTGTCGTAAGGGGCTGCGAAAAGGGGCGGGATTAAACAAGATGATTAGACATTAAAAAAGCGAGCGATTCCTCCATGTTTTAAATTTCTGTTCAGAGAGGTCATGTTTTGATCCTGGATTGGTCTCACGCAGTCGAGTGATGCAATTTCGCAGGTCAGATTTCACCAAGCTTGAACTTTGCACGCATGACCCTGCGTTTCCGGTCTGACGCATTCGCATGCGTATGAATGGAAGTCTATGGGGAGAAAAGCCCAGTGTGACCGCGGTTTAGTGATGCGTTAACTGCTGACTCAATCTGGACAGATCATTAAAATTATTGAATCATTAACTGCAGACTCACTCTGAACAGATTGTTCGAATAAGTGAATTGTTAACTGTAGACTCACTCTGAACACATAGTTTGAATAATTGAATCGTTAACTGGAGACTCACTCTTAACAGATCATTTGAGTCAGTGAATCGTTAGCTGAGCACTTGCTTTCTGAACAGATCATTAGTGAATCATTAACTGGAGACTCTCTGAATAAATCATCTTAATCACTCAGTCATAAATAAGCACTTGCTTTTATTGAATCATTTGATTTACTGAATAATTAATTAAAGACTCTCTTTAAACCAGTGCTTAATTTGTGCCGATTTGATCCGGCACCTTATTTTACTGATCCCCCTCCTCAACCGTCATTCTCCTCGTCCGCTGTGCACTTTTACTTTCTTCTGCGAATTCCCAGCCCTCTTCATTTTCTTCCGCGACAACCCTCCACTCTTCACCCCTCCCCCACCCCCCTCTGCACTTTTGTGCGCGACATCTCTCCATCCTCGGGTAACATGCCGGATCTGTTATGCCGATCTGTTCCAAGACCTCGCAATTTAAGCACTGCTCTAAACAGATCGTTTGACTCAGTGAATCATTAACCAAAGATTCCCTCTCCGACCAGGTCATCTGAAGCAGTCAATAATTAACTAGAAAATTGCTCTGAGTGGATCATTTGAATCATTCATTCATTTTCTTTTCCATTTATTAATCTGGGGTCGCCACAGCGGAATGAACCGCCAACTTATCCAGCATTATAACTTATCCATACACACTCATTCATTACAAACAATTTAGCTTACCCAATTCACCGGTACTGCATGTCTTTGGACTGAGAGGGAAACCCACACGAACGCAGGGAGAACATGCAAACTCCACACAGAAACGCCAACTGATCCAGCCGAAGCTCGAACCAGCAACCTTCTTGCTGTGAGGTGACAGCACTACCTATTGCGCCACTGAATCACCCTCATTCGAATCAGTGAATCATTAATTGGAGATTACCTCTCCCTGGATCATTTGAAACTATTATGACTTGAACCATGGCTGCAGCCGGTGATCAATGAGATTAGCCGAGCACAGGCGGAGGCGAAGTTGAAAACGGAGCCAGACAGCCGGACACTTTGGTGTTCAAAGTTGCGGCAGTCATGATGACTTATCAAATGACGCCATCATAATTTTTTTATTTATTTTTTTTTATAACAACAAAAGATGTACAGTACAAATAAAACAGAATAAAGTCTCTAAAAAACTATAGTTCATTTTAAAAAATAAGGGAATTATGTTATATATAACAAACGCATGAGTGAAATAAGAGGAAACGAGAAGGTAATATAAACATAAAATAAATAGGCCTGTTAAATACAAAGCAATAAGCACACATTTTAGGAGTTTAAACATCACTCTTTAGGCTAATACCTAATATATCTTGTTTGAATATGCTAAAAAGGGTTTGCATTTATTTACATTTATAGATCTGAAGCTTTCCAATATATATTAATGTAAAACCCAAAAGAAAGTGTTTTAATTAAGTCTTAAACAATGATTAAGATTATTTTGGATAATGAAAGCATTTTCAAAAAAGCACTTTAAAGGGCACCTAGGTTACCACTTTTTCCAGATTTAATATAAGTCTTTTTGTGTCCCCAGAATGTGTCTGTAAAGTTTCAGCTCAAAACACCCATCAGATTATTTATTATAGCTTTCACTAGTTTGTGTTTTATAGCTCTCAACAGATTTTGGCTGATATTGTGTACTGTGCCTTTAAGGCTAGTCCGCCCCGCCCACATGCCTGTCAGCATGCCTCAGTCTCCGACCTCGGCTGCCTCAGACAACGGACAGACATAAAGGAAGCAGATCTCACATAACGTTTGTGAGAAATACTACAGTAAGAGCTTTTCCAAAGATTATTTGATGCATTTGTTGTGGAGCTGAAACGATTTCACACACATGTCGTTACAAAGTTCAGGCACACACACAGACACAGCGCAGACACACACTCACACACACACACACATACAGCGCGCGCATTTAGCTTTGCACGCAAATGTGGATACAGGTTAATATCCACTGCTGTACGGATATCTGTTTCGCTAATGTACAAAATAAACCTGATTTAACGTCCACAAACCAGGATTGAAGTGTCTTCTTTTATAATTGTACTGGCTGTGTTGATGAAATAAAGCTGAAGTAAATCGCTGTAATTCATTACACACATGCACTGTTTTAAAACATTTTAAACTTGTAAAACTCACTCCTGATCACATTTGATGATGATTGATTATCCTAGCAAACTGAACAGACCTTTTATTTACGGTTGCTTTGCGCACGTCCTGTCTTGTTGATAGGATTATAAACTTTACTACGGAGACATGTTAATACGCAGCTGTCAATCAATTCAGTGGGCGGGGGGACCGCACTTCTATGTCAAATTGCGGTCGATCTCAAAACCGCTCCGTTTTTATGTTGTTAAATTGAAAAAAAGGACTAGGTGTGTTTATATCACCCCAATATGACAGTATATACACTATACCTACACATATGTCTGTCCAAACAGCTTGAAAAGTAGATTTTTCACCATAGGTGCCCTTTAATCTAAAAAGTTTGAACAAAAACTTAAGTTTCTTAGAAAGAGCAGGAACATCACTGTCACTTTTAAAACATGTGCATAAATGGCTAGATAGGGAAAAAATATATATATTATAATCATATAAATCATTTAATAATTCTTTAATAAAACTTAATTTGTAAGGAAACCTTTAGGGTGGCAGGATTAATGATGATTTTTTTTTCATTACAAGGCTGTAATATAATATTTAGGTTATTCACTAAAATATATAATTTGAATAATTCATGTAGCTGAATGCAGTAAATAGTCTATATAAAAAAGGTCGAAAATAAACCTGCACTGCAAAAAATGCTTTTCTTACTTAGATTTTTTGTCTTGTTTCTAGTCCAAATAACAAAAAATTCTTAAATCAAGAAACATTTTCTCGTCAAGCAAAACATATTGTCTTGTTTTCAGAAATAATATGGCTATATTAAGTGAATTTTTCCTTAAAACATAAGTACAAAATACTTAAAACAAAATAATCTGCCAATAGGGTAAGCAAAATAATCTTGTTTTTCCTTTTGACATAAGATTATTTTGCTTACCTCATTGGCAGATTATTGTGCTTGTTTTAAGGAAAAACTCACTTATTATTGGCATATTATTTCTTGAAACAAGACAACATGTTTTGCTTGTCGAGAAAATTCTACTTGATTTTAAGAATTTTTAGATATTTGGACTAGAAACAAGACAAAACAATCTAAGCAAGAAAAGCTTTTTTTGCAGTGTGTGCAAACAATCTAGCCTTTATGAACAACACTTAAAAAAATGCTTTTCTTATTTAGATTTTTGTATCTTATTTCTAGTCCAAATATCTAAAAATTCTTAAATCAAGAAGCATTTTCTAGACAAACAAAACACATGGTCTTGATTTAAGAAATAATATGCCAAAATCAAGTGAGTTTTTCCTTAAAACGAGCAAAATAATCTGCCAATAGGGTAAGCAAAATAACCTTGGCTTAATATTGGCATATTATTTCTTAAATCAAGACAATGAGTTTTGCTTGTCTAGAAAATGTTTCCTGATTTAAGAATGTTTAGATATTTGGACTTGAAAAAAGATAAAAAATCTAAATAAGAAAAGCATTTTTTGCAGTGAAATTATTTAACAAAAGATGATACTGCAGTACAATATTAGTAGTCTTTGAATCAGCATGATGTGTACAAGATAGAGAGGGTGTGAAAAGTTAATTGTTTGTTTTGAAATTTGTGAATGGGAATTTGTCCAATAATAAACCCGAAACACAAGTGGTTGTTGTCATAACTCGGCCAATCGTGCAATATCGGTGTTGTCATCGCAGCTCCTGCAGTCGCTCTTCAGATGCTGCACCGGATGAATCAGTTGTCTGATCTTGGAGTACTGTCGCTGAACTTTGATGCCACATGTGACAGTCACGTGGCGTCGACGCAGCATCAATCTGGACATAATTTCAAACCGGCATGCACCGCTTTAAGACAGATTTTGCTTCATCTGCATGAAGTTGAACGCACCTATTAACTAGAGACTCTCTGAACAAATCATCTTAATCACTGAATCATAAATAAGCACTTGCTTTCATTGAATCATTTGATTTACTGAATAATTAACTGGAGACTTTCTCTAAACAGATCATTTGACTCAGTGAATAAAAGATTCCCAAAGATTCTCTTTCTGACCAAGTCATCTGGAATCAGTCAATAGTTAACTAGAGAATTGCTCTGAGTGGATCGTTTGAATCAGCGAATCATTACATGCAGACTCTCTCTCACTAGACCATTCGAATCAGTGAATCATTAATTGGAGATTACAGGTGCATCCCAAATCTCATACTTATGCACTATTCTAGGCCATTTTGTAGTATAAATAGTGTAAGTAGTGTGTTTACACTGAAAACTCTAAGAATAATAAGTGCACTTTAATTACCCGGATGATGCACTCATTCAGCCGGTAAAATGAAGTGTGTAATGATGGACACTTTACGCACTCAAGGACCGCAGCTTTGCACACATAGCGAAAGGGGCGGAGCTATTGGGCACACATGTTGGATAACTTTATTTATTTTGGAAGGTGAAAGCAAAATTCTCCTACGAGAGTAATTATAGCGCCTCCCGATGGAAAATGTGGTTATACTCATGGCAGGTATTATTTCATAGTTTGGTCATTTATTTCACTCATTTGGCAACCGCCAAACGTCATCAGGGAAACGGTTTGAACTTCCGCTTAGTAAAAAAAACATTAGTGTTCTATTTGGGACAACACTACATATACTATACTGTTGAGTGTGTAAGTGCATAAGTATAGTGTGCAATTTGAGACGCAGAGTAGCTCTTCCTGGATCATTTGATCATCTGTCAGTCATTAATTAGAGTCTCACTGAATCATTTGAATCAGGAATCATTAACAGGAGAGTCACTCTGATTGGATCATTTTTGATCAGCTTAATCAATTAATTGTGAACTGGAGACTCCTCTCCTATTTCTTTTTTTTCTTTTTTGGTTTCCTACAAGAGAAAAAATCAGCATAAAGTTTTGGAACGGCATCAGGGTACGTAAATAATGACTGAATTTTGCTTTTATGGGTGAACTATTCCCTTAACTTGTTAAAGTAGGATCAAAACTTCCTTGATCCTGCATAAATTCTGCTGCTCTCATCACATCCAAATTAAGCCTCGGCTGTTTTCCTCTGCGTTCTGAAATTTAATAGGGACGTACAGCTTTTTCACAAGACGCTACTGGCTTTTCAGCTTCATTGACTTTACATTCGCCATAAATGCATTATGAAATAGTTTCATTTAGCGCCCTGGAATATTCCACATTTTGTTTCTTTACAATCAGTCGAGGTAATTATATGAGGGGAAAAAAACTTCAATTGGAATGCTCAAATGATATAAATGAAGATGAGAGGCTTTCCAAACTCACGGTCAGACACGTCTCGCCATGTAATTGTGAGGCGAAAGCTATTGAGTACATATTATGCATATTACGAGATATGAATACAGCAGATCTAATTTGCAGGCTAACTTGTTTGCAGACTGAGATGGATTGGATGTGGGTTGATGATGATTTTGGTGTCAAATATTGTAATTTTCTCAAATTGCATTGATATGTCCATCACAATGACAACAGGGGAAAATAACAATAAAAGCATCAAAGAATTTTCAATGCTTTTAATAGATTATGGAAAGTGTACACTCTAAATAATGCTGGTTTGTATTAACCATAGGGCAGCATGGTGGCGCAGTGGGTAGCATGGTCGCCTCACAGCAAGAAAGTCACTGGTTCGAGCCCCTGCTGGGTCAGTTGGCATTTCTGTGCGGAGTTTGTATGTTCTCCCCATGGGTTTCCTCCGGGTGTTCCCCCACAGTCCAAAAACATGCGCTATAGGTGAATTACATAAGCTAAATTAGCCGTATTGTGTGTGTGAATGCAGGAGTGTATGGGTGTTTCCCAGTGTTGGAAGGGCATCCGCTGCATAAAACATATGCTGGATGAGTTGGCGGTTCATTTCGATGTGTCGACCCCTAAATAATAAAGAAAATCATTAAAAATTCTCTTTGAAATCTACTGGTTTTAATTGGTATTTGTGGAAACTAGTATAACTCGTGTGATGGTTTCTTGGTTTATTTCAACAGGGTAATCAGGCCGTTTTGATGCCTGATTCGCATATGTAACGCTTTTACTCCAGGGATGCGTGGCGAATGTATAATGTTATTATGAATATGTCAAAGTCATGAGGACAATTTCTAAGAATAATTCAAGGACTCTGCAGGTATGGCCAAGTGGCTGCTGATGCTTCTTATACAGGAGGCAGATGAAGAAGGTACTCAAAATCACTAAAACAATTGTACGGGTCCATCTATTAATCCTATGATGGAATAAACAGCATGAATGAAGGTTGAATGCGTGTAAACCTTTTTAGCACATGTGAAAATATATTTTTTTTATTTGTTCAAATTTATTTAAATTTGTTTCCAACTCCAAATTTAATCTGACTCCAATTTATAATAATTTAAATTAAGATTCATCTAATTCAAGCTGATCATCTTATAGGTTGTGATTTGGTCTAATTTAGATTGATTAACCTGATAAATCCTAATTTTCAGTTAATGGTTCATCGTTTACCCGAAGTCGCTTAGAGTCAGTATGCTGGCCAGTTACATCTGCTCACGGACACATCCTCGCCAGTTCTGGTTTTAGATAAAGATAAGCTAATTTCCTTTAAGTAATAATAGGCAGCCCCATACTTGCTCATACTTAAAGAAAGTTGGATTTAGCCCCTAGATTATATCATACTAGGTCAGTGATTGTCAGAAATCAACAGGTCTCTAATGCTGTGCCTATGCTCCATCCATTGAGCCTGAATGTATGACAAAATCCTGGTTGTAGGCTGCGGAAACATCAGCCTAAACAATCTACTAGATTTAAGTGATTTCAGGAGATATTAGAGTTAAACAAGAATTTATTTACATTTATTTGTCAGGCAAAGATTTTCCATTCCAATTCACATAAATAAACAAAATGAGCCAATCAAGTTTGTACAACACCAAATACCCAAAGGTTCATTTCAGTTAGAGATTAATACCTGACCATTAATACCTGAAAAGTTAGTAATAAACATTTATACAGAAGTATTTATGTGTGTAAAGCATCTGTTTTGTGAGAAGTGCTTCTCATATGATATGTGAGCGACCCATACAGCTTTACTTTAGACATTTTCTCGAGCGAAAATGACGTTGACTGCAACTTTCTGTGGTACACCACGTCCACTAAACGTGTACCATTGGTACACGTTTAGCAGTGGAAACGCAAGCCTGATAAAGGTGACCCGTACTGTACCGTACTGTAGCAGTCAGTGGAAACGAGCCAATACAGTATAGGATTGTGTAGATTCTGTTTATTGTGTTTAATGAGTGTCGTGTTTACCGTTACATTTCTCTTGTGATTTTACAACACATGATGCAGAGTGTATGATCATAACTTATACGGCTTATTCTTTAATGCTCTGAGTTAATGTCCCTCTGTCCCTTCAGGGTGGATTCTTATTATGCATAGGAGTGGCCCCAGTATAAAGAATATAACCTGCTCAAACTTTGCCATGAAACCATTGGTCAGTCAGTAGAGGATGGGTGTGACTTGACCAATAGTTAAAACGCATCTACTCCCCAACATCATTGCAAAAAGGTTATGGCAGAAGGTTTCTGCTGAAGTGTCCCTGACGCTAAAGTGGAAGAATTTCTGTACCCCTGTTATTTGCCTGAGTCACGTTTCTTATTTTACGGCAAATTAGGCTCAGTTTAAAGTTTGCCTCTTGCATATCCTCCGATCTGCGTCACATACTCCTCGCCAATAAAACGACTTCTTAAAAGACTTCATCTTCCAAGCATCAGAGAAACTCGCACACCAAAAGAGACAGACCCACTAAATTCAGGTATTTAGTCATGCGTTATGCTGTGCCCCTTTATCAAAAAGATGTTTTTATAGTCTTGGTGGTTGTTAAAACTTGTGTGGAACTGAGTTAGATTCACCACTTTTTATCTAAATTCTTTTATTTCCTCGCTTTCTTTCTTTTTTAAGTTTTTGTTGTACGTTTGTTTGCTATATGTTAGACTAGTCAGTAAATCACGCTATATAACCACGTTGGATTGTCTTTGTTTTACCTCACAGAAAAAGATAGACCCTTGCTACAAGCATATTAAGTTTACTAACTTCTAAACTACTCAACTACTTCACAAGAAGTAGTACTTATTCCCTTTCTAAATAAATAAATTATTACAGAGTCCGCTCAGACGAGCAGGCAAATTCATTGTTATATATATTTTGTTAAATTAACAATCAGTTAATTCTGAATATTCATAATTAATAATACCTTGTTATTATTGATTATTAATATTCACAAATTGGGCTAATTTTGCTACAATATTTTCTTGCAATAACAGGTTTATTTTATTAAATTGTACTTGTAATAATGGATGTTATTTAATATCACAATAGTAATGTGTCATTTTATTTGTATTTTCATTTATCATTATCATTTAGTAGACTTAGCACTTAAAAGTCATTATAATATTAATTAAAAGCAGTAATATTGTGAAATATTATTTCATTCTAAAACAACTGTGAAGAAAAAAAATCAGCATCAGTCTTCAGTATCACATCAACATCGATTTTTTTTTGCTGTCTTGTAAATGTTTTTATTTGTACATTTATTTTTTTTACTTTTGATAAATGTGTTATTTAATAAACTAGTTTAATTTTAATTGTATTCATTTATTTTTTCTTTATTATTTTTCAAGGTTAGCTCATGTGACTTTTTATAACCAATTTCGATTCCCCATATTTTACAAGCACAATGACTGATTCCATTACCAATTTGTAATTTTTCATCCGTTTAATTCAGTAATGATACAAAATAGGTGCTATCCACCACTGATTACAATTAAAAGAGTAGGAAAAAAATATATTTTCTTTCCAGATGATCAGTAAATCTTTAGAAGATCATTTGAATCAGTAAGCTGTTTAAGAGATACTCACTCTGATCAAATCATTTCAATCAGTGAGCTGTTTACTACAGACCCACTCTAGACAAATCATTTGGTACAGTGAGGTGTTTAGTGCAGACTCACTCTGAACAAATAATTAGCTGTTTACCTGAGACTCCTTCTGAGCGAATCATTTAAATCTGTGGCTTGTTTTACCAGTCTCAGTCTGAACAAATCATTAAGTACAGTGAGCTGTTTAGTGCAGACTCACTCTGAACAAATCATTTGAATCAGTGAGCTGTTTATTAGAAGGTGCGTTTGACTTCATGCAGCGCTGCGCAGATCGATTGAAATCTGTCTTAAAGCGGTGCATGCCGGTTAGACATTTTGGCCGGATTGATGCTGCGCGGACGTCATGTGACTGTCACATGTGGCATCAAAGTACTGCGACAGCGCTCCGAGATCAGACAACTGAATCAGACCGCGCAGCATCTGAAGAGGGCCTGCTTGAGCTAAGATGACGACACCAATATAATACGATTAGCCAAGTTCACCACATGACAACAACCACGTTTGTTTCGCCTTTATTATTGGACAAATTCCGTCTCACAAATTTCAAAACAAACAATTAACTTTTCATACCCTCTCTATCTTGTACACATGATGCTTATTAAAAGACTACAATATTTTACTGCAGTATCATCTTTTGTTAAATAATTTATTCATAAAGACTAGATTGTTTGCACAGGTTTATTCTGTCTTTTTTTATACAGACTATTTTATTTAGCTACATAAATGATTTAAATGATATATTTTAGTAAATAACCTAAATATTAACTCAAATAACTCTTACAGACTTGTAATAAAATAATTATCATCATTGATCCTGACGATTTCTTAGCAAATTGAGTTATATAAAAATATGTAATATAAAAAATATATGATTCTAAAATATTTAATTTCCTGGCAAGCTATTTATGCAGAAATGTACATTAATGTACCTGCTCTTTCTGGGAAATGTCTACTTAAAGTGTAGCTCATTTATTTTGGTCATTTTGACCAAGTGCTTTTTTAAAAATGCTTTCATTATCCAAAATTATCCTATTCGTGGGTATTTATTTCCTTTTTATGTGTCCTCTGGTTTCCCCCTTGTTTCTTGTGCGTTTGTTATGTAAGCTACTTAAATTTAATTTATAATTCCCTTATTGTTTAATAATGAACTATAGTTTGTAAAGACTGTATTTAGTTTTATTTGTACTGTAAATATTTTGGTCATCATGACTGCAGCAACTTTGAGCCCCCGAAAGTGTCCGGCTTGACGGCTCTGTTTTCAACTCCGCCCCAGCCTGCGCTCGGCTAATCTCATTGATCACCGGCTGCAGCTGTGCTTCATGTCAAACGCAACTAGAGACTTCATCTGAACGCATCATTGAATCAGTGACTTGTTTCACCAGAGACTCACTCTGAACAAATCATGTGAATCAGTGAGCTGTGACCGCAGCATTCAAAATAATTTGAAGCACTGAATTGTTTACTACAGACCCATTCTAAACAAATCATTTGAATCAGTGAGTTGTTTACGGAAGACTAACTCTGATCAAATCATTAAAATCAATGAGCTGTTTACCAGAGACTCACTCTGAACGAATCATTTAAATATGTGACTTGTTATACCAGAGTCTCAGTCTGAACAAATCATTTGGTACAGTGAGCTGTTTAGCGCAGACTCACTCTGAACAAATCATTTAAATCAGTGAGCTGTTTATCAGAGACTTCCTCTGAAAGAATCATTGAATCGGTGACTTGTTCCACCAGAGACTCACTCTGAACAAATCATGTGAATCAGTGAGTAATTTACCACAGACTCACTCTGAACAAATCATGTGAATCAGTGAGTAATTTACTACAGACCCACTCTAAACAAATCATTTGAATCAGTGAGCTGTTTACTACAAACCCACTCTAAACACATAATTTGAATCAATGAGTTGTTTATCGCAGACTCACACTGAACATATCATTTGAATCAGTGAGCTGTTTACTTGACACTCACTCTGAATGAATCATTTAAATCTGTGGCTTGTTCTACCAGAGTAGAACTCAGTCTAAACAAATCATTTTGTACAGTGAGCTGTTTAGCGCACACTCCCTCTGAACAAATCATTTGAATCAGTGAGCTGTTTATCAGAGACTTCCTCTGAACGAATCATTTGAATCAGTAAGTAATTTACCACAGACTCACTCTGAACAAATCATGTGAATCAGTGAGCTGTTAACCGCAGCCTTCAAAATAATTTGAAGCACTTAAATGTTTACTGAAGATTCACTCTGAATGAATCATTTGAATGAGTGGGTTGTTTACGGAAGACTCACTCTGATCAAATCATTTAAATCAATGAGCTGTTAACCAGAGACTTACTCTGAACGAATCATTTAAATCTGTGAGTTGATTACTGGAGATTCATTCTGAACAGATCAAGCTGTTTGCTGCAGTCTCCCTCTGAATGCATAATTTGAATCACTGAGTTGTATACCAGAGACTCACTCTGAACAAATCATTTGAATCAGTAAGCTGTTTACTCACTCATAATTTAAATAAGTGAGCTGTTTAAAAATGCTTAGTTACTCTCCACAACTGATCAAAATTGAAAACATTGCAAGTTTAGAGGCAAAAAAAGGATTCCTATTACTTTCCAGATGATCAGTGAATCTCTAGAAGAAAGGTCTGAGAAATGTGGAGTGATTTTTCATTGGTGGCTGATGTGCCTTTGTCTCCAGCAGCTGCTGAGGGTTATTTTGGAGTGTGGATCTGCTGGTGTTCAGACTGACTGATGGTGGTAGTGTGGATGCTTATGCTGTGCTGCAGATCATGGTCTGCTTGGAGGTTCTGTCACAGTCAGGACGGCTCTGAAAGACGCTGATTTCCCCGGGGAAGCTGAAGGAGAAAAGACAGAGTGCGAATGCTGTGCCACCTCTCTGCTTTCTCTGCAGACAGACAGACTGACTGTGGAGCTCCAGAATGACACCGCTTCTGCTTCTGCTGCCATCAGGGTTATTTTTATACCTGTCTGAACAGGCCCTCGTCCTCTTTCAAAGGGTGTCCGAGTCCCTGCCAGAGACAAGGTGAGAGAGTCTCATGTGAGCTGTCAAGAACATGTCAAATAAATATTTTTCTATTATCAGGAACATTTACAGTTTTTCTCAGTCGCTTTGGTGCGTTTCTCACAACACTATTTACATTTGCACAACAGTTAATGCATTAACGCTGACACTTTCATTGACATGAAACTTGCCTTTGAGGAATGAGCTATCCATTTTAAGCAAGTGACACTCTTTTGCAGGTTATCCACTAGGTTTTGCAGTTTGTACTAATTGTTTTGAGAGATGCATTAACTTTTGTTCAAATGTAAATAGTGTTGTGAGAAATGCACCAAAGCGACTGAGAAAAACTATAAGCTAAATGTTGGAAAAAAAACGTTTAAAAAGAAAATAAATAAACACCTTATCTACTAATTTGTCAAGAACTAAAATTGTGAAGACAAAACATCTACTTTCTCATAAAACTTCAGAGGTTAACAAAAAAATCATATAAAGAACACCAAGAACAGAAATAAACAAGTAAAAATGGATATAGATAGATAGACAGTAAACAGACAGACAGACAGACAGACAGACAGACAGACAGACAGACAGACAGAAACATAGATAGATGGACGAACGGACAGATTGATCGATCGATCCTGGTAGAGAAAAAAGTTTCCTAACTCACTTCCCTAAAACACCCTAAAGTGACTCAATAATATTTAGCCTGGTCACTGTACAGGACATGCTCACTTCACTACAACTTCACTTATAGATAGATAGAAAAATGGATGGATGGACGGACAGATAGATAGTAGATAGATAGACAGACAGACAGACAGACAGATAGTAGACAGACAGACAGACAGACAGACAGACAGACAGACAGACAGACAGACAGACAGACAGACAGACAGACAGACAGACAGACAGACAGACAGACAGACAGACAGACAGAAAGATCTATCCTCCCCCTTCAAGACACTTCTCATTTGCTTTTCATTTGATGCACTTGAGCGCAACCACTCTCACTGGCAGAGCTGTGATAAAAATTGCGATTGGCTGTTTGTTTTTAAAGAAGCTACTGCTGTATATGTCCCACCCTCTCTTTGTGTTTCAGTTGAGATTATTAAACTGAACTTCAACACTGAAAACTGCGCTGATGCTGTTTCAATTTACTGTTATCTTCTATGTGTAGCTGCTTTGACACAATCTACATTGTAAACGCGCTATACAAATAAAAAGCTGAATGTACAAAAAAATCAAATAAAAAATTATCATTTCAAAGCATTCCACGGGACCTTTAATTTAAAAGAAGTTACCACGTGAGTCTCCTACAACCTGTCAAGAACATTTAGCTCCAAATTCAATATTCAAAATAAATTAATAGAAAAAAATGTACATCTCAAAAACACTGTATTTATATAAAAAATAATGTAATAAATATAAAAAAGTTACAGGTGATGCAGTGGCGCAGTAGGCAGTGCTGTCGCCTCACAGCAAGAAGGTCGCTGGTTTGAGCCTCGGCTGGGTCAGTTGACGTTTCTGTGTGGAGTTTGAACGTTCTCCCTGCGTTTGTGTGGGTTTCCTCCGGGTGCTCCGGTTTCCCTCACAGTCCAAAGACATGCAGTACAGGTGAATTGGGTAGGCTAAATTGTCCGTAGTGTATGAGTGTGCATGGATGTTTTCCAGAGATGGGTTGCGGCTGAAAGGGCTTCCGCTGAGTAAAACTAATGCTGGATAAGTTGGCGGTTCAATCCGCTGTGGCGACCCTGGATTAAGAAAGGGACTAAGCCGAAAAGAAAATGAATAAACGAATAAAAAAAGTTACATGAGCCTTATGTGATGAGCTCCAAAAACAAAGTGAAAAAAATATATATATGACAATATATAAGTAAACACTTTAACATTTTTAATACATTTAAGGTCAATATTATTAGCCCCCTTAAAAATGTTATTTTCCAACTTGCTACAGAATAAACCACTATTGTCCAATGACCAGGGCCAAACGGAACCTGTGGATGTTTTTTGCTATTTCTGCAGAGAATTTTGGTAAAAATCTGCGGATTTCTGCAGAATTATTTTGGGAGTATCACAACTAAAACCTTAATATGTGAAATAAAAAAATAATGTATTTTTAACGTTTTTTTATTGTCCCAATTAATCTAATTAGATCCACTTTATTTGGTAAACAAAGCAAGTCTCTCATATAATATATCTACTAAAAGACAGAAAATATTACAGTTCAAATTGCTATTGTACATAAATCAGATGAACATTTTCATATGTCAATAATATTACTGTAATTAATAAAAAAACTGAATAAATATAAATTTACACACATTTACTCAAGTAAATAAACAGAATTAACGATGGGCTAAAAATCTGCAGAAATCAGCGGGAAATCTTCTAAATTCTGCTTGCGCAGATTCCGTGTGGGCCTACCAATGACTTACCTTATCAACTTTACTTGCCTAATTAACCTTGTTAAGCCTTAAGATTGCATTGTAAGCTGAAAACTAGTATACTGAAAAATAATTAGTAAATGTAATCTGATTAATATGGCAAAGATAAAGAAAGTAGTTATTAAAATTAGCTATTAACTTGTGACAAAAAATCTGTTAAACAGCACTTGGGAAATTCATTAATTTTCCTTCATCTTTGTCTCCGATTTCTGTTACAGTGGAATGAACCGCCAACTATTCCAGCATATGTTTTACGCAGCGGATGCCCTTCCAGCCGCAACCCAATACTGGAAAACACCCATACACTCTCACATTCACACACACATACACTACGGCCAATTTAGTTTATTCAATTCACCTATAAAGCGCATATGTTTGGACCAGCCTGATCTCACGTGAAAACGTGAGTATTTTAGTTGCGTCGTATGAAAATGTACGATTTTAAAAAGGAGGCGTGGCACCCAACCCCACCCCTAAACCCAACCGTCATTGGGTGATGAGCAGATTGTACTAAACTGAACGAATTTGATCAAACAAATTCATACAAATTAGCCACTAAATCAAAAAGTTACGAATTGCCGTGTGATTGCATTGGTTTGGACTGTGTGGGAAACCGGAGCACCCGGAGGAAACCAACACCAACACGTGGAAAACATGCAAACACCACACAAAATAGCAACTGGGCCAGCAAGGACTCGAACCAGTGACCTACTTGCGACAGGGCTAATCACCTGGGAAATATTAGAACAAAAATGTAAAATTCACAAGCTAATATTTTTGTCGTAGGAAGACACAAAACAAAAAAAGTGTGTTGAAATGGGGGGAAAAAATAGAAGATAAGATAATGGATTGAGAGATTTAGATATTTTCATGTTTGCTTGTTCTGTGTTTTTTCCTCTGAAGCTTTTTCTTGCGTCTGTATGACACACTGAATTACTCATCCATAAAGCCAGAAGAATGTCTCGATGAGTCGATAAATTTGTTCCTTGTAAACAAACTCCTTCATGTTCTTCAAGATGAATTGATTTTCTTTCCTGAAGCATAAAACACACACTTTTGAGAGATGTTCAAAAGAGAGGAGTAAAGGTAGGCATTTAAAAGAAGAAGAAAATGGGCCTGATGGAGAAAGGGCTTTAAAAACAACGTTTCCCTCAACAAATGGCGGTGGAGGATTGGTTTGGGAAAAGCAAAGGTGTATTTAGTTGCGGCGCTCAAAAGTGGTCCTTTCTTTCCCACACAAAGCATGCATTGTGATTTTGTAATTGCATAAGGGGCAAAAAGGAAAAGATAAAGGCAAAGAGAAACCTTAGTGCTGAGTAGCAGGAATATGTTTCAGCAAGTAACAGAAATAATAAGAGCAATAAAAATGTAAATTAAAATACACTACCTGACAAAAGTGTCGTCACCTATCCTAGTTTTAGGAACAACAATTAATAATTGACTTCTAGTTGATCATTTACAATCAGAAGTGGCTTATATGAGCAAAAAAGGCAAAGACCTCTAGATTACGCTTATTTCACATAAATAAAATGTGATTATGTCTTGATTTTTAATTATTTTAGTAAGGTTTGACTTTGCTTATTAATTAAAAATAATTAATATTGTGCAATATTGTGAGCTTGGTGGACTGCAATCATACAACTCTGCAATGACTCAAATCACTTATTAATAAAAGTCATCTGGAATGGCAAAGAAGTTCTTGCAGGACTCCTAGAGTTCATCAGGATTCTTTGGATTTATCTTCAATGCCTCCTCCTTCATCTTACCCCAGACATGCTCAATAATGTTCATTTCTGGTGACTAAGCAGTCCAATCCTGGAGCACCTTGACCTTCTTTGCTTTCAGGAACTTTGATGTGGAGGCTGAAGTATGAGGAGTGCTATCCTGCTGAAGGATTTGTCCTCTCCTGTGGATTGTAATGTAATAGGCAGCACAAATGTCTTGATACTTCAGGCTGTTGATGTTGCCATCCACTCTGCAGATCTCTCTGCAGAAAAACTACACACACACACATTTTTTGTCTTCAAAAAATAACACGCAACATATAGCATACAATTAGTGCAAACTTTTTATCTGTATCTTTAATCTTCACCAGCACATGTAACCTCTTGTTAGAAAATAATTCTGTCATTCGGAGTTCATAATAGTTCATGAAGGCGATGATAATAGTTAAACATGGCAGTTTGTTCATGTTTTAGGTTGCTGAAATAATAATTTGCTCCTTTGTTTTTTCCGGGTTCTCCTTTGTTTTTTCGTGCTTAACTCTCGCGTTTGTCTGTTTCTGAAAGGATCAGATGTCAGAAGCACTTCAATAATCTTGCTCATGTTATTATCATCAGCTCAAGAAGTTTGTTACTTCAAATATAGATGTGCACTTGAGCGCAAGCGAGAAAGCGAGACTGCTCGCAATTTAGACCGACTTGTAAACGACTACAGGGCACAGGGAAGATTCTGCTCTTCTTCTTGGCCTTGTGGCTGTTCATCAAGATGACGACAAGGTTTGTATGAGCTCGGGTTGACCATGGCTCGTCATTATATGTATATAGTATTACGTTGTAATGTCTTGGCTGTGTTTTTAAAAATGACGGTTCCTTTGTTTTCATTCACCTGCTTGTCCACGTTTATCTCTGTAAACCAATAGCGTTCAGCTAAGCGTATAGCTTCGCCGTTTGGTACTCTTTTGTTGTGCTAGGTACCCTTCTGAAAGGGTACCCAAAAATTTGTATGGTATGGTACGGTTCGCTTTTAGGTACTTTTTGACAGTGGAAACTGCAATAAAAGCATATTGAACTGTGCAGTACCATACTGTACAACTCAGTGGAAATGGGCCATATGACAGCTGAGATCTTACAGTGTGACATGAGAGCCATGTTTGTTCAGTCTGACATGCTACAATCGATCAGGATTGTAAAAATAATTGCACAGTGTGAGCCGGCATTTAATCATTTTTACTCATTTATGTGGATTGAACATAAAACAATTTAGTTGTCCCCCCCAAAAAAAACTTAAGAATTGTGTTGCTTCAACTCAAAAATTTACTTGTTTAGACTACTTATTAAAACTAAGCACTTTAAAGAGACCCTGTTATACATTAAAAAGGGTCATATTTTGGTTTAAGGGGTCTCCAACAACAGGCTGATATACATGCAAGGTCAAAAAACACTTTCATGGTCTTATAATATGCACTTATTTTTACCTAATTATCCCAGCGACTCCCATATGATTCGTTCAGCGATTCATTTGTTCCCAAAGCCCTGCTTAGCACGAAGCTAATCTGCGATGATTGGACCGATCACAGACTGTTGCGATTGGTCGACAGCTCCAGCGCGAGACAGAGTGTCTCACGGCATATCAACAACATTGAAGTAAGCAGAGTGTATAGTGTATGTGTGAGCATACCTGCCAACACTCCTGTTTTTCCCGGGAGTCTCCTGTGTTTCAAACCCATCTTCAGCCACCCACCTATTTTGTTATTTATCCTGGAAACCTTCTGTAATTTCACAATTAACACAATTAAATACAAGCTAGAGAAAACGAGGCAACCATTTTAATCGCACGTACTTACACTTGTGAGATGGAGGAAGAAACTGATCCGTGATCCACTGATCCATGTACTGATAATTTTCCTGCATGTCAAGCTCTGACAGTCTCATACATCCATAGTTTTTCTGATCCTACCTTTAACAAACGGCCGACGAATCCCCCATTGTAAACGCATAGATTGCTAAAGCACTCGTCAGAAAAATAAACCTTAACCACTGACTCTTCACAGCCTCATCTTTGGGTAAATAAAATATAACTAACTTTCCACACTTCCAGTAATATCCAGCTGAGTACAGCGACTTCATGACTTGATACAACGGGAATCTGTTACAGTGTTTGTGGGCGGGGCCGCAGGTTTAAAATTTCCCGCGTTTGCGGGCGCAACAATTGGGCGTGGCTTAGGTTTTGTATCGATGTCACGCCAAAACGGCTAAAGATTTGTTATCAAGACGATTAATTTAATATCCTAGGAGTCGACTCTTTTATAAGTTAATCAATAGTTTTAAACACTGTGCACTTTCAGATTTAAGCCTTAGCTGGATATTTCACTTCACTTAGAGCTGTATAACACACTACATGGAGGGTCTTTTAGAAAACCCATAACAGGGGCTCTTTAACCAAGTCATTTTTACAATTCTAGAATCCCCCAAAAAATCAATTACAAAAAACACATTTTTAAAAATCATTTCCTGCTGCTATGCTCAGCATGAAACTTCAGCTCAAGAGAGATTAACCTAAAAAAAAAAAAGAAGTTTGTTCTTATTCCTCCGCAAAGACACGAGCAGGTCCTCGGGTCAAGGATGTTTCATGCACAAGGAAATAATGCTCCAGTTTAACAGCTAAGCGCCTTCATAATATGGAGGATTATACCTTATTACATTTAAAGCTCATGGTCAAAGCGATGTTCGCCCGAGAAAGAGGTCAGATCTATTCTGAAGGAGCGTTGGGCACTGCGGGACGCCATTCTGGATACGTGACGTAGAATCGCTCTCTTCATCTCTGTCCTCTGTCGCATTCATTGCAGATCCTCGCATTGCATTAATCTTAATGAAGGTGTGTGCGTGGAGTGAGTCTCACCGGTGCAGATACCAGGCGTCCTTGGCAGCAGTCGCTCACTTTATTATGCTAACTTTCCTCCATTGTGGCTCTTATCTGGAAGATATCCACTGATGCTACATGACCTTCCCAGAGTCCTGTATCAGATTGCAGAGTTTGGTATCAAAGAAAAAAACCTCACTAACCCCATCACTGTGCCATCCAAATGAAATAAAGCTGTGAATTCTTCAGATTTTCTGTGCAGTGAAAGGTTCATATCAATTCCACCTTATTTAGGGTTGTGTTTGAACTGTTTTTTTTTATCCCAAAATGAACATTCTGTCATCATTTGTTTACTCTCATGCAGTTTCAGACCTGTGCTCTGCTGATACACTTCTGCTGCCGTTTATTCAGAAGATCAAGAAGTCCCGGGTAGGCCTAAAAATAGTTTTTACATTCAGAAATCTATAGTTGTGCTTTCTACACAACTTATTAACTTACTGAATTAAAAGAGGACCTAATGTGAACCTTTTCACAAGATGTGAAATAAGTTTGTGTGTATAACATAAGAGTGTGTATATGTGAAGTTTCAGCTCCAAATATTACACAAAAAATGTTTTATAACTCTATGAAACTGACCCTTTTTAGATTTTGAGTCAAATTGTGCCATTTCGATGCCTGTCGCTTTAAATTTAAATGAGATTGCGCTCTTTGCAAAAGATGGTGGAGCTAAAAATGCCTGTGTGTCAGCATAGTGGTAAATTTAAAAACAATACTAATGTCTTATGCTAATGAGGGTGAGATGGTCGCTAATGGGCGGGGCTTTCCCCCTCTGATGACACGTAAAAAATGAGAATAGCCCCTTTCACACAGCGATACTGGTAAATATCCGGAACAACTTTAGCTGTAAATTCAAAAAATCGCTGTTCACACAGGCAAGGACGTTCCGGAGTTTTTTCCGGAAAAGAGCATTTACACATCCCTTCAAAAATATCAGTAAATCCTGACATCATTAACCAGAAATGATGTTTCCAGTTGAGCTTTTGTTGATGGTTTTACTTTTATTTAAAGCTTTAGCATTCATTCAGCTGCTTTTGTCCTAGAGACATCCAAAGGCAGAAGCTAAATGTTTACACATTTGCCTACATTACAAATTCTGTGGATGGATAAGTCTTGTGAACAACTTCAATGTAAACATATTGAGGAACATGTTCAGATGTACATTTGTTTGTGTGCTAGCACACACCGGAGCACTTCTTTATGTGCACGAGCTCCACGCAGCTGAACACAGGACTTGCAGGTAAACACAGCGGTTTATCATTAATTAGCATTTTATAGATTTTTTTTTTCCACAGTTGGCACTAATGATAAACAGAAATGTTTTCTGACTAACAACTATCAGCAAAATGTGTCTGGAAAAATATTCAAAGGCTTTTATTTTCATAAACAGCACAGATGTGAATGTGTATTCTGATTAGTTGGAGTAGACGTGCATTCTTTCCGGCAATGTTTCTTCTGTGTTGACAGAGCAGCATTCTAGCAAATTACAAGTAATGTTACAACTTCTCTTTCCAGAAAATTGCCGATATTGAATTTACCAGTATTTTCAAAAAGGGCCTATTCACACATGATCCCTTTCCAGAAAAATGCTGGTAATTTTTCGGAAACATCTGTTTGTGTGAAAGGGGCTAATGTCAATAAGATGTTTCTGCAGACTGTTTTTGTCAAGTGTGACTATAAAAAATATGTAATATATATTTTTACCATTAGAAGCTGGTTATATTCAGAGACTGTTGCCAAACAACTGTGTTTCAAGAGTTTACACTTGGATATTGCTTGATAATATTAGCAGGTTTGGCATGTTGAGAATCGAGAATTTGGTATCCCTGAGCTCAGAGATAATTGAGCCTAGGGCTACTGCCTGATTGATGAGCATGTAAGGGGGTACGAGATCAGGTAGATCTTGAGAGTTCTCTCTGGTAAAGGAGGAGATGGGGTGGATGGGGGGATTCTTTAAAAAACAAATCAGAATCAGAAAGCTTTATTGCCATGTATGTTCACACATACGAGGAATTTGTTTTCGTGACAGAGCTTCTAC
>CAIGQZ010033059.1:1625054-1648451 GCA_903798205.1 Danio tinwini | reverse complement strand
TACCCCCCCTCTCCTGCTCTTCACTTCGAAGATTGCTAATGCCACCCCCCCCACCCCCACCCAAAATTAAGAGTTTTTGTTTTTTATAAAGCACTTTGGTGCAACACTGTTGTTTTCTAAATATACTATAAAAAATCATTTTGACTTGACCTGACTTTAAAACAACAAAGATGGTAGAGATGTCGAGACTGGCGGAAGCGCCAACAGATTATTTCTCCAGGTTTTTCAGACCTCCCTGGTTTGTTCAAGTATCCCTTTGTTTAACCAGTGTCCTTCTGCATTATCTGCTCTCCGCAGGCGATCTATAGATACTAATGAAATGTATCTCTAATTAATGTAACACATTAGCCAGTATCTAAGCCTTGATGAAGGACCCGATAAAAGTTTGCTCAAGCAATAATGAGATTCGGAGAAATTCCAGACAGGTTTTTGTTTTCCTCCTTAGACGCTCTGGTCCCCGTGGGGAGAGTAATAACATATCAGTCCGTAATCTACAATCGCAGATGCAATTTACATAATCGCACCTAAAAGGCTTCCTTATGCAGGATGTCAATGAGTTACCGCCAAACACGATTTACAATGTCCTCAAAAACAAATGAAAAGCCTCGTGTTCATAACAAATCTTCTCTTCCCAATCAATATTAATGGAGAAAGCACCGCAAGGAGAGGCCGTAAATCCTGAAGTGAATCCATGATGTGTGTGTGATTTACGCTCCTCCCATAATTGCAATATCAGTGTCTAATTATAAATATAAAAAATAATCAAAGTACTGATTCTTGGTGCTAAAATAGGGCAACATTTTGGAATGTCATGTATTTGTAGCTGTATGTATTTGTAATCACTAATTAGATACAGTTCCACAAGATTTTTGGTCCATTTTGGGGGAGGAAGGACAAGCCTGAATATTATGCATTGTTATTATTTATTAATATTTGATTATTATTAGTTTTAAAACAAATTATAGGATTAACGCAAGGCAAATCTATATTATATTATTAGGACATTCACACACAATGGTAATTCAAAGTGTTTTTTTACATAAACAACAATAAAAGACACATAAAATATAAGTATAAGAAATAAAAACAGCAAAGAAAAAAATTATTAAAAACAATAAAATGTGTTAAACAGGTGAAGCAAAGGGGGTAGGAAGGAAGGAACGAACTAACAAAAAAAGAAAGAACCCAAAAACAAACAAAGGAAGGATGGAACGAATGAATGAACTAATGAAAGAGAATGAACGACCAATGGAAGGAAGGAAGTGGTGAAAAAAAGAATGGACGAATAAAAAAAAAAATTCACGTACAAATAAAAAAGAACAAAAAAAGAAAAAATATAAAAAGAATGAACGGACGAGGAAAAAAGCGAACGAAAAGAATAAAAAAGGCTGAATGAATGAAAAAGGATGAAAAAGAATGAACGAATGAATGAAAAAGAACAAACAAAAAATTATGAAAAAGAATGAAAAAAAAAGAATGAACGAACGAAAAAGAATGAACAAATGAAAAAGAAAGAATTAACAAAAGAAAGAGTAAACAAAAGAACAAACGAAAAAGAATGAACAAATGAAAAAGAATGAATGAACAAAAAAGAAAACAAAATACAATAACGAAAGAACAAACGAATAAACAATAAAGAACGAACAAGAGAAAAAGAACAAATGGAAGAAAAATAAGGAACAGACGAAAAAAAAGAATGAATGAAAGAACAAACGAAAAAGAATGAACAAATGAAAAAATTAACCAACGAAAAAGAAATGAAAAAGAAAATAAATGAAGGAACGAAAGAAAGAAAAAGAAAACGAACAAAAGACAAGGAAATAATGAAAGAATAAACAAACAAAAAAGAACAAACAAAAGAAAAAGAAAGAACGAACAAACAAATAAACGAAAATGGAAAGAACAAATGATTAAAAAAGAAAGAACAAACAAGAGAAAAGGAAGACAAAAAAAAAGAAAGAGAGAAAGACATTTTTTCTCGCTAGAAGCTCTGGTCCCCGCGGGGAGAGTGATAACATATCAGTTCGTAATCTACCATCACAATTTACATAATCACACCTAAAAGGCTTCCTTATGCACGATGTCAATGAATTACACCAAACACGATATACAATGTCCTTAAAAACAAATGAAAAGCCTCGTGTTCATAACAAATCTTCTCTTTCCAACCAATATTAATGGAGAAAGCACCGCGAGGAGAGGCCGTAAATACTGAAGTGAATCCATGATGTGTGTGTGATTTACGCTCCTCCCATAATTGCAATATCAGTGTCTAATTATGAACCGTAATCATGCAGTGAAATGACTATTCGCTCGCGCCACCTGAAAACACAGCGCAACTTCTGTGTTCTCGCTCTCTGTGGTGGAGATTTAATTAAAGCTTAAGTTACTATTGTTCATTTAAATTACCATGACAGAAGACTTCAATCAAGCTCGGGTTAGAGAACCAAGAGTGCGTCTGACTTCATCACGTGCAAAAGAAAATTTTCAGTTAGATGAAGATCGTCTTTTGTGACATGCAGTGGCTTTATCATTGGCTTAATTGCAGTTATCTCATGGGCTGAGTATGATAATGTATGTACTGTAAAATATATGATTGGATTTTAAAGCAATCAGCGGCTTCATTTCACACTGCAAACCAAAGTGGACAGTTTGTTAATCACATTTTGCATAAAAAAACCTTCCTAAAAGCAACACGGGCTCATTTTGAAAGCATAGCCCTATATACATTTCTGGAGATTGCGAATTATGTAGCCAGAAGTACATATGGGTGCATTTCGTCTTTAAAACAAACGCTGTGGGGTGGTATGACGCCGTTCCTTTTCACGCTTACCAGCTGACCACTTATCTTGGTATGGACTGCTTTCCTGCTGTTACCAGTTTGGCCAGTAGCTCGTCTTATACGTTGGTGGATTTAAGATGCAGAGAGGAGTTGACTACGATGACAGGGTTCGAGTCCGACGAAGAACGGTTCCAGAAAGCGGGTCAGACATAAACAGAAGCCAAAAACTAAAATAAGCAAGTAAATAACAGGGTAAGAATGTGATCAAATCTGAAAACGTGGTAAATCAGACGAGGCCTTTTCTTTTTCTGGATTGCTTTTTAAAACTGTCGGTTGGGTTTAGGGAAGGAGGTGGGTGCTGGTCAATTGGTGCTTTTGAAAACACTATTGCTTGGGTTTAGGGAAGAGGGTGGGTGGCGGGAACGGTCAGTCAGTCGACAGCGGCCTCTGATGGATTTACGCAAGGTAAGCAGGCATGAATGGCACTCGCGAAAGAAACTTAAGATCTCAAAAATCCTACATAGCGGCCTCTGGTGGATTTGCGAAAACAAAAACTGCAAAAAATGTAGCTCCTGGGACGTATTTGCTGCTCTCCAGAAATCTATAGGGGTACATAATCAGAGCCTGGGTTGCCTAAAAGCGAACTTGCAGCAGAATCAATTGTAATTTATTTATTCATAGTTATGGCTTTTATAGGGCTGGACGAGATTGAAAAAATCTAGCATAGCGATATTTTGTTTTACTATTGCGCTATGAATACAATACAATGTACAGCTAGCGTTTTAAAGCCAACGAAACTTCAGGTAAAAGCTTAATGTGACTACTTTCAATTTCACAAGGTTGTTTTTACAGTATTGATGTTGTAATGTATTTACAATACATTCAGTTAAATAGGCTGAAGCATTCATTCGGTTGTTCAAGTGTAAAATGAGATGAAAGACCGTTGTAACCACTAGCGCCATCAGTAGCAACAGGCTAGCGCAGAAATGCCATTGAAAATACTGGGGTAAAATTTTATTTTAAAGACATGGCGGGGAAAAATGGAATTTAATGAGTACCTCCTGTTCGGTCTAAGACCCACTTCATATTCTATACCTAACAGTCAGTAAAGATTGCTAATTTTTAAAGAAATTTTGTAATGGAAAGACAGTTCACCGGAAGCCCTTGGGCTGCCATTCTGAAAATTAAAAGTTTGTGTGCATATAGCCCATTTCAGCAGACGACCTGAATATTTCTATTTGGAAAGAAATTATGATTTTAGATTACCTTGGATGATTCTGTAGGGGAGTGCATCTGCATAAAACATAGCAAGCTATCTACAAGCATAGATAAACACAATAAAGAAAAAGACACACTTGAAATAAACAGTCTATTATTTTAGGTGGCACGGTGGCTCAGTGGTTAGCACTGTCGCCTTACAGCAAGAAGGTAGCTGGTAGTGGTGTAACGGATCACAAATCTGCAGATCAGATCACACTACGGTTTTTTAGTCACGGATCAGACCATTTTTCGGATCAGCAAAAAAGTGAGGAGACAATTTGCTTTCAATTTATATAAAATATTACAGCAAAAAACATTGCTTTTAACAAACAGAACTTAGAACCTGTAATGTTAATAAAAATAACAATCAAGAAAGAACCAGCTGAAAAAAGAGAAGTATTCAATATGAAATATGATCTTCTGTTTCTGATAATGCTAAATATAGAAATCTAATATCTTGTACAACAGATCATATTTATCTTAAATTAATGATTCAAAAATTCACACATAAAACTTCATGTTTTATTATACTGTAGATGTATTATTTTTGAAAACCTATTCAGTCACATAATTTTGATGGTTGTTTGTCGCCATCTGTTGGTTACACAATTAGCGTCAAAAATTCAGCGTCATGTTTCATTAATCAGTGATTTTGGGGTTGTTGGGGCGGTGGATGGCGAAGGACTGTCCCAGATGGAAGTGAGCGGGGCAGAGGTGTCGCAGACGAAAGTGAAGAGGGTTGGGGAGTTGCGCAAGAAAGTGAAAGTGAACAGCGGACGGGTAGGAGAGCGGTTGAGGAGGGGGATCGGTAAAATGAGGTGCTGGATCAGATTTCAGAGGTGCCGGATCTGGAATATTCCAGCACAAATTAAGCCCTGGTCCCACCACAACTTTTTCCGTCATCATTATATCTTACAGGGAAGCCTAAATGCTTTTATGCACGCGATTTGAATGACACGGGAGGTGATCTCTCTGCAGTGGTTATAAATGTTGGATTAACTGTCAAGTTAAAAATATATATATTAACCCTCAGGGGTCTAAGGGTGTTTTGGGGCTGTGGAGAAGTTTTGACATGCACTGACATTTGTGTTTTTTCAGTATCTTAAAAACATATTAATGGCTAAAGTGTGATAACACTGTAAACAGCACAAGCTGGGCTACAATAATACCTAAGCAGCATGTATGTATGTGTTTGTGTTTTTGAGAAAGAAACGTTTATGCGTGGTTGGTGAAAAACTAAAATTTTAAAGTCACTGAAACATTTGTTCACAAGACTTTTGAGAACTGGATCTTGTAGCCTAGTGTTTTTGCTTAAATCATGTGAGAATCATCTTGTTTACTTGCTCACAGAGAACAATATATTGAATTAAATCTTCTAAGTGATTTTCAGAGTGAAAATGGTCTATGCGAGAAGGCGTGAACTATCATTACTAATGCAGTGAGTCACACCTGAGAAGACAAAGACCTGCATAATGAGCTGCATAATGATCCATCAGACAGGTATGTGACTAAGAGAGAAGAGTTTAAAGAATCTGAGGAAAAAATAAGTTTATATATTTTTTTGTTTGCAGTATATTTAATAATGACACAAAATAATTTGAGATGCACGTGTGAGAGTCAGTACTCTAAAAAAAAATTTATTAAGCTCATTACACAGACTACATTATTAACATTTTTGTGATGTTCACTGATACTAGTACTAAATTACCTAATAAACTCAGTTATCACACAGGGATTATAAACTGATATCAGAAAATTTAGGCGGTTTTACAACCTTGACTTTTCTAAATCGCGGTATACCTGGAAAACGGTTATCGTCCCATGCCTAGTCACTGGTACGAGTCCTGGCTGGACCAGTTGGCATTTCTATGTCGAGTTTGCATGTTCTCTCCTTGTTGGCATGGGTTTCATCCAGGTGCTCCGGTTTCCCCCACAGTCTAAAGACGTTTGCTATAGCTGAATTGAATAAAATAAATTGGCCGTAGTGTGAATGCAAGTTTCTCAGTACTGGGTTGCGGCTGGAAGGACATCTGTTGTGTAAAACATATGCTGGAATAGTTGGTGGTTAATTTTGCTGTGACAAGCCCAGATATATAAGGGACTAAGCTGAAGGAAAATGAATAAATGGGTGAATTATTTTTATTAAATAAAAATTCAGGTACAGAAATTTAATAACAAAAATAAGAATTATTCATTATTAAATGTTACAAACAGAACAAATTTGTATACCTGAATGCTTTTAAAATCATTATACAGTCACAGGCAATACAAACTCAACATTGCATGTCCTGCTATGTGACTATTGCAAATTATCACACTGCAATATTGATGCTGAAATATTAGCAGTCATATGATTTCAAGGGGTTCAATAAAAGAAAAATTTAAGTTAAATATGTTTACTTTGAGTTTACTTACAGCTGCGCAAATTCTTCATCAGGTTATTTTTATATAGATCACAAGTTTGCAGTGGTTTAGAATTTATCTGATCAGATTTTGGCATCAGATTGGATCAAATCTATAGAAGAGAAAAAGTTAGGTTAGCATTTTTAGCAAGAAGGTTGCTGGTTCAAGTCCCAGCTGGGTCAGTTGGCAATTCTGTGTGGAGTTTGCATGTTCTCCACGTGTGGGCAGGGCCGGAGCAAGCTGAGCTGCCGCTCTGTAGACAAAGGACTATCTTGCCGCCCTCAACACAAAAGTGAAAACGAAAGGGGGGTATGGGGATGGGTGTTGTGGGTAAAAATGAGCACATTGGGTTGGGCAGCAGGGCACGTTTGCCGCCCTCACTATTATGCCTGCCTAGGTCGCCTCTATGCCTAGGTTTTCCTCACAGTCCAAAGACATGCGCTACATGGCCATAGGGAGTGAGTGTGCTGACTCCTGATAAATGATGGACTAAGGCCATATAATATATATATATATAATTTTTTTTTCTGATCTCAGCAGAAAAGCAGATTTCAGGGACAAAGAAAATCTGAAAACATTCCAATTAGTAAAAAAACTTATTTTGTATAAAAGTAATCAAAAAACAGTTATAAATATAATTCATTCCACGTATATTGCTAAGTGTGTTTTTTTGTTATAGAGTGTAGGGATATGTCATTTGCGTGCTTCATTGGAGTGGGCGGGGCTAAAGTTTTCTTTTTTTAGGTTTGCTTCGGCTGATTGGTGGATTTGGCTGTGCAGCATCATGGTTAATGTAGTTCTCTGCATGGATCGATTCTGCTATCAAACTTGATTGTTTTGAAAATTAGATCAATTAATGATTTAATTTGAATTGCTCAATTAATCCCTTGAATTGCTTAAGTCACGTGACATGGGTGTTTCAAAATACTTCAGAGCAGTGTTTTCAAAACATCTGTGCTTCAGGATCTTGTCGAAATATTAGTTCCATTTCTAATGCTACGGTCACACTAGAGTTTGAGCATGCAAAATTCTGTCAGTGTTGCGGAAAGGGACAGGATTAAACAAGATAATTCATGCATTCATTTTCTTTTTCGGCTTAGTCCCTTAATTAATCTAGGGTCGCCACAGCGGAATGAACCGCCAACTTATCCAGCACATGGTTTCCGCAGCGGATGCCCTTCCAGCTGCAACCCATCTCTGGGAAACAACTATACATACTCATTCATACACATACACTACGGACAATTCAGCTAACCCAATTCACCGGTACTGCATGTCTTTGGAGTGTGGAGGAAACCGGAGCACCCGGAGGAAACCCACACGAACGCAGGGAGAACATGCAAACTCCACACAGAAACGCCAACTGACCCAGCTGAGGCTCGAACCAGCAACCTTCTTGCTGTGAGGCGACAGCACTTAAACAAAATATATAGACATTTAAAAAAGCGAGCGATTGGTTCTTATTTTACATTTTATATTTTGATCTTCACTTGGTGTCATGCAGTTACAAGATGCAGTTTCACAGGTCAATTGCTTGAACTTTCCAACGCAGCGAATTGCAAAAATTGCGAAATACGAGCTTGCATTTCCCGTCTGCCACCTTCGCGTGCGTATGAATGGAAGTCTATGAGGAGAAAAGTCTACAGCAGCTTTAGTCTGTCTAATGGGAACTCATTATTATAGTTTTGGGTTTTTCATTCTCTCAATAGATTTCCAAAGACAACCCTTGATAGAAAGATATTATAAATAGTACAGTAAAAAACTGTGGTAACTCAATTATGGTTCAATTTTTGTCCCCTAAAAAATCTAAACAATACAACAACAAGAAGATTATAAACCTTTATATAGTTTTTTTATTACATTGTTTCTTTTGTCTAGGGCTTGTGATATCCAGCAGTTTCACCTTTTTCATATTAAGGTGTCTTTTATAATAGTGTGTTTGTGTTTGCTTGAGGAAATGTTCAATTTCTGCTAGGTTTATTGTGCAGCCAGAAAGGATGGATCAATGTAATATCCGTGAATTCATTTAGTCAGAGAGAATTAAAAATAACCTAATCTCACATTTATGATTTTCAGTACGCAAACAGAAGAAAAAAAATGTGTTTTGAAAGCCAAACATTTTCATCCGGTTTTATTTGGCGGCAAACAAATGCCTGGCGTATCTTCATTTGGATATTAATTGTCCAATTCATAAACAGACAGGGCTATAATTTTGTGGACTGACATATTTTCAGTGGGTTGAAAACACTATATGAAAATAGAGATCATAAATGGCATTCATTCTGCATGCATTCATTCTGCATGCACTAAACAATCACAGTCATATGCAAATGGGGTAAATGACAGAGCAGGGCATTTCTGATTGAAAGATGGAGCTTGTGAAAATAATCATATTCAGCCATTGGATGGGCATCCGTGGATTTGGCCACTTGAAATCTGATCAAATCTTGAGGCAACTGCCATTCACCACTATTTTATTTTTATACACAGTGACACATGTGCTTACGCTCCACCATTGAAATGGTTTTTAAAAGGAGATTCAAGTGTTTGCAGCCTCTTAAATCATTGAAGAGAAGGACTGAGGTTGTTTCTGTTTTTGTCAATGTGATCCTGAATAATTCTTACTTGATCCGTCTCACTTCAAAAGCTAATTAAATTCATACATAATATACATACATGCCTACATACACACTCACTGGCCACTTTTTTAGGTACACCTTACTAGTACTGGGTTGGACCCCCTTTTGCCTTCAGAACTGCCTTAACCCATTGTGCCATAGATTCAACAAGGTACTGAAAATATTCCTCAGAGATTTTAATGCATTGAAATGCTGCCATGTGATTGGCTGATTAGAAATATATATATATGGCTGTATATCGGCACTGGTGGGAAGAGTGCGTTGGCTCGAGGCCACAGGCCAAGTGCCTTAGTGCCCCAGCAGTGCCTATATACAGCCATTTTGCACTGCTATGAGTGTGATATTACATCTTGTATGTTGTATTTGTGTGAAATTGGGTTGTATGTTGTGCTCTGCTTGAGTTTTCTTGAGTTTTCTGGAGTTTTCGCGCTTGGGCCATGTGCTTTCCTGCATGATGCGGGTGCACAAGGCCTGGGAGCGCTCAGAATGCGCTCTCTCGCCCTGGTGTTTGCGTTTATTCTGTCTGCAGCGTGCTGTTTCATTCTCAACGTTTCAGTTTTTGGTTTCGGGTTCAGTTGGCGCTGGAATGGTGTTTACATTGTGGCCATGTGCTTGAGTGTCATGTTCCATGTGAACACAGTTATTTAGTTTCATTGGCTGCATGTTCTAGTCCTGTTTTACGTGAACACATGGCTTGTATGTATCATGTGCTTCTGTCTATAAGTCCTGTTCCACCATCCTTGTTATCCCATTATCAGTTTAAGTTCACCTGTTTGTTTGTTAGTTATGTCTGCTGTTCTGTGCCAGTTCGTCGTCTTTCCTCCTAGTATCCAGTCCAGTCCTACTCTTCCCTGGCAGACTAGTTAAGTTTGTTTTAGTTATGTTTTTTCCCCCTCTGGGTTGTTTTTGTTTCCTTTTTGTTTTATTTTTATTATTAATAAACCCATTTGAGTTCCTGCATTTTAATCATCGTCCTTCCCTTTCTTCTGAAAGTGACGTGTAATATCTAAAGTGATGACAAAACAGGTGATTTTGCGGACATTTTAAGATTATAAGGCTGAATGGCATAAAATGCCATCAGTCTACAGAGATATCCCAATTGCAAAAGAGAATTACTGGTATGTCACAAAAATCAACCCTGAAAAATCCAAAGCAAAGCAAACACTAGCAGATTACTATGGTATAAATACAGAACTACAACATACAAAACAGAGAGATTGATTTAGGCTGCATTTACACTGCAGATTATTAATGGTCTATTCTGATTTTGTGACTGTATCCGTATTTATTTTTTCCGTATCCGACTGTATTTTTTTGATGACCGGTTTACATCATCTTTTAAAAGTGACTCTTATCTGATTATCTGCATTTACACAGCACAGGAAAAAAGAAGCGGGAGCTGACTGACAGCTGATAATAAAAGAGTGCCTTTTTCTCCATTCCTGGATTTAATCTGTTTGCATTTTTTTATCATTATTATTTTTTTTCTTTTTGACAAGTTGTTTTTCTATAGTTTATGACAGAAAAGTTCTCATTGGGCCATCTTCTTTTAATCAAGACCTTTTTAAACCAGTAGGCATTTTAATGTAATGTCCGTAGCATGATTTATGCACGTGATGTATGCAATAGTTTTATATTAGTTTATATTGATTATGTGGCGGATATTGCGCTCCCTCTCTCTCTCTCTCTCTATCTCTCGTTAACATGCTTAAATACTTGTGCTAATGAACTGGACAATATAAAACCTTTTTTAGTCCTCGTGTATGAGATTTAAGGTTTGAAGTCTGTTCTGAAATGAAAGCGTCAGACTTGACGTCATTTACTATGGTTTTTAGTGACGTGCGACGTACATTAACAGGTGAAAATCCGATTTACCTGCTTACACTGCAGACACGAGGGCACTGATTCGATTCATATCGAATAAATTTCCACATATGAAGGCCTGAATTAAATTTGAGTAAATTGGAATCCATGTGATTTTTTTTTTTTTTTTTTTTACTCACATACATGAGCCATATACGATCTGTGCCAAATGGGAGAAAAAAATTTGAATTGAGTCACTGTCACTTACCTGTTCTATAATAATTAGTTCAGCTGTAGTATGAAAATTTACACTGAGAAAACAGTTTTTCTTCAAATACTTAATATGCTGTCCCTGTCGCCATCTTTTGGCGAAACGTTAACCATCAATTTATTTACTTTGCTCAAAAAGACCGATTACAATAGCAAACATATTGTGTTGTGCGGTAGGATGCCAAAGTTTAAAAATAGAAAACTTTTTTGCGAAATTAGAAAACGTCTTTGGCTAACAGCCATCATAAGAGCTAAATGGAGTGAGGACCTTATTAAAAATGCTCGACTTTGCAGTTCTCATTTCATATCAGAATATTGCACGCTATGCTGAATCATACACATTACTCGTTTTTGATTGCAGCAATGATTTCAGCAAAAACAGTTAAATATGGTAAATTAAACTGCGGACACTGAATGCTTAGAATGAAATGTAAAAATGTAAGTTGACATACCCTGACATACAGGTGCAGTTCGTCAGAATGTAGTTGTTTTGCTTGTTGATGATTACCCAGGCCTTGTATAGCTCCGTCTTCTTTCCTCGTCTAGGTTAGGCAGAACTTTGTTTTTTAACATACATAGTTTTGAATCTGGTAATCGTAGAAGATTATTTCTTGCACATGACCACACAGAACAAAATTGTAGGCATCCAAAGACTTATAGGCTTTTACTTTACTTTTGTAAAATCACTTGGAGTTTCAATGAGATTGTATGATTCGGACTGGATGCTTGGCCTTTTGTCTTATCCAATATCCATTGGGAGGGTGCTATCGCAAATTGACCTGTCAGACGAACGTCGCTCACTTTAACATTAATTTTGCAGAGTAACTGTACTTATCACTGGGTGACAAGCTGTTATAATACACTGAAAACATTATGTAAATAATATATATAATATGTAATCAATATAACTTATCTCTAATACAACAACAAACTCATTGGATGTCATTCCCTTGCTGTAAATGCTAGCGCTCCTGTTTTTTTTTTCTGCAACCTCGCTGCGCGCGCTTCCTGAATGTTTACAAACCGGTAATTCATCTATCACTATCCTTATAAATAAACTAGATAGCCTCAAAAGTACATTATGTTGTCCAACAGCTGCAATATTTGTCAAACTGTAGTGAGTTTATTTCTCTGCTTGTCATGTGGGTGGATTAATACATTAGTATTAATAATACTGATGTTTTAAGTTAACCCTGGTTTGTTTTTGTCTCATGTGGCTTCAAAAGATGGACAACTTTTAGAGAGCTTTTTAAAAAACTTTTATGCTGTGTTTATATGAGAAAACAGCTTCTAAATGCTAAGTAAAAATAATAATATGCTTTAAAACTGTCCTAGTATGTATGAACAGTTGGGAAAGAAATTACATGGGCATCAGTATATTAGATCTGGATCATTAATGCGCTTAATTATTTAGATTTGCAATATTGTGATGATGTACATTCCCGGAAGACTAAAGACAGAGTATTAGTTCTAACTTGTATGCATAACAACTCCCTCCTGAGTGACTCTCCAAATCTTTTTTCATGCTCAAACCCCAACATAAGGAAATTGAAAGTGTAAAAACATGAAGCTCTTGGCTAAATTCAAACCTCAGTAGGTCTGAGCAAACGTAAGTAAAACATTCAAACGTGTTTAGATGTCACCTGGCGCCTAGCGTTTAGATAAGATGTTAATCGACAGTCCGGACCTCTGCATTTTAGTGCACAGTGCATGTTCAATGCATTTTAATTCAGCAAACACTCAGAAGCCACTCTGCACGTTTCATCTTGACCTCTTTTTGGCACGCCGAGGGAACAGCCGCCCAAACGATTGGCTCAACTTTACAGGAGTTTTTAAACATGCAGGCTCTGGATGGCTGCTCTCGCCAGCACCTATTTTGCATCGCTAATCACCTGCTAAGCATTTTTGCTGTGTGTAGGGCATCAGGCAATTAGACGGAGGCAGGTGTTAATTGGTCTCTGAAAACAGAGAGACTGCAGTTGCCAAATCCTCACGGGTCTGCGAGTCCCGGCTTTGATCTGACAGTTGATTTGCAACATCAAAGCTCGTTATCAGCATGCTCATTTGCATGCAGACCTCTTGACCTATTATTAATAAAAATAGTGCAGCGGGCGGGCAGGGTCGCAACTGAAGATATGCATGCATTTCTTTTTAAAGCATGGTGTGGAAATCTGAACTTCTCTGCTATAATGCAGGAAAAAAAGCAGTTGTGATAAAGGAGTGGTCCAGAGTGTATTTTTAAGGCTTGCTTTGTGTTTATAAGATGCAAAGCAATGTGTGCTCATGCTTCGTTTGTGAAAAAAAACACATTATTTTTCCCTACGTCTTACTTTGATTATACACAGCTACTCAGCTAACATGAAAGCGTCATATTCCTTAGTTCTTCCAAAAGCCCGCCCTCAAGAGGCTCTGATTGGTTAGCTAACATAATGGGCTGTGATTCGAGGATTGGGTGCACAAGCATGCGCTTTTGCGCTGTGTAAGCAGTCAGTCAGAGTAACTGTTAGCCATATCAGTTTGAGCCTGAATCAGTGAATCAAAATGCAGGGGAAGCACCCACATAGAGACGCACTGCAGCGCTGGTGAAGACTGTGGATGTTTACAGGGGTTTAATGGATAAACATGAATTTGTAGCTAAATTGTGAACTATGCCAAACAGCCTTTTCCGATGTTTACATCCTCGCTACAACATACAGTTAACGCTAAAAACTATGCATGTAATAGATCAATTTTAACAAATAAAAACACTTACAGGTTGTGGCTCACAATCCAGAGCTTCTTCTATTATGGTTGGAGCTGCTCTTTATTTATGGAATTTTTAGCCAAATCCAGCACTGAATTGAGAGAGATTCTGGAAGCTGTCCTTTGTCAAATGGTAGCTATATGCTTTTTATAATTCTCTGGAACATAATTAAAATTAAACTGTAAGCACTTTTCTCTTCTCTCCAAATACAGAAACAGAAGAAGCTCTGTGGAAATAGCAGTGTTTAGACGGCATTTTAGCTTTCTCTGCTTGTTACATTACAGTGCCTCTGGCCATGCCTTTCGCTACGCAGGGTGTATGCGCATGGTGAATGCACATAACCTGAAGCATTTGTGATCTCACTAGCCTGGATGTTTTTTAGAAGTCCCTAAACTTTGTTCGTTGTTGGCTTTGCTAAGCTTACTCTGTAAAAGCTAATAGCTAAGTTTCCATCCACCTATTTTTTTGTGCATTTTGCATATGCGTATAAAAAAACGTTTGATGGAAACTCCAAGATGCGCATACATTTTTTAAATGTGCATTAAAAACATGCGCATAACTGAGTACTGATTTATTTTATCTTTGCCAGGATGACAGAACATAATATTTCACTAGATATTTTTCAAGATACTAGTATTCAGCCACCCGGCACTCAATTTTGGGGATTTACACCTACCTAACTTTAAATAGTAACAGTTCCTGACTCCAGTAAGCTACAAACAAAAACTGGATATCATTGGAAAGAAGACACTTTGAACTTTACTGTGGTAAAAGGGGAAGTTACATGTTAAAAAATATAAAAAGTTATACATTATGAAGTCATGAGAAAAACAAATTGTTTTGTTCAAAATTAGTTTTTCCATATACAAACACAGGAAAACATTAATGTAATGTCCTAGAAAAAATACGACTTGAAAGCCAAGTGTCTCATGAGATTATATTTCAAATTAGATGGAGATAGCATGCAAAATGAGATTTCTGTAAAAAGTTTTCTGAGACTATATCGGTGTCCTTCTTTCCCTCACCGTCAGAGGCACTTTCTCAAAAATGACAATCCCAAAGTAACACATTAACAGTTACTGAATAATTAGGTCTACATTCACAGTTTATGTATCTTTGAAAAGGAGACACTCTGGGCTTTATTATCCATCATCTAGTTTATAATGCTCAAAATAAAAAAAAGTTATAGATGCTTAAGTAATTTAAAAAAAATTGCACCGCACTAAACATTTTATTATTTTATAAACAAATACATGAAATCCGTCCTGGAGCAGCACAGAAAAGTAATAGGTCAAAAGCTACACATCCCCTGAGTATATGTTTTGAATTTGATGCCAATATCATGCAAAATGAAATTACTGAAATAATTTTTCTGAGAAAAATGTCTTGTGATTTTCTCCCTCTCCTTGTTTGTGGAGAAGCAGTCTGGTGACCACACATGTACTGGGGTTTCTAACACAACTGTTTTAGTCTTTTCACATACCACACATTTTTCAATTGTAAAATAATAGACAGAAGCGCATAGTATTAATGATTTATTTGAGTCATATGCAGAGTCATAACACTCGGCTTTGTTTAGATTTTTAGTAACTATAACTTTTTATTCAGTTTGTGGTCTCATTTTATCTGTAACGCTGTAAGCTATGACATCAAGTTGCCTCTTACTTCAAAGACGCCGTTTTCGCGTGTAAGTAACATGGTAAAGCAATGGTAAAACAGATCTCCAGCAGAAATGGTGACATAAATGAATAACCATCCATAATTCAACGCTATTGTGTCGGTGGGCTAAATGTGCTTGATGGGATGTTTTTCTGAGGATTCTTACCTTTCAAAATAAACCGTGATGTACAGCAATGAATGCATGTGTGTTGTTATTACTCCATATCTAAGCGTTTTCTGTTCAACTTACACAAAATTTTGCAAATACGTTCTTTATAAGCTTCCTATTGAAAAACAACTAGCTGCAATGGCTGCTCGAGGGTTGTAGCTTTAAACTGATGTACAATTTGTCAAGATTACTCATGTCCATTTTGATTTACCAAAGAAACCAAAGATCACAGGACTCAATGACTGTAAATGACCTGTTGCCTTAACATCTGTGGCCATGAAGTCATTCGAAAGACTGGTGCTCGCTTATCTGAAGGACATCACTGGACCTTTGCTGGACCCCCTGCAGTTTGCCTATAGAGCAAACCGGTCTGTGGATGATGCAGTCAACATGGGACTGCATTATATCCTAGAACATCTGGACAAACCAGGGAACTACGCAAGGATACTGTTTGTGGACTTCAGTTCTGCCTTTAACACCATCGTCCCATCACTGCTCGAGAACAAACTGACCCAGCTGTCTGTCCCTAGCTCTGTCTGTCAATGGATCACCAGCTTTCTGACAGATAGACAACAGCTAGTCAGAATGGGCAAAATCACATCCGACAGCCACACCATCAGCACTGGTGCCCCCTAGGGATGTGTTCTCTCCCCACTGCTCTTCTCCCTGTACACAAACGACTGCACTGCAAAAGACCCCTCCATTAAGCTCTTGAAGTTTGTGGATGACACTACTGTACAGACAGGAGGTGGAGCGGCTGGCTTTATAGTGCAGGTACAACAACCTGGAGCTGAACACGCTCAAAACAGTGGAGATGATAGTGGACTTTAGGAGAAACCCCCCTGCACTCCCCCCACTCACCATCATGAACAGCACTGTGGCTGCAGTAGAGTCATTCAGGTTCCTGGGCACCACCATCTCTCAGGATCTGAAGTGGGACATTCACATTGACTCCATTGTAAAGAAAGCCCAGCAGAGACTGTACTTCCTTCGTCAGCTGAGGAAGTTCAACCTGCCACAGGAGCTGCTCGTACAGTTCTACTCAGCTGTCATCCAATCCATCCTCTGCACTTCAATCACCGTCTGGTTCAGCTCAGCTGCCAAAACTGACCTCCGTAGACTACAGCGAATAGTCCGGACTGCTGAACGAATCACTGGCACTACCCTTCCTACACTTCAAGAACTGTACTCTTCCAGAGTGAGTAAAAAGGCTCCTAAAATCACTCTGGACGCCTCACACCCAGCACACTACCTGTTCGAACTGTTACCGTCTGGTCGGCGCTACAGAGCACCAAGCACAAAAACAGCCAGACACAGGAAAAGTTTCTTTCCTCAGGCCATCTACCTCATGAACAGTTAAATATTCCCCTACTGTGCAATAAACGTGCAATACTTTCTCATACGCACTTGTACACAGCACCTTATAACCTGCATATTTACAGCATATCTGTACATACAGCTCAACATCCAGATCTTTTTGACTAACTGCATCTCTGTTTAATGTTTATTGCCTTTTCTTTCTTGTATTTAATTTTGTGTTGTCACTCGTCACTTTATGTACACTGGAAGCTTCTGTTGCCAAAACAAATTCCTTGTGTATGTGAAGCACACTTGGCAATAAAACTAATTCTGATTCTGATGTAGTCTATTCATAAACATTGACATGTGGAAAAACAGCGCCTCAGGACGTTCGCGTCGGGGCGATGATTATGAGATTAAAATGACATTTAAAGGCTTAAGTAGGTTAATTAGGCAAATCATTGTACAACAATGTTTTTTTTCTGTAGACCAGGGGTTCCCAAACAATGCCATTGACTCGCAACCGTCTCATTTATCGGAAGTAGTTATAAATGTACAAGCGTTGTGCATGCATCAATCCGCCTATATAAATGCGAGCATATTGACAACACAAAAAGTGCAACAGTCCATATGTATTTTTATAGTCATTTATTAATTTGTTTAATTTAATATTAACCTCAGCTAATGAGACTGGTGGGCACAATGTTTTCAGCACAAGCCTTTTCTTGGTTTATGTTTGGAGATCGCCACTCAGAGATCATCCTCAATCTTCAGTTGTGGCATGTATTTATTTTTTATTTATTTGATTGCCATAAAGGTGTCAGAAAGTTTAACCTGGTGCTGTAAAATCAATCTGCTGCAGCTGACACCATTGCTGTGTTGTTAATCTAAGGCAGGGCTATTCAATTAGTTTGTCATGGGGCCAGTTCATGAAAAGCATCCCAAATGAGGAGCCGGAGCGATTTGACTTTTCAATACAGTATGAGTGATGACACAACTGCATATAAGAGCCACTATGTTGTATTTTTGCTCTTTAAGACACACACATTGGATTTTTCTACCTGACCCACATGGTCTTTGCTTTACCCATAACCAAACCATTAATAAATAAAGTTACACACAAATTATAACCTGTCAAACACTTTTTTTCCGCGGGACTCTGGCATGAATAGGCAAAGTGATCTGTGTCCTTATTATGGCTTTTTCCCACAGCTGGTGAAGGAGACGAGAGTTTGTTTGAAGTTCACTGTAATTTGTATTGTGATTGATGATAACTTCCTTATTTTATTATTATTGTTATGAGGAAATAATAACAAGTAAAGATGCTAGGGCTCAACCGTTTTGGTCGCATATGCGCCGAAATTTTATGCACCTAAAAATATATATTAAAAATATATATTTGGAAGCATTTGTGCTAGTGCATAAATTGTTGCTGTGCGTCCTGTTTTCACTGCAAAATCCTCACCACTTGCACAAATTTAGGAGACATTTTTGCAGAATGCATCTTTGCACCTAAAAAAGCTCAGGAGCAGAGTAAAACAGTTGTTATGTGAACTTGCTGAAGTAAAAAAAGCCCGCAATGCTTTGTGCTCTTCTTATTGGCCCACTGCTCTAGAACTGAATGCGAATGGATTGGTTAATATTAGCTGTCAATCACTCAGTCAATGCCTTTTACCTTCGGATGACAGGAGCTACAACTGCGAAAATGTGAAGTGCTGAAGATGAGAGAATGACAATAACACAGACAGATTTTGTTTTAGAAACCACCTAAAGTTACTAATAATAGCACGTCTAATTAGTGATCATGTGCTGAATGTTAATCCACCATTTACACTTTTCCAAGAGTGGATAAAAGTCTTCCAGTGGCTTCAAGTTCGCTATGAAAATAACTAAAGCCATTCACTATGAAGTCTGTGGGGCGGGGTTTGCAGGTAACAGCGTTTGCCACTGAATCTACACATTTTAAGCGCGAGAGGTATTTAATCCTCACGATGCTGACAGCCATGCAAGCGGCAGCTATATGCAAAATTTAACATAGCTCATGAAAAGACTGTTATTGCTATTAAGATGACATGCAAATAATCAGTTAAATATCAACATAAATGTGGGGTGGGGTGATGGATCGCGATGCCGGCTTAGCATCGTGAAGGTTATCGGCGATGGACGATGGAATAGTCTATCGGCCAAACCCTAATTGGAAATAGGCCAATATCGCCAATGGCGGATAGACATCATGGTGCTTAGCTGGCATCGCGATCCTCTGCCCCTCCCCTGTCACAGCAGCAACCCACTCGCGAAAAATACACATGGCCCCGTTTACACTAAGACATCTTCGTTTTAAAATGCCGTTTTAGAACGAAAATGATCTACGTCCACACTGGCGTTTCACCTAGCATTTCTGAAAAGCCCTCCTTCCACACTATACCTCTGAGAATGCACATCACGTGAACACACACACACACACACACTCACACAGTCATGCGCTGCAGCGTACTCGCGTGTCTGAGCTCCAGCAGTCAGCGGGTGCTTTGAGCACAAAACCCCAGAAAGCAGTACACTGTGGACAGTTTATCAAGAATGTACCCCTAGATTGCGTCTCGCTGTAGTTGTTAAACGTGATATTTTATTAATCTTGTCTCTATCTAACAACTCTTCTGTCTTTTGAATCTATCAGGTAACGTGTCACAGCATCAGTACACTGCTTCAATCTTTCGCTTTCATACTTGTTCTTAGTCATTTTAGGGAAAACCTCAGATATTGTTGGTTGGTTCCTGTTGGTTGTGCACCTTTTTTACCGACCAAGTTTGTACATGCCATTATAACGACACAGATCACTCTGCTTATTCATGCCAGAGTTCTGAGGAAAAAGTGATTGACAGGTGGTAATTTGTGTGTAACATCTTTATTATGATTTGGTTATGGGTAAAACAAAGACCATGCGGGTCAGGTAGTTGAAACAGTAGGCTACAAATAGTTAATTTGTTATACATTAATTATTCATAAGCCACCTACGTACGACGATGATGCCATCGTCCATTAGACATCGTATGATGCCAAATTGGTTGACATCGCCCAACCCTAATTGGAAATAACAAACGTGCACGTGGAAAAGACATTGATATGTGAACGGCCCGCGGATATAGTTAATCCAGTGTGCGTGCGTGTTAGCATTGGTGTACAAGCTCGGATGAATTAATGACAATTAAAGCGCAGTTAATAGCGAAATCGGCTAATTGTTGCATCCCTAATAACAATATTAGTGCATTGTGCAAAAAGCCTTTTCTACAAACATATCTAAATGTTTTCAGCTGCCCTCGCCACTCGCTTAATGTCATGTTACTCACGCTCTGCGCAGCCTTCAGCTGCAGCTTGTGCTGTATTGAACAGACGCACATCACTTCATAACTATAGCAGCCGTTTTTCGACTGAACTAATTTATTTTTGATGTCACACCAGAACAAGTTGGCCGCCAATTGAATAGCCCTGATCTAAGGTAAACACACCATATATATATATAAAAAAATATTGAAAGGCTTGATGGCTTTTCATTTGCATGTTGTTGTTTTTTTATTTAACTATTAACTACTATTTTTATCTTCTGGGGGTTAAGAATAATATATGGTAATTCCAACAGTTTGATACATTTCTTTTTTTAATTTTGGAAATCAAGCGACCATTTATAAAGCAATTAAAACTTTCTCTAGAAGAAAAAATATTATTGGAAATACTGTGAAAAATTCCTTGCTCTGTTAAACATAATTTGGGAAATATTTGAAAATGAAAAAAAGGAGGAATAATAATTTTGACTTCAACATATTGCTGACTCATGTCTTTTTTTTTACATGAAAACAGAAATGTTGAGCGGTAACATAAAGAGCATTGTCAACATTCGTGAGGTTGGTGCTTTCGTTAAATACAGCACATTCTGGGATTTGTAAATGCAATAAATTCCAGCATTATTTTTAAAATTGCGTTAATACCGTTTATTAATTAGTAGTATTATTTGTATTGTTGTGTCATCACGGTGGCGCAGTGGGTAGCACGATCGTGCCTCGGGCCTCGGCTGGGTCAGTTTGCATTTCTGTGAGGAGTTTGCATGTTCTCCCTGTGTTCGCGTGGATTTTCTCTGGGTGCTCCGGTTTCCCCCACAGTCCAAAGACATGTGGTAGGTGAGTTGAATAAGCTGAATTGGCTGTAGTGTATGTGTTTAAATTAGAGTGTATGGGTGTTTTCAGTGTTGGGTTGCAGCTGGAAGGGCATCCGCTGCGTAAAAACATATGTTGGATAAGTTAGAGGTTCATTCCGCTGTGGCGACCGCGGATTAATAAAGGGACTAAGCCAAAAAGAAAATAAATTAATTAATTTTTATAAGTTATAAATTATTTTATTACATTTATTCATTTTCTTTTTGGCAACCATTTGTTGCACTCCTAATTATTATTACTATTTAAAAGTTACTGCTTTATTCAGCAAGGTTGCACTAAATCACACCAAACTGATGTTAAGATCATGTCATAATAAAATCACAAATGTCAAATATAAGAATAACATTTATAAAATTTTAATTGGGAAAAAATGTTATTATTTATTGACTGTCAATTCATCAAATATTCTAGAATTTTTTTCAAATTGTTGCTACAATTTATTAATTATTACTTAATTGTTTTAGTATTATGTAATTATGTAATTGCTGCCTACAACTTTCATTTTTGAGCACATGACTGATTTTAATCTTTAACATAAACATCAGTGGTTTTATCCAAGCTATAAACTCTTATTCCAATACTTCTGTGTTATACAACTGTTCATAACTAACTCAGAAGACTAAAGACTTAATCTCTTTCAAGATTTTTGCACGTTTCAAACACAGATTTAAAGGGCACCTAGGTTACCATTTTTTCCAGATTTAATATAAGTCTTTTGTGTCTCCAGAATGTGTCTGTAAAGTTCAAAACACCCATCAGATTTTTTATTATACCTGTCATAAGTTTCTACTTTGTAGCATTTAGCATCAGCTAGCGGTTTTTGTGTACTGTGCCTTTAAGGCTAGTCCTTCACACCCACCGTTTCCACGTGCCTGGCAGCAGCTCCCTCGGCTGTGTCAGACAACAGACAAACACGAAGGAATAAGATCTCATGTAACTTTTGTGAGGAAAAACTAAAACTACAGTAAGAACTTTACCAATGAGTATTTGATGCATGTTGTGGAGTTGCAAGGATGAGTCACACACAATGTTGTTACAAAGTTCACGCACACAAACAAATACACACACACACACACACAGCGCTGACAGGCACACACACAGACAGCGCGCGTTTAGCTTTGCACTGTTTTTGCACGCAAATGTGACAGGATACAGGTTAATCTCCACTGCTGTATGAATATCTGCTATGTTAATGTACAAAATAAACCTGATTTAGCGTCTTTTATTATTGTTCTGACACGCGGCTGTGGTGATGAAGTAAATCTGAAGTAAATGGCTGTAATTTATTACACACATGCTCTGTTTTAAAACATTATAAACTTGTCAAACTCAATCTTGATCACATTTGATGATGATTGATGAACCTAGCAAACTGAACAGACCTTTTATTTACGGTTGCTTAGTGTGTGCACGTCCTGGTCCTGTGTCTGGTTGATATGATTATACAGTTACTACGGAGACATGTTAATACGCAGCTGTCAATCAATTCGGTGGGCAGGGGACCGCACTCCTACGTCAAGTTGCAGTCGATCTCAAAACCGCTCCAGTTGGTCCACCGTTTTTATGTTGTTAAATTGAAAAAAAAGGACTGGGTGTGTTTATACCATCCCAATATGACGGTCTATACACCATACATACACATATGTCTGTCCAAACAGCTTGAAAAGGAGATTTTTCACCATAGGTGCTCTTTAAATGCAACGATTCGAATAAACATATGCAAATCACAATAATTTATAATTCATGTTGAGTGGGTGTTGAGATCCTGATCTTTAAACGATTAATTGCGCAGCTTATACTGAATGCATTAATACAGGCTAACGCCAAACTGATGTTAAGATCATGTCATAATAAAATCACAAATGTCAAATATAAGAATGATATTTTTTAAATTCTAATTGAAAGAAATGTTATTATTTATTGACTGTCAATTCATCAAATATTCCAGAATTTAAAAAAAATTGTTATTACAATTTATTAATTATTACTTTATTATTTTGTAATTGTTTTAGATGGCTGGTTGTCACCACCTATTGGTTAAATTATGTAATTGCTGCCTCCAACTTTCATTTTTAAGCACATGACGGTGATTTTAATCTTTACAGTAAACATCAGTGGTTTTATCTAAACTATAAACTCTTCTTCCAATACTTCTGTGTTATTTG